>JAVANC010000004.1:47574204-47980828 GCA_033319125.1 Parnassius glacialis
ACACAAAACAGCTGTTTTGTAATTCAGTACTTGTTTGTATACTCACCGATTTTTACACATTGAAAGCGATCACTGAGGTAATCGGAGAAAATTTGTAGTTGAGTTCCCCTTATGCCAAGTGTTTCAAGCTTTTGCAATAATATAGGGCAAGAAATAGTATCAAATGCTTTGGCAAGGTCTAAAAAGATCCCAATTAAGTGCATACCATTGTCAAGATTACTTGTGACATAATCTGTCAATTGGTGCAAGGCATCATTACAAGATCTCTTAGGCCTAAAACCAAATTGTCTGTATGACAGCAAGTTGTTAGTTTCCAGGTATTTTATTAACCTGGTATTTATGATCTTTTCTGATGAAGATTTTAGATAAACCAGATAAAACTGAAATCGGCCTATAGTTACTAAGTTTTTATCACCAGCTTTGTAAATAGGAGAAACCACTGCTTTTTAAGCACTTTCGGGAAAATACCATTTGATAGGCATAATTGAAAGATATGTGTTAACGGGGCGGCCAGTAAATGTTTAAATCTTTTGAGTATGCGATTAGAAAGAAAGAAAGAAGTATGTAAAGAAAAAAAAAAGAAGAAAGAAGTATGTAAGGATCGTGACACTTGGCGATCTGTTCTCTCTGGCTACCCCGTCAGGGATTGTGCGTGACGATAAGTAAGTAAGTAAGTAAGAGTATGCGATTAGGTATATTGTCCCACCCAACTGCACAATCTTCTTTTCATCCAGATATTATACTTAAAATCTCATCAATATCGGTATTTAACAATACAAAAGAATTTAACTTAGAAAAGGATGTGGGCATAAAAATTGGATTACGAGTGTTGCTTAATTTTAAAGTTGTCTCTGCTATTTTTTTGTCAACATTAATAAAATAATTATTTATTTTATTAGTTGCTTCGTTTGGGCTTTTCTCTAATGACAGTAGATCAAGTGGGGCTCCAAGATTTTTTGAACTGAAGGTATTATTTTTAATGAACTTCCATACAAATAAAATAAATAAATACAAGTTTACTGTTTTTACCGGCCATTTGTAGAACATTTTTATCATATTGTATTTTGAGGTTTTTTAATAGATTATTGCAAAAATTCCTATATTTTTTATAAGTAGCAGAAAGAATTAAATTATCAGGAGAAAGTTTAGATTTTAAATGAAGTTTGTCTCTATTTCTTATACAGCGGACGACACCAGGTGTTATCCAAGGTTTAATTTTATAATACTTACGAGACACTTTTATTGTTGATGTTGATTCATTACTGCGTATTGTAAATAATTTATAAAGTAACTCAAGGACGTATTTGCATCGTCAGAGCAATAAAAAAAAGTCAAAATTAATGCTACGAATGTCATTTTCGGTCATTTCAGGTTCGTCACATAGACTATAGTGTAGTTGCGCATGCAGTTTTTCCTAGGTAAGGCTAATTGTAATGTTAGTAAAATTGCTTAATGATCAGTAAGCGAGGAATTAGTAACTAATGTTAAAGAAGGTTTATTGGATTTAATCACAAAATGGTCTAAACAAGAGCCGCTTTGATGTGTAGGGTGGGAATGTGTTGGTAATAGCCCATGAAAAGAGCATATATTTAGGTAGTTATGTGCATGGTTATCTGTTTTCCCAGGGATAATGTTAATATTAATGTCACCGGTTAGGATTATATTTTTATATGTGCTAAGTTTGTTTAAGGTAATATCAAGGGACTCTAGAAATTTATCAATATTTTGTGAAAAAGGTCTGTAAATTGCGATAACAATCGCCTCGGAATTAATTCGAATGATTAAGCAATTACTATCCTGGAATGTAGGTTCTGTGACAGTTACTTTTAAATTATTTTTAACATAGATTAATAAACCGTCATTTTGATTAATGTTTTTCTTGGTTTTGTGTAAAGAATAGCGATTTAGAATCGGTAAGTGGGGTGGGAGGTTTGACGGCCAACATTCTGTAAGGATAATAATATCACATTTTATATCCAGTCTATGCAACAAAACTTCAAACCCGGTTATATTCCAATTTATGCTTCTAATATTTTGTGTAAGTAAGATTAACTTATTTTCAGGACGTGGAAGGAAGTGTTGACAGTCATCAACATTACATGTTTTAGCGTCAGACACAGAAAAGTTGTCTAGATCATTGAGTAATTGATTCGCCATACTTAAACTTAAAGATAAACTAAAACTAGTGTTTAAGAGCTAAGTAAATAATATAAAATGCGGCGCTCTTAGGCGCCCTTATAGTCTATGGAGTTTTATATTTGTCCTCTGCGAATTTACGTGCTGGACAGCTTTCATCACCAGTTTTGTGGTTGCATTTCCTTTTAAAACGTTTACACGTCGCACAAACGGGGGCATGCGCTTTGTTATTACTTTCCTTAAAGGAATGCCCGAGCTCTCCACAGTAGTTACGTTTAGGGCTACTTTCCCGACAAAATTTGGCTGAGTGACCAAACTGCTGGCAGTTGAAGCATCTTGTTACTATTGTAAAGTCTCTAACTGGGCATGAGGTCCAATTAATATATATTCGTCCTTGACTGATAAGGGCCTTCCTGATGCTTGGTGGCATTCAACAATGTAATTACAGGTAGGAAGGTTTTTCTTACCTGATTTATGGTTAAGTTTGACTGTTGCCAGGAAGGACTCACGCGTGGCATTAGGAAATTTATCGGCAATATTTTGTTCGAAAATGCACTCGAACACTTCTTTATCCGTAAGGGCTACAGGGACACCAACAATTGCAATCCTTGGATGTCGTTTAGTCAGCTCTTCCATGGTAAGGCCAGAAGATATAAGCTTTTTGGAGTTCTTTAATTTGTCAATATCTCCTTTTGTCTCAGCGCTAATTATAACTCCCTCATTTTTGACCTTCCTCATGCCCCGGACATGTAGTTTGAGTTCTTCTGGGGATTTTATTTTTTGTAAAAGGCACTTCGTGTCATCATTGGATTTGGACTTGTCCCTCGGATAAATTGCTAGGGTAAATAAAAGGTAATAAAAGGTAGGGTAATAAAAAGGGTAGATAAAATTTTCATAGTCTTGGCGGTGACCGTTGAAAAAGGTTGGTCATTCGGAATAAGTAGAAAAATACAATTTTTTACTATCGGGGTATTAGTCAAAAATTTTTTAGAATACATTTCTTAAATATTTTTTGCAAATTGGGCATATAAAATATAAGTGTAATTTTTGATTTCATATTTTTTATAGGATAAGTGTGATAAGCGCACAGTCCACCTGATGGTAAATGGTTGCTTTGGCCCATAGATACCTACATCAATCCCCGTTTGCGAATTAAACTGATGCGTTGTCAGTCGTGAGGACTAAGATGGAATGGAATGCCTCTTTTCCAGTAAAAAGGGTCTATGGTTCTCTACACTCACCATACGAAACAGAGTATATTTATATGTATATTAAGCTGCTGTTTTACGCTGGTATTCTGTGAGAGCGTGGACCTTCCCCGGTAGAGCCGATCCATTCACGCTACAACTAATATAGCTACAATTGATATAGCTGCAGCATGGCTCTACCACGTAAAGATAATGATAGAGTTTGATCAGTAAATAATGAAAATTTGAGTCTGGTAAGTACCATTATTCTTAAAACAACTGTTTGTCAGACCACCTTTAAAATATTTATTTTAACTATGGTACCTCTACATTCCTACACTCTATATAAGATATAAGAAAAAAATATAACGTCAAAATTTTTCTTTTAATTCATTTTTAGATATATTGATCAGGTACGTAAATATTTTACCAAAATCTCGCCAGGACAAGAATAAGAGGGTCACTTCTACTTGTTAAGCGCGAGTTTTATTTTTATTTTGTTAACTTTTCAATTTCTTAATAATTATTTAAGAATTTCTAATGACGGAGTAGTACATAAATATTTTTACGACTCCAAATAAATATATATAGTTATTGCCATATATATATATATATATATATATATATATATATATATATATATATATATAGAAAACTTTTTGTTATAATAAATATTTTAAAGAGTGCCATACTCGAACTCATTATTTACTGATCAAACTATCAAATCAAAAAAATTACACTTACGTTTTATATATCAATTACGTAAAAAATTAAAAAAAATATTAAAAAAAACATTTAGGACAAGTTACAAACCACTAGATCGCTGGTTTATTATTTAACTAATACCCACAAAATAAAAAATACATTTTTCTACTTATTCCGGACCTTTTTCGACAGTCACCGCCTAGACTATAAAAGTTTTATCTGACACAATAATTATAACGATTACGAAATATTTATTTTTGTCCTATATATATTTATGTGAAATATTTATTTTTGTCCTATATATATTTATGTGAAATATTTATTTTTGTCCTATATATATTTATATGAAATATTTATTTTTGTCCTATATATATTTACGTATATAATTAGACCGTATTGTGCAGAAATTATTCAACTCAAAAACTGACTATAACGATTCACATTCTCTTTTTTGAGTTTATTTCCAATTATGGAAGACTAAAAAAAAACAAGTAGTCCCAAAATTTTCATTTGATTTTCTTTAAAATAATACACACAACATGATATATTAGGGTTTCTGTCACAAGAAAATTGCATTTATCTTTCAAATCTGAATAATCCTACGTTTTTATGGGAAATATTTCTGCATCCGGCATCTCAATTGGGCTTGTCAGATTATTTTGAAGGAACCAATTACATGTTAAGCCAAAAATTATTATGGTACTAATAAAAAACTCCAATGAATTAGTCATCATAATAATGACTTGTCATTTAATTTCATTGACGTCGTAAAATATAAAACAATGTCAATCCATAAGTCATAAAACCCATTGATATTCAATAATATAAATTCCGTATTCTCCGTCCAAATACCTGAAAGTAACACGCAGTGTAGGCGTTTGCGAAAAGTCGTAAAGAATTATAACTGATCGATTTCAAAGAAACCAAGTTTTTCAGCATCCTAAAACACGTATTGATACGTTGTAAGCGAGACACTGAGTGTTTTCGGGAGGAGGAAAATTCCCTTATAGCATATAAATGGGCTCCAGTCGTGTGGAGGCGTAGGTTGTAAGGCGGTAATGGTCGGGGTCGAACTACTGTACGATATTGGGCGGGTATGTTTTCAACGCGCACGACTGGTCCTGGGTGCCGTCATGCGGAACAATGTAGCGACAGAAAATAAAGCAAATGTTACTGTTATTTTTACCCGACTGCGGCGGAAACGAAAAGGAGACTAATAATTTTACTGGTGTGTACAGAGTACGTTTTTGTGGCACAGACTAAGTGAGTTTGAGCCCGCGGCCTCGAACACGTGTTGCAAACAACCAAGTCTCGGCGTCTTTTCTGGTACGTAGTACACAATACAATATATTTCAATGCCTAAAATAAACAAATTATCACGTATATACGTATTAATATACACGATAGCGGTATATAATGTAGGTATCTCATGAAAAGTATTCATGAGTACATTCCAAATATTGTACTAAATTTTTATATAAAACTAGCTGGCTCGGCAGGCCTTGTTTTGACCTTTCCAGTTTTAAATCTGCGTCTATTCCCAAAAAATGTTTAGGCCAATATCAATATTAGTAACTCGACCACAGCGCCATCTGTCGGATCTTAATGCCTCCTCTACACTACTCGCGAAGTAACTTCGACGAAGTGCTCGTCGAAGTCGATCGCAGTCCGAAGAACGTGACCACTGACCACACACCCGTGCTACTTCGCGAAGAGCTCAGTCGTCTCGAGTCTCCCGCACCGTTAACATGAATGAAGTTCAAGAGGCAGCTGCTATAGGTACCTAATTGTGTGAACAGTATGACGTCAATGCGTTAACTAAATAAATAATTAAGTAGAAAGCTACATATTTATTATTTAAATATAAAAAATATATTCATAACTGGCGTACGCCGATTAGTGTATTGAGACGTTTCGTGTAACTTCGGGGTATACTTCGCGAAGTCCTTTGACTCTGGCGCAAAAACCGACAGGGATTGGAAGTCGCCCGAGGCGAAGCGAGGACGTACGAAGCGAATCGAAGTACCTCTCTACACTATTCGCCTCGTCCAACTTCTACCTACTTCGCGATTAGTGTAGAGGAGGCATAAGAGGATAGTGATGTGCCGAAACGTGGCACGAGTAGGTATTTTCAAAAATGCTATCTGTTTCATACCGCTCGCTTCGTATCGACGTATCGTGCGATAGAGAGAGTTGCAAATCTTGGAACCAATTGCCTACATTTCCTTTTTGAAATATTACTTTGGGTGATAACGTCTTTGCACCACCAAATGAGACAATTTTGATCTCATTGGATTCAGTAAACTTTAATCGAGGTCTGTACGTTTTTCTTTTTTTAGTAATTCAGTTTAGTTTACTTAAAAAAAATGCTCGAGAAAGTTTTTAAGTTAAAAATATTTAGATGCTAATAAGTTATATCGTACGCAATATTT
Organism: Parnassius glacialis; assembly: GCA_033319125.1. Taxonomy (NCBI): domain Eukaryota; kingdom Metazoa; phylum Arthropoda; class Insecta; order Lepidoptera; family Papilionidae; genus Parnassius; species Parnassius glacialis. The sequence continues at coordinate 47,580,665 of JAVANC010000004.1, forward strand.
CTTTAAAATAAAGACGTACGAACCTAGTTTTTCATTATATTTACAACATTTACAAAAAATTACGTTTAACATACACGATAACGATTGCTATTTGTATGAACAGTTAACCTTTCATAATCCTCTTAATATAGGTATGAACCATCGTCTCGATCGTTCGTTCATTGATCAGGTCGTTCGGAAGTTAGACGACCTCTAACCGACTACTGAATACAATATTATCCTTTATAGATAATACTAGCCACCTGCCCCTGCTCTGCTTGGGTAGGATCTATTAATGTGGAGTTATTTAGTTATAAGATAAAATACTGTCCATTTATTTTATCAGTGATTCCTTTTTTCAAAAATCTACAAGTTTTTTGGATAAAATATGGTCTAGACCTCTCACTTGGCTCTCATCTGTTTATAAAGTTTCATTACAATTGTTTCAGCCATTCCTAAGATTACCCCATACAGGCAGACAGACAATATTTAAATTTTTAAAAAGATGTGATTATTATGACAAGAGAGAGTGAGGCTATATTTTATCCGAAAAGCTTGAAAATTTTTGAAAAAAGGAAAAATAAGTAAAATAACTGGTCTTTGATAATCTTAAATCAGAATAATAGCACATACATAGCGCGGCGACGCTAGGCAGGCCGCTAGTATGCAATAAAATAAATAAATGCATTTACCATTGGTTGCTTCTTTTGCCAACGACATCTTTACCGGCAACTTTAAGCCGGTTCACACGAGCGTGTCATCCCGAGATTTATACGCTGATCGATTATGTTCTAGTCACGTTTACGCTCATCTCTATCGCCTCGCCCGGCGCAATGTCGGCATTGGCATGCTTCATCGGTTTCAGGTTAGACCCTCGTTACATCGATTATGATTCGATGCTTTTCTTACTAATTGTAGATAATATCAAGGAATTTACATCATCTAAACACGTTTATATATTTTAACATTATATTATTTTGTTACTAATGTAAACTATTAACTGGGAGAAATATAATTTTATGTTTTAAGTCAATATAAAACAGTAGTAAAAAACGAACTTAATGTCCTATTTATAGACTTAGACGCCAGTATGTACTAAGTTTATGGTCACATTGATCAAATTAATAAAGCTATAAATACGTACTTATCTCTGAGGACTAAGAACGGAACACACCTACCTGTAGACTGTGTAGTATAGTATATAGACAGAATATAGTATGTAGACTTCTTCATCCAGACAGACTTCTATGCGGAAACGGAGTTATATTATATTAAACAATAAAACATTCACTGTTAAATTTTCGCAATAAAAAAATGAAATGACGCAATTTGTTGTGTAGTGGCGACGTAAGATATTACAGTTCACTACCCTAAGTCATTCCTTGGGTTTCAATAGAGGCGAGAAGAAAACAGAAACAGGAGATGGTTAGCATCTTTCTGTTAAAAAAACTTTATCTAATAAAAAAACTGTGGTTACCTATCTAATCCTCAAGCGTGGCAATTATGGCAAATATCCCTTTTATGGGCTAATTTATGGACGAGGACTACGTTCGGCAGGAGTGGACTCCTGATAAGCTGTAATAAAAATAATCAAGCAAGCCGCGAGGAGGACTCCAAGATCCTCTCCGGATTGTACCCGCAAGTAAGGTGCTTAAAAGTGGTTAATTTATAATGATTAGCAATATTTTCAGTAGAATGCTGTTAAACTGTTTTTAATAACCGCCGATGTTGAAAATCAAAATAATATTGGGGGAAACTTTTTACCACGGCGCTATGACTAATTTAAGACACCTATAGCTTATTGACTGCACAGGTGAGTTGAGTCAACTGTGGCCGTGGGAACAGCGGTCCGCGATTAGGGTCCAGGGTTGCCACGTGGCGTTAATTGTTTCGGCATGAATAGCGGTAGGTAGCGGCAGTGTGGCGTGACATTTATTGCGTCGAAATTATATGCTTTGATTTAAAAGTTTGATTCTAATTAGCGAGTGTTATGGGGTAAAAATATCGTTGTTACATGTTTTATCTTTATATATTAAAATACGTGTCACATTGTTTGCCCGCGATGAACTCCTAAACTACTGAACTAATTTCAATTAAATTTTGTAAATGTGTATTGCTTACTCTAATATTCAGATAGCATAGTTTTATCCCGACAAGTTACCCTTAATATTTTTTATTGCGAATTCAAGGATTTTTTATAGGACAAAGGGTCTGCCTGGCCAGCTAGTTTATATAGATTAACACGTTAACTGTCCGGTTTTAAAACACAATAGTAAGACTATAGCAATGACCTATATTATGTAGTGCACGGGACAGCGAAAGGGTTAAAATCAATGAGGGCTAATAATTTTCTGCTCACCAGATGTCGCTAGTTGACACTAAGGTAAAGATTTTTTGTTACACAATGTAATTTAATTGAGAAGTTGTTTTTTAATAAAAGTTTATCAGTTTCTAGAGAATTATATTAATACAGAAAAGAATGTGTCAGTGGTTTGCTCTTTAATTTTTTGCACTTTTTAACTTTTTTTTATAAATACCTTCCTGTGGTTTTGTTTATTTATTTTTAATGATATTAATATAAAATATAGTTAATAGTACAGAAAGAAACAATAACTTTTACATTTTCCGAACAAATTAACTTCCCCGCTATGAAATCTGTCAAATACCTCACTTTCTAGTGGCGCCGCCCTGGTGGCAGAAAAAGTTGTTGATCATTGCCGCATGTATGAAAAATCAGCACTTGAGAATAGCTGGACCGATTTTAATGATTTTTTTGTGTGTCCCTGTGTGGGTCCCTGGAAAGTTTAGATTTACAATTGGGCCCGATAGGTAGCGCTGTTGTCGAGATCCAGAAATCACCGGGTGATTTTTGGAACTAGTCAACAGCGTATAATATAAAATATTGTTTTACTAGTTTGGAAAACGTCACTGTATAAATATCGAATGCCACGAATCACTGAATTTACTCCGAGGCAGCAAAACTTGGTACTCAGTGTTGAAAATGATATCTGTTAATAGACGTGATAACGTTTGTATCAGAAAGTATTATAAGTTAGGGCAAAAGCTCTTAAACTAGACTATTTTATACGTGGTTTATCAGAACCAGTGGCAAAACCATAAATTACTTTCAAGATATTACTTCTTATCTATGTTTAATTAAGTTGTTCTATTGTGTTCTTTACTTTTAGATTCTGTTCTATTTTAGAGTCACGATGCATCGTATTTTGGCTACAACACGAAAGCGCAGCCAAACCGGGTGAGAACTATGATTGTATAGAATAGAATACCATTGTAAAATAGCAGCATGAGAGACTGTTTCTATTGTTAGCGAGGCATTCCATCTTAACTCTGAAGGTGACAACGACACTGCATTTCGATTCTTAATCGAGGACAGATATATTTTGGGTTCGGTTACAAAGTTCTTTTGCCATTTGGTGGACTGTGTCTGAAAGTTATTAGAAATTAAGGACAATATGAAAATCATGATTTCGACGATGCCAAGACTAAGTATAGAATAGAATAAAATAAATGTTATTCTAAACAGAAAAATATGACAAGTAATACCTATGACAAGTAATACCTACTTATCGAAAGTCATTGAAGCTTTTCGCGTGGTCGTAAATACGACCGATGATCATGTGGTCCCGGATTTGAATACAGGGCCGAGTTAAAAATTAGTTATTTTGCTTTTCTGCCAAGAAATTCTCAGTAGAAACAGAAACTTTTTTATTCAATATAGATTATAAATAATATTTATTGAAAGCCACTCTTTTGTTTAATTACCACTAGGTCGAAAAAATCCTCTACCCTGGGAAGAACCAGCTTACAATCATGTATGTTACACAATTAATAAAACAAAACAAATCATAAATAGCTTAGTAGCGATCACCTCATTGCCGGGGTTATTATCAACCATAAATTCCTTAATATTATATTTAACCTTTTTTTTATACAAACTTATTTTAATAAGTTTATGAACTTTGAGTAGGTCAAATTTTGTACATTTTCTAGGATTTTGTTGTAAAAGCTTACATCGCCCCAAGAATGAAGTAGTGACTCGATGGAGTCGAGTAACTGGTATTATCTGGTATCTGTTCCTAGTATTTACAGAATGAACATCACTTATTTATGTAAAACTACTTTTATTTTTGTTTACGTACATTACACTTTCATAAATACGAAAGCTAATATATTAATTTCCTTACATTTTTGCCACAGCGATTCTTTAGTCTTTAAATCATAAATTGCTCTTATGGTCCTTTTCTGTAAAACAAATATAATTACAGTGTCAGGCGCGTGTCGCCAAAGCAAAATACCATACAACATTATGCTATGGAAATAACTAAAGTAAACTAGTCTAGCTGTTTTAATACTGGTAAGATTTTTAATCTTTTTTACAGCATATGCTGGAGAACTAAGTCTGCTTGCTAGTTTTACTATATGTGGGCTTCAGTGTGGTTCCAAGAAAAATGGTGCAGTTCCTCCCCATTTAAAATTATATTAGTATTTAATTGTTTGACATTTGAAGTCATGCATTTCATACATTTCGTTTTAGTGCCATTTAAATGCAAATTATTAACGTTGAATCAATTTACCAATTTAGATATAGCATTATTTACTTCGTCGAATTTTAGTAATTATTGTTTTAATTTGAAAATTATTGAAGTGTCATCAACTAATAATTCTATATGATGGTTATCCATAACTATGTAAGGTAAGTTTATTAATAATATTAACATATACAAGAAACAGAAAGGAGCCGAAAATTGAGCCTTAATCCCACCCTTGCACCCCCATTTGTACTATCTTCTTACACCGTAGTGTTGAAGTTTCCTGATTAATGTTTCACGGTGAACACGTCACGTCACAGTTACAGAATGTACCCAAAGCATCCTGTGAATTATCCTATGTATTAAAGATATATTTAATCAGCTCAACACCGGCATCAGTTGTCGAGCGACCTCTTGCGAAACGAAATTGATTTTTATGCAATGAATTATGTATATTAAATTTTAACATTTGATCAAGTCCTAATTTTTTCAAAAATCTTACTGAGTTTGGTACCTACTACATAAACAGGTTTAAAATTGGTGGGGTGTAATGTACTACCAGATTTAAATAAAGGTATTACTCTACTATGTTTATACGAAGCACACCATATTCGATACTAGTATTAAAAATAATAGCTAGCTGTGCCGCGATTATATCTATTATAGACGCAATAACTTTTCCGCAAATCTCCCACAGATCTGCAGTGTTCTTAATATCAATAGTTTTAAAATATTTTACAATATTTTTTCATGATACTTTATGAAATGTAAAATCATTTGTACACGTATTTACATTTTGTTTAAGTAATTATTCGGCGACGGCAGGAGAAGAATTCAGTGACTTAGTGGTTACGATCGGAATATCAGTAAAATACTTCTCAAAAACCATTGCACGTCCTGATCTGATTCAGTTGTTTTGTTGTAAAAACTGAACTAGTAGTTTGAATTGCGAGAGTTATTCTTAACAGTTTGGCTTTTAATTATACTCCATGTCATTTGAATTTTATTACAAACCGTCTTAATTTTGTTGCTCAAATGCAAGACTATGGAGCACAACCTTTTAAATATTTTTGAATATTTTTTTACAAATTGCCTAAATTTGACGCTAGGATTACATGACCTTTCATGGCAAAGATCATAGAATCTTTGTCTGCTCTTATGGACTCTTACTGTCGCCCATTCATTGAATGCCTTCCGACTGTTCAAGGAAAATGTTTTAGAAGTAAAAGTATTATTAAATTCATTGCCAATAAGCGTAAACAATGTTCCATACAAAAAATTGGATTATTTTGATATCAAAGTGATGAAAGTATTTTCACTATTTTATTTCTAAACTTCTCCAAGCGACGTCCATTTACTGGAACAAATACAACTTTCTCATCTACTTGCTTTTTGTGAAAATAAGATAACGAAACTAATTGTTCACAGTGATCAGAACTTCTTTTTTGAATTTCACATTTATGCAACGGCTTAACAGTTGTAAAAATATTATCTAAATATGTTGCACTGGATTGAGCAATACGCGTTGGCTCTAAAAATAAATTAAAAATACCATAATATGATTTAAACAATGAAGCTTCTAGGAGATTAATATTAAAGTCTCCACATATTACACCAGATTTATTCTGCTTATTAAGCTTAACAAAAACTTTCTCCATATTTTTTAAAAAGTATCATATATATAACATGAGGGTCTATAGACGCTCACACAAATGAGGTGCTCAGACTCAACACAAGCCATTTCTACAGTTCGCTCAACAGAGAGGCTCACAATATCTTTACGTTCTTTACATGCTAACAATTTACTAGCTAATATTAAGGAGTCACCTATTAAAACCGTTTCTTTAATGAAAGGACTGACAACCTGGTGATTACTGAAGTTAAACATTAAGTTATAAGCTTTTAACCAAAGTTCAGTAATATATAAAATGTGAATATTGTTGTCACTTAAGAACAATTCAATTTGTAGCTCTTTGCCTATCATGCTTTGTATATTTTGATGCACCAGGTATAAACAAATTTTATTATCACTCTGTGGAGTCATACAATTAAAGATTTGTAAGCTATATTCTAAATTATTTAAATTATTATAACTGCTAGAGTTTTACCTCTATTGTCTCATTTTCTAAATTAAATTACTTGGAACTGATTACAAATTACAAGTCACTATACTGCTCAATAGAAACAGATGTGTAAGCAAGTCCTTGGCTGAGTTAATATATAAATAATAAGATAACACATTTGCTATCTGTCTTAAATGATATTTGGATAGGTAATACCTATCTCTGGTCAAATATTTTAATTAAATTATATATGTCTATAATATTAATCTTATTATTATAATTATAACACTAATTATTATATTTATAATAATAAGATTACAATTACATACTATAATATAACAGTAGCAGCTCGAAGTCAGGAAGTGTTTCACCCGCGTGCATCGGAAAACATGAAAAACAATGGTCTAGTCCCCAGGAGAGTGATAGTAAATGAGAATTTACGGATTGACCATCACCATACCAAATGTCTCGTATCTTTGACAATGTCAGTGCCACCATTGTACGTGGTAGAGCCACGCTGCAGCTATATTATGGTTGTAGTACAAATGGGTCGGTTTGACCGGGGTAAGACCACGCTCTCATAAAATACCAGCGTAAAATAGCAGTTTCTATAGAAAAATGGTCCAGTGGTCTACTTCTACGGGTCAGTCGTAAGGACTGCACGTCAGAAGTGAAAACTGCCTAGCTTCACAAACTTGTAAACATTATTTTTGGGTTGAGAAATATTTTTTCAGGAAGTATTTTTATTAGAAATAATTTTTACCAACGTATTAATATAATAATAGAATTTTCATTTATTGCGCTGTTTTACGTGAATAACAATGACATAAATTTTATAAAATTTAATCGATTGGATTTTCAACATTACTTTCATCAATTTTAAGTATATGAGCGTGACGGACACGCGAGTTCAGTGCTTTATCTCCATCCCAAAAGTGCTCAACGTGTCTAAAGTAGTTTTCACTTTAAAAAGAAACATTTTAAGTGTGATGTTAAGTGAGTGTGATTTTAAATTAAATAACTTTTCCATTAAAACAAGCAGCCTGCTCTATCCTAACAATTTACCCACAACATTTATAAGGATCCAGGTGCCGTGATAAGTGAGTGGCTTGACCCTCTCCAACGGCGCTGCTAGGCCATTAACATTTCGACTTCAGGGGCCGATCAGACAGATAGTGCGTGCATTCGTGACTCCCGTGTTCCCACATGAAAAGGACACGTTATCAACGCCATCTTGTATCGCGTGTGACGAAACTGTTTATTACTCTGTGATTTTGCTGGGGTTTGATAGCTTGACTTAATAATTTAAATTGATTATTTTAAGAGATTTTACAGATATAAGAAATAATTCAACCTTCAAAAAGAACACTAGCTAGCTTTTGTTGTATTACTTTCACATATTATCGAATAGTGTAAGAATTTATCTAAAAAATTTATATTTTATGTTTTCATTATTTCGTTGTTGGCGGGTGCAGCGTAGCTGTAGCTTACTCGACAAAATAATATTAATAATACAGGGTTATTTTGTAATAACCAGCCAAATTTGCACAGAAGGTTCAGAATAAGTAATTGGCAAATGATGAAGAAGAAATAATTTAAAATATCTCAAATATTCGGTTTTTAAAAGAATAATAAATATAAGGTAATGCATTATTTTAACTGATTTTACTGCGCACGCAAACGTTCGTAGGGTCGATCGGTAGGCAAAAACGTTGTTGCCCATAAATCACTTTCAATTTGGGATAAAAATTAGAAGCTATATTTACTCGTATTTTCAAAGAGTGCGATAACAGTATATCATTATTTATATATTATATAAATTTAGAGCCAGAGAACATAGAGAAAATTGTTATGACTACGTGCGTTCTGCCTAATTTTTTGATAGAACACACAACAAGCTCTTATGCTGTGATTTTTTAACAGTGGTAGAGCCACGCGGTTGAACTGCTGTAGCACGGATGGGCCGGCTTGATCCGGGGTGGTACCACGACCTCACAGAATACCAGCGTGAAGTAGAGGTTTACCTCTGCGTTTCGCTTGGTGAGTGCAGGTGGCCGGAGGCCCTTTTTACTGGAAATGAGGCATTCCATCTTAGTCCTCACGGGTGACATCGCATCTGCATTTTGATTCGCAAACGAGGATAGATGTAGATGTCTATGGGCTGCAGCAACCACTTACCATCAGGTGGACTGTGTGCTCGTTTGTCACCCTTATCCTATAAAAAAATGCGTCCCAGAATTGCTTTTATCAAGAAAATTCTGAGAATTGTACTATTATCACTACAAATAAAAACATGAGAAATTTACAGTGACGAGCTAAAGAAAATATTATGAGTGATGCAAAAACACTTGAGGTTTTGAACTTAAGTTTAAAATTTGGCTTCTCTTTGAAAAATAACACCGTATAGAGTAAGGGATAGTTTTAATAAAGACATAGAAACAGGTATTACATCTCTTATTTGACTTCTACAACATTATAAAATCAGCAGCAGGTGCGTTACCGGCATTTTCCAAGAAGTAGGCTCTTTTATTGAAGGTCCTTAAGTCATATCAGTCCGGAAAAATCGCTAGTGGTAGTTACACGATGAAGGCAACTGATCTATTTATTCATTGAGTCTCTTTAGAAGTGAGACGCTTATCCGATCGTTGAGTAGGTCGTAATGACTAAATTAGCGATCAAACTATCGGTCGATTAGCCACTCGTCTGTGGAGCCCTCGCATGGGGTTGGTTGTACAGATCTGATCGATGTGGAGAGCGATTGCCTTTTGTTGCGGCCCTTCGTAGTCAATCGACCATGTTATCAGGATATCTTTGGCTAGATTTTTATTGTTGTAAAAATGTAATTCGATATTTAAAGGTGTTATTTCTGATATCAACAATTAGATAATTTTTATACAAAATAATGGATATGTCATTAAATAACAACACGATACTAAACGATTCCTATAAAATTATGGTAAAACTTTATGAATAAATAGTTATTTATCTACCTAGAAGAGTAAGTAGGTAATATTATATATGTTTATTAATATCATAGGTAACCCTGAAATTTGAATGGTTATTATATTTATTATAAACTATTTATTTCGAAACAGTTTTAAGATACTGTTGTTAGAAATGTATCTGGCACTTCACTGGCCATGAAATGCTTGGTTTATATGCATTACTTACAGATAACTCTTTTGCTCTAGATATGTGGAAAAAGTGTCAGAAAAAAGAAATACACGAATTAAGTATATCTTTTCGTTCAATGAAATAGACCATATATTTGATTTAATTTACTTCATCGGATCGAGGAGATCAGAACGAGTCAGTTAATGTGGGGAATAGGAAAGTAAGAAATGCATTTGATATATTTGTGAAAAGGTGCAATCAGTTATTAGGGCATAAAAAATTGTAGGATTAATTTCCTTAAATAATGATTCCTCATGTTTACGATTTAGCATTTAGGGCTTCATTACCACTTACCATCGAGTGGGATTGTGGTCAAGCACTGGCTTATAATAGGTAAAAAAAAACCAATAACTACACATTGGATGTCCCCGACGTTTTGAGTATTTCACAACATCCATTTCTAATTAATAATAATTAATTATAAACTGAAATTAGCCATGCGTTAACCATAACATTGCGAATTCGAACACCTCAGTCTCCCCCGTGGGTGCTGTAAAGTACTCGAAACATTGGGAATATAAAACAAGTTAATAAAACGCAATAAAACCCATAAAAACCAGTTTCACTCGAATTCTTCACGATTTTCTTTCATAAATTCGGTCTCAGGACAGTCGACTATAAACAATGAACTTTGTAAATTATAACCTAATGTTGTTTGTGTTTTGTAATCATATTTACATAAAGTGTAAGGTATATATATACTCGTACATCTACCAGGTGGTATAATCTTAGAACTGAGCTAAAAGTAGTTGAGAGTTGAGACACGTAGGAATCGGTGGTGAATAAATGATTTTGGAAAATGAAGTAGTCCATTACATAAGAAAAATATGATAATGTAAGATAAATAAATGTGGATATATATGTTACCTGAATTCGCTAGGCGACTGCTTGTAGGACCGAACATTTGATATGGATCTGGAACAATAAGAATATCAGTTAAAATAATATATACATTAACAAGAAATTCTCTCCTGAGAAACAACAAATAGCAAACAAATCGAGATTCAGTGTAAATGTAACGAAAATCCTCGAGCAATGTTCGAAATGATGAACTAAATAAAAATAGCTAGGAAGTCTTTCTGCTAGCAGATACTTAGTGAATAATCCCAGGGAGTATCTGTATAATCTCGTTGACTGCTGTTGACCAAACTTTACATAAACTTTACATACATTGCTTTATGAATTAACTAAAATAATTACAGATTCCTTTTTCAAATGTACCTTTTTACTGATTTTCTACAATTTCAAATTGGCATAATATATCATAGCTTAGTTTAGTAGCAGCCTTTTCCTGAGTTCAATTTGAAAATAAAAATTGTGGTTGGCAACCCACCCGCCAACCGTGACAACTACGGAATACACAACTCTTTGAGAGGGGGCAACTATGGTAAATATGCCCTGTGAGGCAATCTATGGCAGCCGTGGATTTTCGGTGGGCTATATAATAACGATTGTTACTTATCAAGTTTGTGTTTCAACACCAACTTTGCGAATTTTAAAAAGGTTAAAATTTTCACGTAAAAGTCATATCATAGTTTGTGTTGGTCGATTAGACAATGGCAGTTGTCGTACATAAAAGAAAATGGAGCGCTTTCTTGTTACGTATCCTCGTTTAAAATCGTCCATCTAGCCTCTAGACAAGTTGTAACTATAACAACGCAACCGACAACAGAATGGCCCAAAAAAACGTGATGCCGTGCATAGATTGCATTTGAAGTAGCCTTAATGAGCGCCACAGTCTGCAACCGTATTAGCATAGATAGAAGACCTCTAACCTAAAATCGTCACTTATAGAGGGTTTACACGGGTCGATTTTCACCGCACGGTTAGGCTAGGCAAAATTTACACATTGTAAAGGTAAAATACGTAATTATTTTTCTACTTAAAATGTACTTTTAATAAATTAAAATATACAATAACTATGTAGTGTATTTCATTTAATGAGTTTTTAATTACACAAAATATATTAAAAATATGTAAAATGTTATTAAATACAATGTATTTACTGATAAATAATACAAATTATTCAAAATTCAAGGTAGTATTCACAGATATTCACGGGTGACCTTGCCTTAGCGCACAGTGTGGCAAAAACGGTTGAGCGCATGAAAAAATGTTTCAAATAAAATTTGTCGCAAATTTTATGGCGCGTCTCCACCAATGTTTTCAACATTTGTCAACACGTGTTGCCGACAAATGTTTCTGTAATCCCCTAGTTTTAGCAACAAAACGAAACAATGTCGGGAATCGTGTTTCCATTTTCGGCGACAACATCAAAGGAATACGCTTGTTGCCGACATTTGTTCCCTCGGTGGAGACGCTTTTTGCAACATTTTGAAACAAATGTCGTCAACTTTTGTTGATTTGTCAACAGTCGGAAACATAAATCATGTCATCATCAACACATTTTTGGTGGAGACGCGCCTTTATGCTCTACAATTTTTATAAGAGAGTAGCTGGTACCCGGCGCGTTGCTGACACAGAAAAAAATAACTAATGAAATATCATTATAAATGTGGAAGAGATATATTGTCTAATTAGGAATGATGATATATTCATTAAAGTTGAGTGATCTATAACTTAAATCGCAAATAAAATTGTTGGTACGATACTCTCGTTATTTATTGTAAGTTAATCGTACTATCCCTATAACCTTCGCAAAAGTGCAAGCAATAAGTTGACAAAGTTTTTGCGTAATCTGATGAAAGGTATGGCAATGCGTAAAATACGAACAAACAAAAATTAATCCTTATATAGTAGCTGGTAATATAATTGGAGCAATAGAAACCGAGTTTGACCGAAAAACTGTTTTTTTTTTACATTTGTCCTTGAATAACACGTGTGTTTTGCGCTGTGTTGTCCCGCTACGTAATCGGTACAGATAGTTTAAAAAGTATGGATAATAATTTAAAATCAAAAATTTTGTACAGCCGACTTCAATATAAGTTATTAAGAATAACTCAAAAACTATTGATCTGACATTGATCAAATTTATGTGAAACCACACGAGAAGTATCAGCTTTTATATAAAAAAAGAATCTTCGAAATCAGTTCACCCAGTAAAAATTTATGAGGTAACACAAATAAAAAAGACATACAGTCGAATTGAGTACCGTCTCCTTTTTGGAAGTCGGCAGAAAATAATACCATACTCTTTTTGGAGTGCCATGAAAAACATCTATGCTTATGGAACCCAAGACAGCAAGTTTTCTTCTTTCCTTTGTTGCTCCTCTCTTTGTTTGTCAAGCAACTCTTGAGTAATTGAACTACGAACCATTTCGATGCCGGCACGTAAAACCGGGTGTTTCTGCTCAAAATTTTCTTCGGAAATGAACAAGTCGCATGCGATTTTTGTCGAACGGTTTAAATGGGGTGGCGATTCGATTTTACAAGCGATGTGACTAGTGACTTGCCGCACGGCTAAAATCGACCCGTGTAAACTCTCTATTAGACGTAGAGCCGCATGCGACATTTCTAGAAGGATCTGTATGTTGGTGTCTATAAAATACCGGGTGGATCGAGTCACTAGTGAAGCGTCATATCGATGGTGGTGGGGTGAAATTGAGGGTAAATCGGGAAACCCCCCACTCGTTTGTGCTGAATAAAGTTCGGTAGAGGTGAGGTGAGGTGGGATGGGTGGTGTTGCTGTTGGTTTACATATTTTGGTGCTATCATGTAATTATGTCCTTCGCGTTACACCAGTGTGTAATTATGACGGAGACATATTACGGCATGGTCAAACTGTAATCGCTCTATATTAAATGTATAATGCGTTACGCGTCTTATTACTGGTAGCTAATGATTAATTGCGTAAGCAATTTGAACATCCGCTCTCACACTTTTACCATTTTTAACGATTAACGCTATCCTGATGTATTTCCGAGGCCAGAAGTGGCCATCTCCTGTTGTAATTACGACATTTATTTGTATCTGTGTAGTTAGGTAGCAATACACCAGTCTTTTTTATAGTTGTTTAACTGTATCAAAGTATCAAACAAAATTATGTTTACTTTCTAATGGCATAAGCTAAGACCCACATAAAAAATAGACAAAAAAAATATATCGAAGAAACAATGTATGGTTCCTATGTCAAGTCATGGCTTCTAGCAAAAGTTTTTTTCTTATTTTGTTTATTAGCCCACAAAAGTCTACTGCCGGTAGAAAATTATGTGTCTGTGTATGTGTGTGTGTGTGTGTGTGTGTGTGTATGTGTGTGTGTGTGTGTGTGTATGTGTGTTCTTGCAAGTTGAGCATGGTTTCGAAGTGATTTCGGTGTAAGCTAAAATGTACGTAGTGTTCTGTCTAACTTTCTTCTTTGACCTGAAGTAACAGATGGATTATTTTGGCTGCCGCAGGCCATATTCAACATCAAACCGACACCAACATCAAACAAAGATGGCCGTATATACGTTATCAACCACGAGGACATTTACCTTTGCTTCGCAGTTTATGTTGAAGCATTTATGTCGTTGTATTCAGTCAGTTTCTGTTGAACTTGTAATCGTAATTTGAACACAAAAGTGTGTGTACTACTGCTTATCGCCAAAAATCGCAACCTAGGCAGATTACACTAGACAGAAAAGATCATAATAAATAGTTAATGTTTGGAATACAGCGCGCTTAAACAGGTTATTTGTGCAGGATATGTGTTAACGTTATATGTATTTCTTTATTTTATTCAGGCATTTTTACTTAAATTATTAAACACGAAGAAGACAATTATAGTTATATACAAAATAAATAACCACATCACTGACAACATAAATATTACTTTAATGACATACATATATACATACATACGCAAACGCGCATACACGCACATAATATGTACCTTGAGCATAAGCTATGGCAAATGTGTTACTGTTCAGCTATCAAAGTCATAGTTGAAACTTATTATACAGTTTAGGCTGTTTTAATAATTTTAGGTATGTCAAACTCTACACTTATTAGAAAAACTAGACTTTTTAGAGGTTGAGTGCTACCATTTGCTTGGGATCCTATAATTAATAAAATTAAATCCATACCCAAACATACAACTGCAATACTAAAAGATACTTTAAGGTCGTTCTGCGTAGATCGAACCAAAAATTTATATTCAAAAGCTGATAAACAACAACCAGTTACTAACTTGTTTAACTATGATAACTCGTGAGCACCCGAAACATCAAGAATTAAAAATACATACCTAATTATAGTAAGCAAAATAAGTTAAATTAATCGCGACAAAGTCCGTAAAATTAATTTTATTCAATCTACAGTATTCTTGTAAATATAATTGATGGAAAAGTATTAAAATGTTTCACCATTGCACTGCAGGCATTTATTTTCACATTATTAAAATGTTGTTTTCGCAAAATACATTTTAATATGTTCAAATAAATGTCTGCAGTGTGTTTTCACTTAAAGTCTTCTGTAAGCAGCGATGTTAATGCACTTCATTAACATTTTAAATTAGCCAAAAGGAAAATCTGTTGAAATGACTAGTTACGATCCTTAACGTGTGCCAACCCACGAATGAAGAACATAAAAACATAAATGAAAGAATAAATGAGTTGTAAATTTGATTATGTATGTTACACAATTAACAACAATATTTTATTATATACAATATCAAAAACTATAATTAAAAAAAAACTAAAACCAGCAACTTAATTATCATACTGTCCTAGCCCCCGGGGTATCGTGCCAAGATCGCTGGCTGCGTTTTCACTCTGAATGGCTATACTTAGTCTTTGAGCGAGAAAAGAACCAGCCCTCTTATCACCAGCAGCATCGACCAGTCGCGGTAACTTCAACGTTTACTTTTTTTTTAAAAACGTTACCCCCACACTAAGATTTTCTCCTGTGTCGTGGAGGCAGCTTACAAACATAAATTGTACGAGGACAAACATCCAGACCCGGAACAATTATTTGTAGGCCACACAAATACTTGTTCCGTGCGGGATTTGAACCCGCGGCGTAACAACTCATTGCTAAGCCACTGCGTCACGGAACTGTCAATACGTAACTTCAAATATCTTACTAACACAATCTCATACGAGGATAAGGATGATTCTGGCTATCCATTATCCCCATCACCAGTCCGCTGCTGATCATAGACCTTCCCCCAAGAAATGCCACAAAACATGGTACTGAGTCACTTGTATCCATTTACTTTACATCTCTTACTAGATCAGCTCTCCATCTAGTGGATGCCCCGTTCATCATACTTTCCATAGCTCACTGAGCGACTGTGAGCTTCTATGACTCAGATCCATATGTCATCACTGGTAACACACCCTAGTTGTATATTCTTGTTGGTATCTTTGCCCTCGGGTCAGATGGGGGTCAACCCATTAAAAAAAATTAGAATAAATCTCTTTTTTTTATAGAATAAGAGTGACAAAAGAGCACATGGCCCACGTGATGGTATCATCTATTCCCGATTATGAATCAAAATGCAGAATCGTTGTCACTCCTGAGGACTAAGATGGAAGACTTAGTTTCCCGTTAAAATAATCTTCAGGTTCTTGCACTCACCATACGAAACAGAACAGCATAAAGCTGCTATTTTACGTTGGTGTCTCTACCACTGGTATGGCTCTACAATGTTAATCTCTAAAGAATCAAGTTACCTACGCATTTTAATTTTTGACTTTGACATGTATATTTATTAATTTAAACGCATTAAGAGTACGTGAACATAACTGATTTGAAATTGTACAGTAAATTATTTATTTTAAAATTATTCATTTTCTTTCATGTAAGAAAAGTACTGGTATGTTTTCACGACACGGTTCTTTGAACGATGTCATCCAAAGGGCTCTTGTCTCTGTAAATGTTCCCTTGGTTTTAGAGCCTTGTGGAATATTTAGAGACGATGGCAGGAGATCCGACGGTATGACATTGGTCCCTTGGGAGACAGGTAAAGCCCTAGTGTGGGATGCTACTTGCGTAGACACTTTGGCGGCCTCTCATCTCAGGGTACCTCGTTTAGAGCCGGGGCGGCATCTTGGGCAGCTGAACTGAGTAAATAGCGTAAATATAAGTCTCTAAGAGATGATTACATATTTGTGCCATTTGCTGTAGAGACTATCGTTCCGTGGGGTCCACGTGCAGTGAAGTTCCTAAAGGAACTACATCCGCGACTGGTCGTTACTGCTGGTGATAAGAGGACAGGTCCTTTTCTCGCTCAAGCTCAAGCTAAGTGTAGCCATTCAGCGGGGAAACGCAGCCAGCGTTCTTGGCACGATACCGCAGGGAGTAGGACTGTATGATAATTAAGTTACTAGTTTTAGTTTTTTTTTTAATTATACTTTTAAATATTGCATATAATAAAATATTCTATATTATTAATTTAAAAAATATAAATAAATATTTTAAAAATATTATGAACGTGGATTTTACTGTCAGCTGTAGTACCTACGTTGATCTGATTACGCATATTATAACAGCTACATATTACCCATGACTAATGGATATTATGCTGTCAAGCGATTTTCGTCCGAATTCAGGACAGTTAAAGATGTAAATGGCATTAATAGATTGCTTATAATTTTAAGAGTTACAGTGGCGTGCATTTCAATTGAAACAATAGCGAACCCCTAACGAGAGTTAGCGTCTTTTGTTAATGTTATAATAAAATAGTAATTGTTAACGACACTCGAGTTAGCCGCCGGGTTATAAAGC
Organism: Parnassius glacialis; assembly: GCA_033319125.1. Taxonomy (NCBI): domain Eukaryota; kingdom Metazoa; phylum Arthropoda; class Insecta; order Lepidoptera; family Papilionidae; genus Parnassius; species Parnassius glacialis. The sequence goes on from JAVANC010000004.1 coordinate 47,598,099, forward strand.
ACGGCACTTGTGACGAATCGCCCCTGTCTGGGTATAGTTCCATGGTGCAACGATCAAACAAACCACCTAAAGAAGCTAATATTAAATTTATAGAGTAAGTGAGAAATTCATTCATCTATACAAACACAGATTTTTAACTAAAAAGAGTTTAAGCATTTCCCTTAAACGTCACTCAATGACTTTGTTGATAGCATACGTTTCTCACCATTAACATAGCTGTAAAAAAAGGTAAGCGTGTATGGTATATGGTATAATACGATGGTATTTAAACAATGTAATAATGATATCGCTAGATAGAAATTTAATAAAAGTATGATGTAAGCACTTGTGGCTTCATTTTCTATTATTTGTTAAATTTTTGGCTCTGTTATTGTGTATTACCATAATGCAAAGAAAATAAGGATTACGTGAAAGAAGTAGCGAAAGCTAGAAGCGGGGCGTATAGTTTTCAACGATTATTACACATTTAGTTTGTGAGTGTTGACAGAAAGTAATTTAATAAAACTTAAGTAATTAACTATTAACTAAAAATTAATTTAACTAACTAATTTTTCATATGGAAAGCTCCTGTAGAGCAGATAGATATAAAATCTTTAAATAGATAGTATAAAAGAGCGACCAAATTCGATATCTTTTTTATACAGTTACTAAATTATTAAAGTCCGTTATGAGTACGGAAATGGGCACTGAATTTGTCTAAAGACTGGCACGAAGTTTATCTTGTATTCATTGGATTCCTGTAAGTACGTCTCTTACTTATCTCTAACCATCACTCTCTTACCGTCTTAAAAATTTAATTAAAAAAAACACATACTGAATATGAGCTACGATGACCCTAGTGAGGACATTAGGTTAAGTTATAAAATTATTGTATTGGTTCATCACCATCATCAGTTCAGAACACCTCTGCAAAACTTTAGATTATTTAGACATTTGAAAGTGAAGTTTTGAAGTTCAATTAAATTTTATTTGTAACTTTTCCGGCATCATCCAAGTATCATACGGTACGCTGGGAAAGGGAGAGGAAAAACGAAGGAAGTGTTTCTGTTCTTGCTCTTGCGACGTTCAAGTTAGACGTCCAGTAAAAATAGGCCAGTAACATGAGAGAATGAGCCAGCGTTTACTATTTCCAGAATTTAATATTTAAAAAAATTAAATATTGAACTCCTAAAAATCTATTAGCTGATGATTTGGATTAGCTGAAGAAACTCGCGGAACTGTCAAAGCACCATTTAAAAAAGATGAATGGATGCTGAAACTGCGAGTCACTGCTGCAGTGACTAAGCGACATAACAATAGACACGTTCCTAGTATAAAAAAAACGTTCAAAATAACTGTTAAATCGAGGGTGGTTAAATGGCCTCGAGTCGAAGGGGCGAGGCGCGATATAATCGAGATGATTATGATAAATCACCGTTTGAATTTCGTAGGGTGCGAGTGTGCGCGGCAGGATTGCGGAAGCGATAAGCGGCGCGTTTCATGTCTAGATGATGTACTCATATGTACTTATTCTTTTTTAATAATAATAATTTTATTTCAACAAACTGTATAATTAATTCAAACAATGCATTAATTTAAAATAGTCTACAATAACAGGTACCTGAACTAGTATAAACCTGTATCTCAGGTGTATGTGCTAATAATAGATACACTAACAAATATTTTCTGTTTCTTATATAAAAAGAATACATACCAACTAATTTATTAACTATTATCATTAATTAACTGTAAACAATCAGCAATTTTTCCGTATCTTCGTATAACTAATTATGTAACAATATTCGAGTTACATTTTCCAATCTGCCATTTTTAATGGATACATGTATAAAATTACATTGACTTGATGATACAGAAAAGGACCAAGGAATAGAAAAAATCTAAGCATGAAAGAATACTTTATTGTAATGTTAGTTTCACTTACTTTATCTTTGCGTCTTTTATCAGTGATCTCTCTTCTGTAGGGCAATTTCAAGTGCTATTTTAGAAGTACTCATAACGAATAACTGGCTTACTGAGAAGACATTACAGGATTTATGTATGACATGGGACGGGAAAAAGGTAGGGCGGAATGTTGCGAATTTTAATACAGCTTTTTGAGTGCGATCCAGTGGTAGCATGGTAGTTTTAGCTGCTCCTTTCCATGTAATTATACAATAGGTAAGAATATATATATATATATATATATATATATATATATATATATATATAAAAAATATTATTAATTATATATATATATATATATATATATATATATATAATGCGAAATTTTGCTTTCCTACCTTAATATCATCAAAAGAACGAATCGGTTTAAAACAAACATTAGTTTATGGACTCTATGGCACAGGTAGTCTATGTGGTTTTTAAATGTAAAAGTAGAGGCCCTTTTTACCGGAAATGAGGCATTCCATCTTAGTCCTCACGGGTGACAACGCATCTGCATTTTGATTCGCAAACGATGATAGATATAGATGTCTATGGGCCGCAGCAACCACTTACCATCAGGTGGACTGTGTGCTCGTTTGTCCCCCTTATCCTATAAAAAAAAGAATCTATAGTTATTCCAAGGTATTTAATAGTTTTCGTATTTAAAATAACTGCGCATTTATATTTAAACTCAGTAAGTGAGCAACACACAGGAATAATTATATGCTGGTTAGAGCTGTGCGTACAAAAATTCAATAACACAATATTAAAGTTCTTTTCATATTTTCTTTAACATGTTTTAATTTTATAAGTTTTTATAATTACCCTGGTGTTGCAGTTGTTCATGGGCGGCGGTAGTCATTTAGGTACCATCAGTTGAGACGCATGCTCGCATGCCTCCACTTGTATAAAAAAAGTTTGACTTTTTACCATGATGTACCTATAGAGTTATTTTTTTTCTTTGATAATTCGTAATGCTAAAAGGCACTGATATACCTATGTACCACTATGTATGTGATATACTGATATACCTATAACAAGCGCTTTAACATCTAATAAACTTAAACTCAATAAATAGAGGTTAAAGGTTTTTCGACATATAACGTAAATTATCGCAATTTAAATAAGGCCTATTACTTTATGATATTTACATAACATTGAAATATAATACAATGTATTATATTTATGACTATAATTTTACGTTTTTAATAAAAGATGTTTTTTTATTTATTTATGTATTTTATGTACTTCATTTAAATTAATTTGCGTCGCAAGTTTACAAAAATAAAAAGAAAACATTCCTTTTACAATGAAATTATGCCATGTACGTCAAAATTGTTATAAATAGCAAATGTAAATTCATAATATTATATTTATTTTTTATAAATTGTGTTCTATTATATAAATTATATAAATGGGTACATGTTAAAATAAATAAATAAAAAATGTATTTTTTTTCATTAATATTAACTACAATGTTATGTTGAATAAAAGTCAAATCAAGCCTCGCTTTACGTGGCTGATCAGTGTGCAAGCCGGCGGGCAGAATGATTATATTTATAAGAGAAGGAGACAAAGGGCCCTAGACTGGAATACAAGAAGGATAATTGCTAATTTAACAAAATTGCTTTCACGAATTGTAATTCTCAGGGTTATGACAATAATTTAGGCCATTTATGCGTAACAGTTCAGCGTTTTTATTGTAAACAATAACGGAATTATAATCGTTAATTATCGCTTATTTAATTTAAGTACTGAGTATCTCTGTACCTGTCTCTTTATTGTCATTTAATAAAGAGAAAGAGAGAGAGAGAGAGAGCGCGTCAATTTTGTTAAGTAAGGCGGTAAATCGTGAAATTTGATAAAATCGATGTGGTCAAGTGATTTTTAATTAGAATTCAATTAGAGCGTATCATTCATCATTTAGACCGTCGATTTTATTAAAGTATTATAAGTAACAGTCTAAATGATAAATTATACGCTCTAATTGTGTACAGGGACAGCTGATTTTTTTGGTAATGATCGGATTAGAACGGCAAGGAAGCATGCTCTCGCAGAATATTATTGTATAATAGCAACATTATGCCAGAAGCAATATGCTGTTAATTTACACTGAAGTTTCGTCATTATTGATTAATTATTTAATTAAAACTTATTTATAACTAGCGATCCGCCCCGGCTTCGCACGGTTAATTTCCGATCTCGACAACAACGCCACCTACCGGGCCCAATGGTGAACAGGTCCTCATTCACATGTGGACCTCACAGGCCTCTACGTCACCATTTACCATCAAATGGGGTAGTATCATGCACTAGTATAAGAATAGTTTAAATTACAGGCATGGCTTAGCCACATTCTTAGTAATTGAATTTTTTATGTGGTAAAGCCATGCTGCAGCTATATTAATAGTATAGTTGTAGCATGAATGGGTTGGCTCGACCGGGGAAGGACCACGCTCTCACAGAATACCAGCGCAAAATAGCACCTTAATGCTGCTGTGTTTCGTATGGTGAGTGTAGAGAAACGGAGGCCCCTTTTTCTGGAAACGAGGCATTCTATCTTAGTCCTCACGGCTGACAACGCATCTGCATTTTAATTCGTAAACGAAGATAGACGTAGATGTCTATGGGCCACAGCAACTACTTACCATCAGGTGTACTGTGTGCTCGTTTGTCACCATTATTCTATATAAAAAAATAGACTTACCATGTATTCCATTTACCATCAGGTGGGACAGTAGACACGGACCGGCTAGTTAAAAATAGTTATAAAAATACATCATCTATCAACAGATGCCTACTGCTGAACTTGGGTCATGCCCAGGGAATGTCACAAAGATACATTGTTTGTAAACTTATACTAGCGATTCACCCCGGTTTCGCACGGGTGATTTCTGTATGTCGACAACAGTGCCACCAACCGAGTCCAATTGTGAATCTAAACCATTCTCGAATCATCTTAATCACACACACACACAAAATTTCATCAAAATCAGTCCAGTTTAGAAGGAGTTCAGTCACATAAACACGGACAGAAGAATTATATACAGGATTATGTAATAAATAGCGTATAGTATTTAAAGGACTGAAAAACACATGCTGGAATTTATTTAATGTGTGAACTGAAAGAGATTACTTGTGATTTTTTTGCAGTCTCATTTCCCATCCGCCCCGGACATATTCAGCCCGGGGCGCTCTCATCACCTGTGATCGTCACAAACGAAGTTATATTTCGTGTACTCGGCAAATAGAATTGTCGAAAGTCATTACGATTCCCATTTGCGATTGGAATTGGTGGGACGGCCGCGCCGGGACTTCTGTTCTCCGTTATACGTACAGCGATTTGATTGTTTTCTGCCGTTCTTGGGGAGATCATTTGATTTTATTTTCCGTAAATGGTTTTAAGATTATATTTGTGGGGCTCGTAATTACGTGTTCTGTTTGATTTGTGGTTTTATTGGGTTAACTTACCGGTATACTTACAAAAACACTTCTTGAACCGTCGTAGCTCAAGGGCTAAGTGATTTTTTTTACTTATTACTTGTTTTTGACCACAATCTTCAATCAAGGTTCACAATCAAGGTTGTAAGCCCTAGATGATATATCGCACTGTCTTAGCGTAACAAAAGCCTACTCAATGTTGCCTTGAAGATGCCCAGATTGTATTCCGATGGAAAGACACACGCCGGCAAATTATTCCACTCCTTTGCTGGACGCATTAAATAAGGCGAAGCGAAACGCCTGGTTGTCCGATGGTGGAAGGAGAGGGAGAAATTTAAGCATGTAGTTCCTAAGCATACTATCCGAAAATTGTAAATTTCACACGGGCACCAATGAAAATGGAATTTTAAGTGCTTAGTTAGGACATGCGCGGCGGTGAAGTAAAACATCGTGAGGAAACCTACGTGTCTCAGGAATTAAATATTTTGAGGACTAGTGAAGTCCGCCAACACATACTGGAGCAGCTCAACGGACTTAGTGTTCCATAACTCTTTTAGAAATAAACAAAGGCAGTGGGACGTTTTAATTAATAATAATTTAATAGAGCTTACATTATTCCTATAGTAACGAGATAGCGATTCGCCCCGGCTTTGCACGGGTGATTTCTGGATCTCGACTACAGCGCCACCTACTGGGTCCAACTAAGTTTTTAAACCATCCAGGGACCCACTCAAATGCACACGAAATTCATCAAAATCGGTCGAGCCATTTCCTAGTTTTTGCGAGACTAACGGAGAGCAATTGATTCTTATATATTATAGAGACAATAATTTAATTTATCGTTTCCAAGCTGTTTCTTAAATAAAAATTTCAAGTAGTCTGTACAACCTTTCATAAAGTATAATTTACTTTGAAACCGCTGTGTTTCGTGCTGATTCCCAGCGCAGAGGCATTTTCCTAACCAGCGGTAAAAGTAAAATAAAAATGACTCTCAATATGAATTACCTGTAATCTAAATTGAATAAAAAAACTATTCTACTCTATTCTATAACGCTAAAATTAATAACCGTTAATAAGTAAGCAATAAAATCCGTAAAATTAGTTTAATTCAAAAAATTTTCAAATTTCGAATATCACATACGCGTGAAAATAAATTATTAATAATTTTTAATGTTACTTCGTAAGCTTCTAAGAATATTTACATTCCAGAGAAGTGAATACACATATGTTTTATCTGACGCATTTTCGATTACTCCACAGCGGACCGAGCTCCCCCGCGGCTGCGAGGGTCAACAACACATTTGCACTGCAAACACGACACCCTAGTATGAAATTTATTGTATCGGTTTATTGGCAGAATTGGAATTCTAGAAATGGTGAGACGATGCTGTGCATTCGTATTATTTAATTTCTATTCTCTAATTTTACTAGCTTAAGGATATAATTTTTTTTACTAAGTGGTTATAGCTCGCAAATTGCAGTTTTAGCGGGAACTTGACGAGTCTTGTTTTATTATCTATGTAATGGTTTGAAGTGGAATTTAATATGTACTCGTAATAGTGGTGTGATTTTGTGTATGACATGTCAACTGTCTGCTGGCAAAAGCTGCTGTCAATATCTCCCTAAAACTTCGCAATGTGACGCATCAACATATCATGAAGAAGTGTATTGTAAAGGATAATTTCTATTTACTTGATACTCGTTAAAGTACAATCGTTCGAGTCCATCCAAAAAGCTTCCATGGACAAAATTAAACACACAAACCCGGTTGCGCACGCACATACCCGTTTTCGTTTCCTTTTCTGTTTCTAAATGTATTCTTTTTTATAGAAGAGGGGGCAAACGAGCATGCGGCTCATCTGATGGTAAGTGACTACCCCCATGAACAACCGCAACATCAGGGGAATTGCAGATGCGTTGCCGGCCTTTTTCTTGAAGGTCCCTAAGTCGTATCGGTCCGGAAAAATCGCCGGTGGTAAACAATTCCACAGAGAAGTTGTACGAGGAAGAAAACTCCTAGTAAAACGCACAGTCGTGGATCGCCAAGCATCCAGATGGTAAGCATGGTATCGTGAATTTTGACGCGATGTGCGTTCGTGAAATTTGGCGGCTCGAATTAATCCGAACAATTCCTCAGAGCACTCCCAGTGGTAAATTAGATATAAAATGCAAAGGGATGCAACATCCCTATGCAGTGCCCTTGTATCGAGCCGATCAGAAAGAACTCGGTCGACGACGATTCGAACCGCTCTGCGCTGGATGCGGTCAAGTGGAAGGAGCTGGCACTGGGGTGCCCCGGCCCAGAGATGAGAACAGTATTCCATGTGAGGCCGAACTTGCTCTTTGTAAAGGTGCAAGCGATGTGCCGGCATGAAATACTGTCTCGCTCTGCTGGGTACGCCAAGATTTTTAGAGGCTATATATTTATTTTATATACATTCCTCATCAGTACATACATTCTATATGATTCTTTATCCGGTGATGGAGGCCTGGCGGCTGTAGTCTAGGGAATCCTAGTATTGTAACCAGTCTCTATAACTAGCATTTGTAAGTCACTTACTATTAAGATGTAATGATATTTTAAACCGTAATTTTGTAGAGAAAGAAAGATTATTAGAATCTGTTCAACCCATATACTTAGAATATACTGGCATATAGACCGACATGGTGTGCAAGGGAGAAGAAAATCCTTATGGCAAAAATGCAAGGTAGAAAAGGATACCAAATCTCATGACTCTGTAACCGGTTTTGAATAATAGGTCGGCACAAGTCGACACGAAAGAAATAAGCTTTTAAATATTTTGTAATGTTTTTAGTGTAATAGTGGTTATTTTTATCATTATCATTTTTATCATTTTATCAAAGTAATACTTATATGAAAAAATAAAGAAGTCATTATTTACTCCGTGTCCCGTGTAGTAAAGTATCTATCTATTTATATTAACAATATGTTAAAATAGAAATTCCGGGGAAACTGTCCATGGCAGTAAGTATTTTTCTCCAAAGATCATAATTCGAAAATATGTCTTTCCGATCTGATTCTTGGGGAGTTTTTTAAGTTTATCGGTAGAGTCACCTGGGATATTTTATCTTTTGAATTAAAATCCAACAAAAGGCAGGTAGGTTCAGCTTATTCCCAGGAACATGTTGTATGAATATTTTTTAATTATTTTAGAACTATCATGGTAAAAATTCAATTAATCTTTTAAAGTTATTCAATTTCATGCACTAAACTATTTTTTTAAATATTTTTATTGCTTCATTAACAATCATTTTTCGATAGTCCTTGTAGGTACAATGTACATCACTAGCTAACACACAATGCCATAATTAGTCACGCGTTTTCGGGCTGTCAGGTCGTCTATACGCCAGTATATTCTAAGTCTATGGTCCAGCAATTCAAATGTTGTGATTGAAGGACAACCATTCAAACGAAAATATTTAAAAGTTTATTAAAATAGAAATCTAGAAACACTTAAGTAACACAAAAAAAAACATGATTAGTGATGAAAACAATATAATTTTAAGGAAAGTGAAATTTCCTTGTTGACTTTCTCTTGTTGTTGTTTTTTTATGTAATAACGGTAATAGTAACAGTGATTCCGCACATTAACTTAAATTCGTATGGGGGCTTAATCTATACCACAGATTAAATAATAGTATCTATACGTATTAAATAAAATTAAAGTGTTTGTTTGTAATATGGAAATAACCACCTTAATTTGCCCAGGGGGCAAATTAAGGCATTAAGACAAGAATAACCATTTTCAAAATTTTTGTCTGTCTGTCTGTCTCCTTGTCGGGGCTAATCTTCGGAATGGCTGAACCGATTGTTTTGAAACTTCACGACTAGATAGACAGCAATGCCAGGAGTGATCTAGGCTTATATTTTATACGAAAATCTTGGTATTATTTTTGCGAAATTGAAAAAGTTCAAAAATAAATTGTCATTGAACTTTATTAAAAAAAAATATATAAATAATGCCATAGCCCACACGCCAGATGCCACCCAAGCGAAATCGGGTTTTGTTTGTTATAGAATAAGGGTCACAAACGAGCACACTGTCCATCTGATGATAAGTGGATGCTGTGGTCTATAGACATCTACATTTATCCTCAATTAAGAATCGAACTGCAGATGCGTCGTCAAACTTGAGGACTACGATGCAATGCCTCGTTTCCAATAAAAAGGCTCTCCGGTTCGCTACACTTAGCATTCAAAAGACAGCAGCATTATGCTATTTTACGCTGGTATTCCGTGAGAGCGTGGTCCTACCCTGTCGAGCCGACCCATTCGTGCTAGAACCATAATATAGCTTCAGCGTGTTCTACCACGTGGGAACGAGTGGTGAGTTGCTAGTGAGGTGGTGAGGGGTGATTTACTTGTTGATAAATAAAAATAATAATGGCATTTTGTAATCAGGTCTTAATTCGATAATACCGGACTAATCAATTGCACCCGTGTGCAGCTTGGGACGCGACGCTATATATCGTAGTTTAATGCACAATTAGTTTAATGCATAATGCAAAAAAACAAAAAAAGCATTTTATTATAAGCAAAACCCATGATTCGATAATTGAACTACATGTCTAAATACCACTTTATAGAACGGTGCGTTTTTTTCTCTAAGTTCTACGCGGACGAAGTCACGGCTAAAAGTTAGTATAAAATATAACGTGCCTTAATTCTTTTGGTGTATAGGACTAGGAATTCATATGGGGTGGTGCCAGCCGCACACCTATTTCTGTTGCACAGTCCTGTGTTTCCGTTAAAGGGATGAGAGAGAATAAAATTAGGCTGTGCATTTCATTTTAGTCCATAATAGTGACAACGTATTTGTATGCCTTTTTTGTTTGAAGCTAAAGTCTTTGCGTTATAGCATGTTGTGAATGATACCTCTCGCTAGAACGTTACTTGCGTGCGTTTGCAAAATACGACAAACATTTTAATTGTGAAATTTAACACTTAATTTCTTTTGATAAATTTTTCTACTCTATTGTGACTATTAGATTAACATTAACTTCAAAAATTTCATCTACTATAGTTTTTTTTTACTAAAAAAATTCAAAATGTTTAATTTATTTCACTTGCGTGCGCAGTTACATGCTATGTTTCATTTTTTATCATACTAGAAATGTGACTCATAATCGGACGTAAAATTAGTCAAGCCAATTACAATCTTTTGACGAAAAAAAAGTGAGATAATTTTATTATAGTATGTATGGAACAATACCGTCATATTCATGTGTACTAAATTTAAGTAACGTACGATTCATGCATGTATTACAATAAACAAAAAATAAAGAAATGGAAAAGTTGGCGATATTATCAAAAATAAATTCAATAATTTTATATTTATTTCGCCATTATGTTGTTCTTACTCAAAGTAATAGCGGAAGCCAATAATTAACCCTGTCGCTTGACTACTCAGGTCCTCAGTACAACAACCCACAGGTACTTCACACGAAGCGCTATGTGCTAGCATAGATTATACACATACATAGGCTGCACAAAAAGTATCGGGAATAGAATATTTCCACTGTTCCTGTCATATTAAAATCTTTTTAATTGAAAACTCCTTGGTTTTAAAAATCTAATACCATTTATTTATTTAAATAAAGATTCTCGGTCTTGTCACAAGGTTTTGTCAAACTTGTTTAGTCGTTGAGAAAATGGAATTGACTCGAGATAATTCAAGAGCGATGATTTATTATGACTTTCGAAGTGGTTTAACACAAAAACAGTGTGTTGACCGGATGATTTCTGCATTTGGTGATGAAGCCCCATCCAAAACCACAATTTATCGCTGGTTTGCTGAATTTCAACGTGGACGTGTCAAGCTCAGTGATGATCTCCGTCAAGGTCGTCCAAAAACTGCAGTCACCCAAGAAAAGGTTGATGCTGTGCGTAAGCTGATTAAGGAAGATAGACATGTGACATACCGCGAAATTCAGGCAACTTTGGACATTGGCATGAGTCAAATACAAATAATTTTGCATGAACAATTAGGCGTAAAAAAGTTGTTTTTCCGATGGATACCGCATTCGATCTGTGAAGAGCAAAAAGCGGCTCGCGTTACTTGGTGCGTCAGAACTCTCGAAAGATTTCACGCAGGATCCTCAAATGCTGTATACAACATCGTATCAGGTGACGAATCCTGGATATATGTATGTACGAACCCGAAACCGAAAACCAGTCACGAGTTTGGGTGTTCGAAAATGAGTTAAAGCCAACAAAAATTGTTCGTTCACGAAGTGTTGCAAAAAAAAATGGTGGCCACGTTTGTCTCCAAAACCGGCCATGTTACGACTATTCCTCTTGAGGGACAAATAACGGTTAATGCAAAATGGTATGCTAGCATTTGTTTGCCACAGGTCGTTTCTGAACTCCGTAAAGAGAACTGCAACCGCCGCATCATCCTCCATCACGACAATGCGAGTTCTCACACCGCACACAGAACAAAAGAGTTTTTAAAGCAAGAAAACAGAATTATTAGACCATCCCCCGTACAGCACCGACCTAAGCCCTAATGATTTCTATACATTCCCTAAAATAAAGAACAAATTACGTGGACAGAGATTTTCATCACCTGAAGAAGCTGTGGACGCCTACAAAACGGCCATTTTGGAGACCCCAACTTCCGAATGGAATGGTTGCTTCAATGATTGTTTCCATCGTATGGAAAAATGTGTCAAATTTCGCGGAGAATACTTCAAAAAGCAATAAATACATTTTTAAATAGTAATGTTGTGTCACTTCCTTGATTCCCGAAATTTTCAGTGCCGCCCTCGTATGAGTAAATGCACTAAAACTCTTATAGAAAAACTCAAAAGGTGCATTCAATGCACTCAGTTGTTTTGTTGTACATTTTGTTTGTTTTAATGTCAATTTGAAAGTTACTTATAACACAAAAAAGAAGATATTTTTTTTTAATTAATCCAAAGTGTATATAACTATAATGTGATAATTTGTATTAAACTGTAACTAAAATTTATATGCATTGTATTTTAAAAAGAAATAAATGTTCACGTTTTAATTTTTTTTCTCAATAGCTAATCGATATTTTTTGCTTTGCTTTGTGAATCGGTAATCGCTATTTGCTAAATCGATTTAACATTGTTTCATCTCTAGACACGTTAAACTATAAGCTGTCATCCGCACCAAGCTACCACTTACCATCGCATCAGGTCAGGTGGATTGCCAACTTGTTTCCACTAGAGTATTAAAATATTAAGCGTTTAATAGAAACTTAATATCATAGATTCTGAAGTCAGTGCTACGACTCGGTTTCCAATTTTCGGTTTATAATTTTTATTAAAACTTAAATTTTTAACCCCATTTGAATGAACTTCGGAATGCCATATGATCAAGGTGGCAACGAAAATGTCGTCTAGGCCGTTATACAAAAACCTTCAACCCCTATTTTCCACCCTTAGGGATAAATTTTCTCTCTCTATTTAATTATAAAGGAATCATTAAAATCGGTTGACAATTATCGAAACTATCGCTTAGCAAACATACAAGAAAAAAAGAACATACAGTTTAACTATGAACAACTTTCTCTTTCGAAGTCTGAAGTTTTTGTGCAGTTTCAAAAAGGAACGAGAGAGCCTCATGTATCACGATACTTGTAGCTAACGAAATCAGCGCCAAGCTAATTCCCTCTGTACTCCGAACCCCTTCGAACGATTGGCGCACACCAAATGAACCTCGTAATGTCCACCTTTCTACTGTAATTACGCACCCATTACCAGCACTAATCTTTCAATGGCACGGCGAAATTGCGGGTTAATTGAAATAGCACTTTGGTGTGTTGTGCTAAAGCTTAATTTCCATTTACCGAACTGCAAAATTTTGGGCTGATGAAGTTTTTTCTGTAAGCGAAACAGTTCTTATTGCGTTTGCCGTGAATCGAAAATCGTCAATTATGCGTGAACTTAAGCATAATTGGCAGTTATTTCGATAGACGTAGGGTTTATTTTGGTGTGTAGTGTATCGTTTGGGGTAGACTGTAGCTTGAGGCTTGAAGGAGTTAATGCGTGACGTACAAAAGGCCAAATCACGGCAGCACCCTTCTACGTGCGGCCGCAGCGTCAAAGAACGAATTTGTATTCCAATTATGACGTTGGTGTACAGGCACCCGACGATCGATAGTACCTTGGTCGTTGAGGAAGTTTTTTTATATTGCAACCCAAACAACATAATATGGCTGTTGTTTTCTTATAATGAAGGGTAAAGTGGAATTTATTTTTAATATTTTTACCCGAATGCGCCAGAAGTAGGGTAATGTTTTTAGAATATGTATACGTGCATATCAATTCTTTAGAATGCTCTGTTGTCTGTAGGCTTGATGAATTTTATAGGGTGTCATTGAATTCGTTCTAGTTGTGGAAGTGACAAAGGGGATAAAATTATTCTTTTTATTAAAAAAATTTACGCAGTCGGAGTATTTGCTATCGTTATAACTATTTGTTGGCTTGTTTGATATACACCCACAGTAGAATTTTCTCCTGTGTGGTATAGGCGGTATTCATACATATATTTCACAAGGTCTTACATCCAGATTCAGACCCGGAACAATTATTTGTATGCTATACAAACACTTGTTCCGTGCGGGATTTGAACCCGTAACCCTGCATTGCCGCCACCAAAGAGAATTGGCCGCCACTAAAATAATCTTCAGGTATGGAATGTTTCCTCAAATTTATGTTGGAACATTCCTGAAGTGTAACTACTTATATAAAAAATTAAGATCAGCCGTTTTGGAGAAACGGCACATACATAAAAAACATACACTGGCACTGCGTAGAGATGTTGCATCTCTTTGCGTATTTTATCGCATTTATCACGGGGAGTGCTCTGAGGAATTGTTCGGACTAATTCCAGCCGCTCAATTTCACCATCGCACATCGCGACAAAACTCGCGTTACCATCCATACCATCTGGATGATTGGCGGTCCACGACTGTGCGATTTAGAAGAAGTTTTCTCCCTCGCACGACTTCCTTGTGGGATCAATTACCACCAGCGAATTTTCCGGACCGATACGACTTAGGAACCTTCAAGAAAAGAGCTTACACCTTTCTAAAAGGTCGGCAACGCATCTGCAATTCCCCTGGTGTTGCGGTTGTTCATGGGCGGCGGTAGTCACTTACCATCAGGTGAGCCGCATGCTCGTTTGCCCCCTATTCTATAAAAAAAAAACGCGTCAAATACATATCCTTCTCGTTTTTTGAATGTATACGTAACCGATTTCTACATTGTTCGTTTGGTTTTTTCCTTCCATTTTTTTAGCTTGCACTTTTTTTCAGTCAGTGTGTTAACTTTAGTGACATAAGCTTTGTATACAAAAAAAAAAACCAATACATTCACAATAAATGTATACATCAATTGTGTTGTTGCAATAAACGACGCTTTCGCTTAATGAACAGAGTTTAGTACGGCAGCGAAGAGTAAACAGTTTGTATTGACACGCGCGGTGGCCCACTTCCGACAGCGACCACGTTTAGCGGTGAGATTGAATTCACTGATAGGACTTTATATTGAATTTTAAACCCAGAGTTTTCATTAAATTGATCATGTATATATACATACATTTCGGCCAAATATGTATATATAGATACACTTATACGTATTCATCCAAGCATCGATTTTAGGCCCGTATTAATAAACGTTACTCAGCTCAAGTACACGCACTTGATACAATCTTGAGGTTATGACCCTTATTAATAAACATATCTCAAGATGCGGTTTAGGTTTACGATATCAGCTGAATGCCACATTGATTAATGAACAAATCTCGACTCCCAAGTGAGTGTACTTAAGTGCAAGTCACAGTAACAGTATTCCTAACCTACAACGTTTTGCGATGCTGTTTCTATGTGTTTATTAATTAGCAACGATCTTGAGATGCTGATATCGCAATGAGGGCGTATCAAATGATTACGCACTTGAGTTCGTCGTTGAGTAACGTTTATTAATACGGCCTTAGTCTATAAAAGTGCATTGCAGAACACAGTCGCCTCACATAGATTGCAACATAGTGCTGATTTTGCCATTATGAGGATGCGCAATTGCAGTTTTTTTTAAATAATTTTGAATCGTTTTGAGTAAAATGCTGCTGCACAGCCACTTGACTTGGACTACAGGTGATGGTTATTCTTACACTTCCACTACATGGTGTATGAATAACCATGAACATGTCCATGTGTGGAAGCCACGAAAATATTCTGGAATTTATTCAGTAGGTACACATTTTATAGAATAAAGGTGACTAACGAGCATGCAGTCCACCTGATGGTAAATGGATTCTGTAGCTCATAGACATCTACACCTATTCTCTATTGAGAAAAAACTGTAGCTGCGTTGTCACCTCTGAGGAGCAACGTGCACTGTCTCGGTACCAGTAAGTGTGTCCGGTTTCCATACGAAACAGTAGTTCTTGATAATTTATATTGAAGTCGGTTGTACAAAATTTTTACTGCCGACTTCAATATAAGTTACTAAGAATAACTCATAATCTATTAGTCTGACCTTGATCAAATTCATATGGGACCACATGAGAAGTACCAGCTTACAAATAAAAAAAGAATCATACAAATCGGTTCACCCAGTAAAAAGTTATGAGGTAACACACATAAAAAAACATACCTACAGTTGAATTGAGTACCGTCCCCTTTTTGGAAGTCGGCAGAAAAACATACAGTCGAATTATGTACCGTCTTCTTTTGAAGTCAGTAGAAAATATCTAAGCGTACACACGGCGGGAAGAGACTTTGTTTTATACTATGTAAAAATGGAGATAATATAGCCATTTTGCATTCTTAAAATCTCAGGTAGCGTTTCTTTAAAGCAGTAAGTACAATAAACGAACACATCGTGCACCTGATGGTAAGTGGATGCTGTGGAAAATTGACGCATCTATTGCCAAATACTCCACGAAACTGTCCTGTAAATCTGTCTAAGAAATATAATTAAAAATTAAAAATTTTGTACAGCCGACTTCAGTATAAGTTATTAAGAATAAATCAAAAACTATTGGTCTGACCGTGATCAAATTTATATGGAATCACACGAAAAGTATCACCTTTCAAACAAAAAAAAGAATCATCAAAATCGGTTCACCCGGTAAAAAGTTATGAGGTAACACGCATAAAAAAAACATATAGTCGAATTGAGTACCGTCTCCTTTTTGGAAGTCGGCAGACAATAGAGAAGCATATCGCGAATGAGGGCATCCACGACTTTTCTGCCACCAAAGCGGCGCCACTTAAAAGTTAGATGTAATATTTTACAGATTTCGTAGAGGGGAAGTTAATTTGTTTTAAAAATGTAAAGCTTAATGTTTATTTCTGTACTGTTAGTTATATTTTGTATTAATTAGATTAAATTGAATGAACTAAACCATAGATATACATAAAAAAAGAGATAAAATGTGCAACAAATTAAAGAGCATACCACTGAGGAATTGTTTTATGTATTAATATAATACTCTAGAAATTGATAATCTTTTATTTAAAATAAACTTCTCAATAAAATAATATTGTGTAACAAAAAACTTTACCTAAGTGTCAAGTCGCGACATATGGTGAGTGAAACAATATTAGCCCTCATTGCATCGCGCTCTATCTGTTTGTGATTTTATATAATTACATTCAAAGAGTATGCAATCAAAACATTTTAAATTTTAATTGCATCTTTCAATGTATGTTTTTTTTATATAAGAAGGGCTACGCCCGTGAACAACTGCAACACCAGGGTAATTGCAGGGTATCGTCGTTATTTGCAACACTTGTTCACAGGAACGCCGCGGTAGCGATAAGCTAGTTTTACTGCTGGGAGTGGTAGGTGTTTTGTCTTTTCGGAGAGTATATCACGGTTAAACAAGATGGCGGAAGCAACAACAAAGATATTATTAATCCGCATTATATTTATAGTCCGTTCGCGTTAAGAAAATAGTGAGTCATCAGTGCAACTACAGGGTAAAGGTGTATTCACAGTGGAGTACAAATTCTTTTTTTTCCAACATTTAATTAAGTTTAATGGAAACAAATTTTCTTAAAATTACTTAAATAACTAATCAGTATAGCTAGATTCTCCAGTTATATTAATTATGAAAGAATTTTGTTCTGAAAGTTCCATGATGTCATCCAAATTCCACGTGGTATTTTCTTCGCGTATCACGTGGTCGCAGCACTTCTTCCAACGATTAGCATCTATTAATGCCATTGCGTCATCTAATAATTTTTTATGTCACTCATTTTGAACGTGGAGTTATTGGCACCAACATAATTTTTTATTTGGGCCCAAACCAATTCAATTGGATGAAGTTTGCAATGGTAAGGCGGTAGGCGAAGAATTGTAATGCCATTACTTTTGGCAGTCTCATCTATTAAATATTGCATACCTTAAGCGAAAGCGCAAGGTAATGTTCTACTATCGCCTAAAAATTAAAATTCCAACATTTTATCGAATAAAATCGTATCTAGCAATCATATTATACATATAAATTATATAAAAAGCACATTCTTAGAAAGATAAATGATTGTTGAACTTATTAATAATTTTTTTAAATCGATTAATTGCTATTTTTAAATAAAAAAAAGGGTTTTCGTGGCTTATAGTGTGGATTTATCATGTCCCTGTGGCTTGTAAACACTATAACTTTTGAAAATATCAATTGTTTAACTCAATCTATTTTTTAATCTCTTCATCTATCATGTGGGAAGCCACTGAATGTAAATGGCAGTGTAATTTTGTTTTGTTTAGCTATAATTAATTTTTTCCGGTTCCAAAATGGCGAAATTTTCGTTGATTTGGTTGCCTCGTATATAAATTGTTTCTGTAAATGGGGATCTACATCCACAGAGTAGTTTAATTCACAGAGTAACTTTGTATTAAATTTAGTTCGGCTTCAGTCGCCGTCGTGAGTGGACATTGTTTCGGTTGTTTTCAGCGGCTCAAAAAGATCGCTGTACAAATATACAATATTCGAATAACCAAATTTCTTAAATACTTGATTATAACAATGATAAGAGATTTTTTTATTACAATATTTAAAAGCACAGAATAAATAATAGTAGTACGTACTAAAAGTAGTATAATTTTTTTTTGTCATGGGTGACATTTTCATGCTTTTCGAGGGTGTCGAAACCGATAGGGTTGTCGAAATGTAAATCCGAGATGGCGACCGCAATAGGTATCAATTTTTTCATCATGGGTGTCATTTACATGGTTTTCGAGGGTGCTGAAGCCTATAGTGCTGTCGAAATGTAAATCCAAGGTGGAGGCTGCAATAGGTATAAAATTTTTCATCATAGGTGTCATTTTCATGGTTTTCGAGGGTGTTGAAGCTGATAGTGCTGTCGAAATGTAAATCCAAGATGGCGGCTAAATTAGGTACCAATTTATTCATCATGGGTGTCATTTTCATAGTTTTCGAGGGTGTTGAAGCCGATAGTGCTGTCAAAATGTAAATCCAAGATGGCGGCTGCAAAATTTATCAATTTTTTCATCATGGGTGTCATTTTCATGGTTTTCGAGAGAGTTGAAGCCGATAGGGTTGTCGAAATGTAAATCCAAGGTGGCGGCTGCAATGGGTATCAATTTTTTCATCATGGGTGTCATTTTCATGGGTTTCGAGGGTGTTGAAGCCGATAGTGCTGTCGAAATGTAAATCCAAGATGGCGGCTGAAGTAGGTACCAATTTTTTCATCATGGGTGTCATTTTCATGGTTTTCAAGGGTGTTGAAGCCGATAGTGCTATCGAAATGTAAATCCAAGATGGCGGCTGCAATAAATATAAATTTTTTCATCATTGGTGTCATTTTCATGGTTTTCGGGGGTGCTGATACCGATAGTGCTGTCGCAATGTAATTCCAAGGTGGCGGCTGCAATAGATATCAAGTTTTTCATCTTGGGTGTCATTTTCATGGTTTTCGAGGGTGTTGAATCCGATAGTGCTGTCGAAATGTAAATCCAAGATGGCGGCTGAAGTTGGTACCAATTTTTTCATCTCGGGTGTCATTTTCATGGTTTTCAAGAGTGATGAAGCCGATAGTGCTGTCTAAATGTAAATCCAAGATGGCGGCTGCAATAGGTATCAATTTTTTCATCATGGGTGTAATTTTAATGGTTTTCGAGGGTGTTGAAGCCGATAGTGCTGTCGAAATGTATTTAAACTACTTTAATAATTCCGTATAATCATGTTATACGTAATTTTTTTAATGCGCTTAAGGTATGCCCAATTGGATTTACCAATATATTTATTATATTGTGGGGCGATTTCGGCAACTTTCATTATAAATTCTTTTTTTAAATAAGTCATGTCCATGGATTTGCCTTTGCTTTGCAGCCAATCTATTATTTGCTGCTTGTTCCAGCTGCTTGTTGGTATTTTTTCGACTCTTACTGAATGATCGGTAGCGTTATCCATGACAACCACACTTCTTGGTTCTAGCTTAGGCATAATATTAATGAACCAATTAAGGAATCTTTCACCATCCATCTCTTCATGATAGTCTTTTGTAGACTTAGATTCAAATACTAGTAGACCATCTTCCACGAATCCTTTGTCGCTGCCAATGTGCAATACAATTAACCTTTTACCTTTCCCTGTCGGAGCTTTTAAACCGGCTGATAAGCCATCTAGAAAGGCTTGTTTTTTATTTTTTACCGTTGTATCCAACCATGCTTTTGTCTTTACGTGTCCGGCGTTTATCCACGTTTCGTCAAGATAGTAAATGGTTTTATTAGCGGCTCTGTATTCTTTTATTTGCCTCAGATATTTACGCCTCCATAAAACAATATCTTCTCTTTCGACTAACAATGTTCTGCTATCCTGTTTATTGAAATCGAAACCAAGCTCGTGCATTATTTTATGAAGTGTGGTACGTTTGAAAACAGGAATATCTTCGTCAGCTTCGCAAAGTGTCATAATTTTGTCCAATGTCGGGTAGTCGTTATTTAAATATATTGAGGGAACTTTTCTCCTTATTGCACATTTGTCTAGTTCATCTAATTTATCGATCGTCGATAGTCGAGCTCTTTTTTTTTACGGGTGATTTTTATGTGTTAGTATCCTTTTGTTCTTTAATAATTTTATAAACAGTATTTTCGGACACACCACATGCACTTGCTGTTTTTATTACTGTGCTCTCCACAGTCGCATTTAAATCACACAGTTTAAAGTACTTATAAACATTGTAAATTACGCGTTTCTCTCCGCTATGGATTATTGATCCACTTTTAATCTTTCGAATAGGTGAGGTATTCATTTTCAAAATTTAATGTTGAACGAGTAACACACAAAATACACAACCGTTTTGTTCGAAGGCCTGACTTCAACTGGTCACTGTGAACTCGACTTTCTAATTTTTTGCATTTCAATTGGCTGCGGGGCGTGGCCAGGCCGGCGGAAAACGATGACTCACTATTTTCTTAACGCGAACGGACTATAATGAGATGTCCCAATAAGTATGATTCGGGATAACATAATCACCATCCAAATTTTATCTTTACTGCGAGATGCATAATCGCGATACCTTTCTCCATATTCTGTTCACTACTGCAATATTATCGTCACGGTTTCACAGCCTAAGAAGAATAGACTGTGACGGTTTGTTCCTGTACGCGAATGTGTCGGTGTGGTTAAGCCGTTGCTTGTAAAAATGGTCTGCGTTGTTTTACGTTTTAAGAATACATGTCAGCTAAGCAACATTACTTGGGACGATGTGAAAAATGTGACAGACGGACAATACAATGGCGTACGCATCGGCAATAAAATAATAATAAACGGATAATTAATAGATTTCGGTGCATTACCAGCTGCCGGGGGAGAGTCGGGCGCCGTGATTAGTGTGTCCCGCTATCCCTGCGTTCCCTTCATGGTTGCCGATCGCTTATAGGGCATTTTTATAATTATTTTCTAAAAATTAAATTTCGTAACTCAAAAATATATAATTATGATGAAATTGGGGCCTGGAAATATAATCCTTCCGTCCATTAAATCTAAAAAATCCACTGCAGTGGACTTTTTCCTCCCCATAAATTGTCTCATAGGGAGGATTTTGTCATAGTTGGCATGCTTGGCTGTTATTTATAATATTGAGTTGTTTTCAGGAAGACGCTGGTGCCCATATCCTGTTTGAGTTTTTTTTATAGCATAAAGGTGACAAGCGAGCACACAACCCACCTGATGGTAATTAAATAGGTACTGTGGTCCATAGACTTCTACATTTATCTTCGATTAAGTAGCAAAATGTAACAAAATGCAGGTGCGTTGCCACCCCTGACGACTAAGATGGAATGCCTCCTATCCAATAAAAAGGGTCTCCGGCAATCTACACTCACCATACGAAACACAGCAGCAGTGAACTGCTATTTTACGCAGGTTTTGTGACAGCGTGGTCTTATCCCAGTCTAGCCAACCCATTCATGCTACAATCTACTGCAGCGTGGCTCTACCACGTAAACGAGTTTCCCTCGGTCGCCTTTTACGACACTCACGGGATGATACTGGGTAATGGATATTCTTACACGGTTAAAATATATATTTATCCGCCTACAGTATAAAATCAGGAATTACGTTTTTATTAAATACCCAGCTGTGCTCTGCGATTACACCCGCGTAAATCACTCATAGAAACATGGTTGCTTGCTGGTTTTTCTGGGTTCTCATCGGGCAGCTAGGGTTCATACGTCGCACGCGTGCCGAGCCGAGTGTTGAATTACTTTAATTTTTCATTAACGCTTAAATTATGTGTCGAAATAACATGCTATAAAGACTAAATTTTATCTTCATAACTTTACTCTTTATAGCATGTCGTAACATTTGTTCTTAAAGATTGTGTCTAATAATAACGCTCATAAAGCACTTTTAAATTTTCAATATTTTTTTGTCACAAAATACAATATTGTGGCTTATGTATAAGAAATAGACATATGGTATGAAGCACTTTTTAGATGGAATAGCTACTTCAAAGATCTATATTTTTGTAGAACTTTGTATTTAAGTATTACTAACCATTACGTTAGCTCACGGGATAAATCATTTCAGGAGCGCCTTTTCTTCTGACTTGCTTAACAAAATCAATATTTGAGGCTAGCTGATAGGTGTAGCCTAATACTAGATAAGATCTATATACAAAAAATTATAATCCGATTTGAAAATTGTAATTATTCAAATCGGACTGACAATTCCGAAGATTAGCGTGTTTAAACAAACTTAAAAATAATAATAGTTAGCAAGATCTTGTTGTCCATCTCCTGTTTCAGTTTGCATATGTCGCCTCTTACGATATCCACGGGACGAAATATAATAGTGGAATATCCACTTCTAGATGGTTATGGTTATTTGTTTCTAAAGTTAATTAAATGATAATCAACGCTTAACCCTCTTTGTTGACCGCTTTTTTTAGTTCAATTCACATAATCATTGAACACGCAACCTTCGTTTTAATTTAAATGGAAATAGAAATCTAATATAATAAAATAATAATAAACTAAAATACAGCAGAGGCAACCCTACGTTAGCCGTACGCAGGAGACCCCCAATCGAGGATTCAATAATACTGGCCCTGCAGATATATTTTGACATTGCTCTTCCTTACGAAAAGATATTATCAACCCCGTAATTGTTTTATACAACGATTGCAATGAAACCGAGGACTGATTGCCTATTATCATCATCATCATCACAGCCCTTCACACGTCTACTGCTGAATATAGGCCTCCCTAAGGAATGCCACAAAACACGGTCCTGAGCCACGTGCACCCATCGACTTCCTGCATGTTTTACTAGGTCGTCACATCATCTAGTAGGAGGACGCCCTACACTTCGTCCGCCGGTACGAGGCCGCTACTCGAGAACCTATTTTCCCCATCGATTGTAGGTTCTTCGAGCTATATGGCCGGCCTATTGCCACTTCAGCTTACTAATCCGTTGGGCTATGTCGGTCACTCTGATTCTACTGAGTTCTATGTTTCTGGTTCAAGATTATCACGCAGAGAAACCCCGAGAATAGCTCTCTCCATAGCCCGCTGACTGATCTTGAGCTTCCTCATACGGCCAATAGTGGAAGACCACGTTCCAGTTCCATAAGTCATCGCTGGCAACACGCACTGATTATACAGTCACGTTTTCAAGATTTGATGTATACCTGACGAGAACATGTGTCGTAATTTCCCGAACCCTGCCTAGCCGAGTTGAATGCATCGTTTGATCTCGGTCGAATTTGGACTTACCTAGTAGGACTATTTGTCCCAGGTAAATATACTCGTCAACAACTTCGAGCTTAGTGCTCCCAACAACTACCGGCATAGGTGTGACATGGATGTTATACATGATCTTTATTTTGTCCATGTTCATCTTAAGACCTATCCGTTGGGAGGCACTATTGAGGTCATTGAGCACAGTGCTTAGGTTCTCCAGGGATCCTTTTTTTTATAGGATATGGGTGACAAACGAGCACACAGTCCACCTGATGGTAAGTGGTTGCTGCGGCCCATAGACATCTACATCTATCCTCTATTACAAATCAAAATGCAGATGCGTTGTTACCCGTGAGGACTAGGATGGAATGCCTCATTTCCAGTAAAAAGGGCTTCCGGCCACCTGCACTCACCAAGCGAAACGTAGAGGTAAACTTCTACTTCACGCTGGTATTCTGTGAGGCCGTGGTACCACCCCGGTTGGAGCCGGCCCATCCGTGCGACAGAAAAGCTGCCGCGTGGCTCTACCACTACTAATCTGCGATAAGGACTATATCGTCGGCAAATAGGTGGGTGATGTACTCGCCGTTGATGTTAATACCATATTCTTTCCAGTCCAGAAGCTTAAAAACGTCTTCCAATACAACGGTGAAGAATTTCGGGGATATAACGTCACCCTGTCTTACACCTCTCTGTAGTTGGATAGGATTCGTGCTCTGGTTCTGTACTCGGATAGCCATCGTGGCCCTACTGTACAAACACTTCAGCACTTCCATATACTGATAGTCAACTTGGCACCGCTGAAGGGACCGCAGCACCGCCAAATTTCGACGGAATCAAAGGCTCTCTCATAGCCCATGTATGCCAGACATAGTGGCAAATTGTACTCCCCCGACTTCTGTACAATTTGCCGAAGGGTATGTATGTGGTCTATGGCGTTAAAGCCTTTTTGGAAACCAGTTTGTTCGGCTGGAAGTATTCAAGTCTGCATGCGAGACGATTCGTAATGACTCTTGAAAAGAGCACGAAGATGCGGCTCAGAAGGGAAATCGGTCTGCAGTTCTTTAAGAGAGCATTGTCGCCTTTCTTGAAGAACAACACTTCGGAAGGACTTCATGTACCAGTTTTCCACCCGCTTTCAGAAGCTCCGCTGTAATTTGATCCTCGCCTGCGGCCTTCCCGTTTTTAAGGTGTTGTAGAGCCATTCTAATCTCGCTCAGACTGACGTTCGGAATATCAGCGGAATAGTGTCGGATAAGATTTGCTCTTGGATCGTTACTCACTCTTGGTGTGGCTCCAACGATGATGTGTACAGCTGCCCATAGAACCTCTCAATCTCACTTAAAATCTCAGGTGTCCCGGAAACGACGCTGTCACACTCCGTCTTCAGCTTCGACAGTCTGCCAGAAAGAGGCAGACAGATCTCTAACAAAGATTTTGGAGCCCTGGTTCCTCTCGATCGCTTCTTCAATAGCAGCCGTATTGAAGAGTCACAAGTCCCGCCGCATGCATTTGGAGATCTGTCTGTTCAGTTGCCTGTACGCTGTCAAATCTGCTGAAGACTGCAGCTTCATTTCCCGGCTAACAGCCATAAGATTAAAAGTGTGATCGGACAGTTTTTGTGTTCTTCTGCGGCGGGTCTTGCAGGACTTAGCTCCGACCGCATGGACAGTTTCCATGAGCTTGTTATTCATATCGTCTACTGCATTGCAATCATCTAGGCACTGAAAAGAGTTTTGTGGCTCGAGCTGAAAGGTTTCGGGACTTTCAATTTGAAGCACGGGGCGTTAACTTCATTAGACGAGACCTCTCCAACTTAACGTTTAGGTTCAGTGTGCCTCAGACCATTCGGTGATCGCTACCAGTTTTCACCCACGCGACTACTGAAACATCACTGAACAGTTGACTTCTGGTCGTCTTAATGAAGTCAATCTTATTTTTTGTCGAATCGGCGGGGTTTGACCAG
The DNA here is from genome assembly GCA_033319125.1 of Parnassius glacialis. Classification (NCBI taxonomy): domain Eukaryota; kingdom Metazoa; phylum Arthropoda; class Insecta; order Lepidoptera; family Papilionidae; genus Parnassius; species Parnassius glacialis. The sequence goes on from JAVANC010000004.1 coordinate 47,623,639, forward strand.
GTTCACTTCCTGTGGAGCCGCTTCTGGAAGAAAGAACGCATCATAAACAGTCCCCTTTTCTGCTCATCGTTCTATCTTGTGCCTAGTTTTGACTTGGAGTCTCCCAATAACACCGTATAGTGGGTTTTGAAGGAATGCATGGCTCTAGAGCCATGCATTCCTACAAAACCTAGATAACCTGGATATCTAGATATATCCATTTTCTCATTTCTCATTATATATTTCCTCTACGTCCTCATCGGGTTATGCCGAGGTTGGTGCGTTAACCTGTATGGCCTTCAGCGAATACCGTTTGGTAATTTTGAGTATAAGGTACGCAACCCTCGTCGACCCAAACTCCATCTTTACAACGTTATTAACGAGAGACTTGTGGACGATAAATCCAACACCTCCTTGGGACAGACAGTCGCCCTCCCAGTGATAGAACAAGTTGCTGGATTCGAGGATTACTATGTCCTCCCCCTCTCTTCGGGCCTCGGATAATCCTATAATATTCCAGCGCAACTTGTCTATCTCTTCTTCCAGTTCCAGGATCTTGTCGTCAGTCGTCAGGGTGCGTGCGTTATATGTTGCCAGGTCGAGTCGTCTTAGGTGTCAACCGAACCTCTACCGGAAATTCTTAGTACCCATTGCTCCGCCGTTACCACGGTTGCTACCGTATCCAGGAATAGCGGGGCCGCCGGGGATTGGGGGCCATCTTTTCATAACTTTATTTATTGGGGGGTATAATACCATAGTTGCCACGTTTGGCAAGCGGGTTGGCAACCGCAGTTTTTTATTGTTGTTTTATTGTTATCAGAAAGATGCTGCTGCCCGTCTTCTGCCTCAGTTTCCCTTCGTCGCCTCTTACCACACCTACGGGAAGAGGCATAGTGGGTATTTTTACCCGCCACTACACGGAACACTTATTTATTGCCTATTAAGTAATAATTTATTAACTTAACTTAACTTAAAGTTAGAATTACTCTGTTTAGTCGTCCTGGGTAGGTACCACTATCTATACAAATAAATAAAGTTGAAGTGTCTGGTTGTAATGTAACGGTACCTACTTATAAGAAAAAAAAGCAATTTTTAATATTTTTGTCTGTCTGTCTGTTTGTTCCAGCTAATTTCCGAAATGACTGGACTGACTTTGACGGAACTTTCACTGGTAGATAGATGATCTTATTATGAGTAACTTAGGCTACTTTTATTTTAGAAAACTAATTAGGATTTCGTGCAAAAACAAATCATGAAATCCAATCGCAATTAATTCCACGCGGACGAAGTCGCGGGGAACAGCTAGTCTTACCTATAACTGTTGCCCAACATCAGTGCGTGTACTGCTGTGTTCCGGTCCAGTTCCTAATCTTCAGAGGCATTCCACCTTGTCTGCAGAGGTGACAACGCATTTGTATACTTCTTGGTTTGAAGTTGGTTGGGTGTCCATGGGCTGCAATGCTCACTTACCATCAGGTGGCCTGTAAGTTCGTTACTCGATTCAATTCTATAATAAAAGAAAAATCGATGATTTTACTATGAGTATCTTTCACTTATCAAGCAATGTATCCTCTGTCTGTAATCCTGTATGTGTTATATCTGTAGACTTGATTGGCTTGAATTTGATCCTAGTGCTTATATCTGTTTCCCTGTTCTTTATAAGCCCATAATAGTCCACCGCCGAACTTAGTCGTCTTCCAATGTAAAACTGTTGTAACACTGTTCCCCATCGCTGGTCTGCGTAATTTTCGTCGGGCATATATACTGAATGATAAAAACTAAATACAATAAAAAACTACGATTGCCAACCTGCCTGCCAAGTATGGCAACTATGGCCATATGAGCTGTAGAGGAGGTTTTTGCCCAACAGTGGACTTTTGATAGGCTGTTATGATGATGATATTAATAGGTGGTATAGCCATGCTAGCTATATTATGGTTGTAGCACGTATGGGTCGGTTTGACCGAAGAAAGATCACGCGCTTAAGAGATCCTAACGTGAAACAGACTTCAAAAACAAAACGCAAGGAACTCAACCGTGAGAATCTTTCTCAAAGAAAGCATACAAGGAATCGCGTGTGTTACGGCAGCACATTTTATACAAAGTAAAATGTAAAAAAAATATCCATTTTTTTAAAAGTAGCTGGAGAAAAAAGCAACGAAGCAAACTGTTACAAAACAAAACGCAATGAAATCAAATGTGAGAATCTTTCTCAAAGTAAGCACACAAAGCAGGTTCCTTGTTCCTTGTGTCACGGTGGCACACATTGTAGAAAAGCCGTGGCCTTTTTTCTTCCACCCTTGTTTGCGTTACCGTGTTTGTGTTGTTACGTCACAGTAGGCGCGATCAAACGGCGAGCGGCCGTCGCCTCCGATAACATTGTTTTATGAGTCCGCGACGTGGGTACAATTATACTCCTGTCAATCTTCGATGCTGACGTGTCGTGGAGCGAGCTTATTGCTTAAGTGCTTCCATTTGCTTGTGGTTTAAATGGGAGGGCGACCGCCACGCCCAAGCGGGTGTAAGACTGAATCGTATGTGTTATAGTGAACCCATATGAAACGTACATCAGGTTAAATAAAATTTACGCCAAATGTTTTGCATGCCAGCGCGAAACTCGCAGGTATGTTCTGGTAGGGCCTAAAAATTAAGATTCCAACGATTTGTCGCATGAAATCGTATCTAGGAATAATATCGTACATATAAATGATATAAAAAGCACATTGTCAGAAAGATAAATGATCGTTGAACTTATTAATTTCTTTTTAAATCGATTAATTACTATTTTTATATAAAAAAGGGATTTAGTGGTTTATGGTGTGGATTTATCAAGTCGCATGGCACCGAAAACACGATAACTTTTTATATTTTTTTATTTCCATTTGACTTAAATATTATATTTATTCACTATGATTACAGCTTATAAAAGTCCTCTGCTGAACATAGGATTCTCCCATAGATTGCTTCATATGGAGGATTTTGCCATAGTTGCCACGGTCAGTAGGTGGGTTGGCAACCGCAGTTTTTAATTATTTTCAGTTGTTATCTGGAAGATGATTCTGCCCATCTTCTGTTTTAGTTTTTGTCTGTCGCCTCTTACGACATCCACGGGATAAAATATTTTATAATTATATTTATTTAAAGAGAAGAGATAACAAAAATACCACAGAAAGTTATAATTAAGAAAGTATGTGGAGGAAATAGGGTAATATTAAGGTATAGTATATTTTTAACTGTGAAGTTTTTCAGGGTTTAATTAACGAAAATGGGTTTTAATGAATAAATTCGCGTGAAGACCAAATTAATTTAATATATATTACTACGAATCTACGACTGCCACCTCAGCTAAATTCCTCTCTATATTAATCGGCAATACGACTCTATTTTTTATTTACATACATACAAACACTCACGCCTGTCACCCAGAGGGGTAGACAGAGACTACGGACTTCCATTTGGCGTGATCATGACACACCTCTCTCGCCTCTTTTACATCCATATATCTACGCATACGCGCTCGTCGTTTAAGGGTACTCCTAATCTGTTTTCAATGTATCGCCAATTTGGTCGATAAACCTTCGTTTAGGTCGTCCCTTCCCGACCCTGCCGTTCACTTTTGCAACATAAATTTGCTTTGTCACTCTTTCCTCGTTCAGTTTTTCTACATGACCAAACCACCGAAGCATTCCTTTCTTAATCCTTGTCACAACGTCATCTTGCAAACCACACTTTTCTCTTATCACACTATCTCTCACCCTGTCATTCAGATTCAGCCCTAGCATACTCCTTAAGGACCGCATTTCTACAGCATTTATTCTACTCTCATGCTTCTTCTGCCAGACCCAACTTTCACCACCATACATTAAAATAGGGACTAACACAGCATTATAAATTGCCATACGAGCCTTATTTGACACATTCTGACTCCTCATAATGGCGTGTAGAGCCCCATTCACTCTATTTCCTGCGTTCACTCGTCATTCTATATCCTTATCATATCTGCCATCCCTGCTAAATAAACATCCCAAATATACAAACTCATCCACTTGCTCAATGAACTCCCCTTCTATTCTTATTTCACATAACGTTTTACTTTCTTCTCTTTCAAAAACCATCACATTCGTCTTACTTGCGTTCACTTTCATAGCCCTTTCTTTCAATGACCAGTTCATTAGAGTAACCATCATTTGCAAATCGGCCGCCGACGATGCAAATATGACTTGATCATCGGCGTATAAAAGGCATTTGACGGTTAACTTACCCATTCTCAACCCACATTCTTCAACTTTCAAAGTTTGCAAACAACTGTCCATAAATAGGTTAAACAGCCACGGGGAAGCCACACATCCCTGTCTGACACCTTTATGAATGCCAAGCCAGTCCGAGTAGACCCCGTTAATCCTGACACAAGCACTAGAGTCCCTATAAAGAGACCTTAATGCCTGTATCAAGCCAGCGCTCAACCCAAATGAGTTCTGTGTTTGCCATAACACATTCCTGTCCACTCTGTCATAAGCCTTTTCCAAGTCCATGAACGCACAAAAAACTTTCTGGTTTTTGGCCAAAAACTTCTCCGCAACCATGCGCATGGAAAATACTTGATCCGTACACTCCATCCCATTTCTAAATCCAGCTTGCACATCCTAAATTTTTCCATCAGTTTCTTCCATAACTCTTTCAATGAACACCTTAGCATACAGTTTATTCACAATGCTAAGCATGCTGATACCACGGTAGTTTTTACAGTCCTGCTGCGAGCCCTTTCCCTTATATATTGGGACTATAACGGCTTTGCACCAGTCTTCCGGTATCCGCTTCAGTTCCCAACATAAATTAAACAAGGTGCACAGTAGGTCTGTAACCACATCCTCTCCAGCCCTTTGGATTTCGAGTGATATTCTATCATATCCAGCTGCCTTACCTGCTTTCATGCTTTTTTGCTTTTTATTTAATTTTTTTATTTAAAAACTTTATTTCCACAGGAGGATTTTCTCCTGTATCGTGAGGGCAGTTTACATACCTACATATATTTTACAAGGACAAACATACAGACCCGGAACAATTATTTGTAGACCATACCAATTCAAATAATCTATTGTTTTGAGGGCTACGTGACGCATTGGCTCAGCAATGAGTTGTAGCGTTCGAATCCCGCATGGAGCAAGTATTTTTATAAATTACAGCATATATACGTCCCACTGCTGGGCACAGGCCTCCTCTCATTTCTGAGAGGCTTTTAAGGCAAGGAAATGTCCGCCGCGCTGCCCCAATGCGTGTTGGCGAACTTCACATGTCCACGAAATTTTTGTTTTTATTCCTCAGACATGTTGGTTTACACATAATGTTTTCCTTTACCGCCGAGCACTTACAATTGCAATTAACAAATTTCATTGGTACCAGCGGGGATCGAGTCCGGGTTGCTCGCGTACTGTCAAAATTTAAAGCGAGCGCTTAGCCCCTGAGCTACCACGGCTATATTTGTACTGCATACAAATAATTGTTCCGGATTTAAATCCTTGTGAAATTTATGTATGTATTGTATTATTTATTTTATCCATGATTCAGGAGAAAGTGCTAACGTTTTGTAAAAAAAATCATTCATATTATTTATATCCACATAGTAGCTTTCTGTGTTTCTGTGTAATGTGCTTAAGGTAAACATTAACAGGGGCAGGTGTATGTCAAAAGCGATCATGTAATGGGGTTATAAACATGGTAGCTTCCGTGCTTAAGCGGCGACAGTGAAACTTGTGCGTCACGTGTGAAGGCGAGGCGCCTCGAAACACGCCTCGGGGTACCTACCGCTTGACTGGAATGGAGGACTGACATGCAACCGCAAGCAAGCTCTTCACGAGCAATATACTTAGAATGCGCTACGAGCTGTTTTAACAGCTTTGGTATTTGTAGTTCGCGGTTCCAAATTGCATTGATTGCATAAAGTTGTTAAATCCTATACACTGAGCAATTCTTGTACAGTAAAACCATGATAACTGGGACCTTAAGGGACCTGCAAAGTCACACTTAAAGAGGTATTCCACTTACCCAGTGTCTCAGACATCCAGGTATAAATAAATATCTGTCTCATTTACACAGGGTTCCATTAATAGAGGTGAGAATAGAGGTTATTTCAGTTATAGAGGTGCGATTATTAAATTAAATAACGTCCTCAAGGCAAAAGTGAATAGGCTTTTGTTACGCTATGACAGTGCGATTTACCATCTAGGGCTGCATCACCACTTGCCATCAGGTGGGATTGTGGTCAAGCACTGGCTTGTAATAAGTTAAAAAAAACATTATACGTGAGTTGTAATCTTTATTAACAATCTAAAAAGCATAAACGGACATTAACTTGAGTTTTCACGTACTGATAAATACTTAAGCTTTCGCTTCGGCATTTTATATTTAATTCCATACGATCGCAAAACCAAACTAAAACCGGAAGTCACTTTTACACTATTAGCCAAGTGTGGAATTTTCGGATGGAATAAGAATTATACACCTAATATAGTCTCAGTAAAAGAGGTAAAGTACACTCGCTGTCTCAATTATAGAGGTAATTATGACGAATAAAATCGAAAGAACTAATCCCTAAAATGTAGTCTCAGTAAAATAGGTAAAATACACTCGCTGCCTCAATTGTAGAGGTAATTACGACGAATAAAATAGAAAGAACTAATCCCTAAAATGTAGTCTCAGTAAAAGAGGTAAAATATACTCGCTGTCTCAATTATAGAGGTAATAATGACGAATAAAATCGAAAGAACTAATCCCCAAAATGTAGTCTCAGTAAAATAGGTAAAATACACTCGTTGTTTCAATTATAGAGGTAATTATGACGATCATCAAAATCGGACGTCATGCAGCGATGGAGCGAATTTTATAGAGAAATGTATGCGTGTGATGATCTTAGTGAGGGATCCGGGGATGACGCCGTGACTGGTACGCCAGACCTGGACCTCGATGACACTGAGGTCATCAGTATGAAAGAGATTGAACGTGCGATTCGAAGTTTGAAATGTGGTAAGGCTGCGGGACTAGACAGAGTTACTGCTGAAATGGTCAAGTATGGTGGGCCTCGCGTCTGGGACAGCTTTTATCTGCTGTGCAATTTGTGCTGGCGGACGGGGGATGTCCCGGATGATTGGCGATCCGCAGTCATTGTGCCTTTATATAAAGGTAAAGGTTCACATTTTGACTGCGGGTGCTATCGGGCGATCAGCTTGACCAGTTTAGCAAGTAAAGTTTACTCGAAGGTTTTGACACGTAGGATGCAAGAGAAATCGGAAAGATTTCTATGGGAGGCACAATGCGGATTTAGACTTGGAGGAGGATGCACGGATCAAATGTTTTCTCTACGCATGATCACGGAAAAGCTTCTGGCTGCTAACCAGAAGATTTTCTGTGCTTTTGTGGATCTTGAGAAAGCATTTGATAAGGTTGTAAGGAAGAAAATGTGGGAACTGTTGCCGGGGTATGGTGTGGATGGTCGATTGCTAAGGGCTGTGCAGTCACTTTACTGTAACTGTAAAGCCTGTGTGCGGGTAGGGCATGACCTGTCACCCATGTTTAGCGTCCCAATGGGCGTGAAACAGGGTTGTGTCATGTCTTCCTGGCTGTTCATACTGTATCTCGACAGCTGTTTACAGAAGCTGAAAGATAGCTGTTTGGGTGTGAAATTGGGTGACATAAAAGTAAATTGTCTGCTGTATGCTGATGATGCAGTGCTTATTGCACCATCAGAGGCAGAACTGCAGGCATTAGTCACGTGTATGAAAGAGGAATGTGAAATTAAAGGTTTCCGTTTGAATGCTAATAAAACTAAGGTTCTGGTATTTGAAAGGGACGAAGAGAGAACGAAGTGTGAAATATGGGTAAATCAGGAATGTCTAGAACAGGTAAATGAAATTGTGTACTTGGGGAGTGCTTTTAGCCGGGATAAAAGATGTGATTTAGATGTGGACAGGCGTGTCGCTGCCGGGAACAAAGTCAATGGTGCCCTGACTGCGTTAGTCAAAAGGCAATGCGTAGTGAAGAGTGCACGCCTTGCAATACATAACGCAGTGTTGGTACCGACTTTGTTATATGGCAGCGAAACCTGGGTGTGCCAGAAGAAGCATAAAAGCAAGTTTAATGCAGTGGAGATGCGATCTCTTCGCAATATGGCAGGTTTGAAAGATGACCTTATCACAAAAATTGTTAAGGGCGTGCTTCGATGGTTTGGGCACGTTGAGCGAATGAGTGAAGACCGAATGGTGAAGAAAATATATAGCGCGAAAGTTAATATTAAAAGGTGTCGAGGTAGACCGAGACTAACTTTCGAAGACCATGTGAGCAAACTGCTCGAAGAGGGGAGGGTCAAGAGTACTCGGATACCTAGACGTGAATGTATGAAGAAGATAATGAATCTGAAAGAAGCGAAAGAGGTATGTAAGGATCGTGACACTTGGCGATCTGTTCTCTCTGGCTACCCCGTCAGGGATTGTGCGTGAAGATAAATAAAATAAATAAATAAATAATAAATAAAATTATGACGATGAAATCGAAAGAACTAATCCCATATATAGGGGTTTGTTTTGTCCCATAACAGAGGTAATTCAGTGCTAAAGTGTCGAGACCTAAGCATGAGTTTTAGCTCTGGAGGTTTCTCACTTATCCGGGTCTCACTTAACCAAGTTTTACTGTATATTCTTTAATATATAAAAATTAATGTTTGTTGCTTTGTTCATATTTTATGCGCTACATTTTTGTCTACTTATTGCTTGCACTTGTGCGAAGGTTATACGCATAGTGTAATTAATTTACAGTAGGTAGCGCGTGTATCATAACTATATAGCTCTTCCAATTTCAAAACGATATTTCCACAATTATTTCTTCTGCGGCAGCAATGCGCCGGGCACCTGCTAGTGTAATGTATAAAAACGTATATTTGTTTGTTTGTATCCGATTACGACAGAATTGTGGTGTGTTGTTGTGCGTACGTTCACGAAGATTTTTCATAAAAAAAGAGGCATGCAATGCGTGCCGGGAACAGCTAGCTATATATAAAATTCCGGTGTGCTTGCGCCTGTAATTCTTCTCCTAAACGGCTAGACAGATTTTGTTGAAATTTTAATGGAGTACTTATGGGCTGACTTCTATGGTTCTTGGCTATAGTTGGACCCCGTAGGTTGTGCTGTTGTCGAGATCCAGAAATTACAAGTGCGAAGCCGGGGCGGATTGTTACTATGTATATATTATTTGGATAGAACTTTGCATTTAGAAAGTGTTTTACTTTCCAAGTTTATCTAACTGGTTTCATGCATTGGAAAACCTTTTTAATTTGTATTTAACATGAAACAGAACTCGGTTGTTCAGGTACTTTACTATACGCGATGTAGTGGCAACAAAGGAAAATCCACTAGCCTGTTCATCCTGTGGGTGCAGGGAGATGAGCAATACTGTCCTGATAGGTATGTCATAATACTGAAAATTATAAAGAAGTGCGGTAGCCAAGCGTGACAACTATGGCAAATGTCCACCCTATGAGGCAATATATGGGGAGGCCTATGAACAGCAGTAGCCTTTCCAGTAGCCAGCAGTAGGCTTAGGCTGTAATGAATGGATGAATCTCAAGAACCATCTTTCGCAGGACTAATCCCGGAGCGTAGTGAATACGTGTTAAGTATTTAATAATCCCCAGTTTCTACTGCATCCATGGTTAAAAAATACTACTATACAGCCGTACATTCAAAAGTCACATCTGCCGACCCCCTGTGTAACTCGAACCCACACCTAGAACGCCACGCGGCCGACACGAGCGCAAACATGCTGTCGATGCCGTCTAATGAAATGGAGAAGACGGACTGTCATACGCTTCAATGCCTGTCATGTTATGGGGACCTTAAAATTTTGTGTGGCTTGCAACTTTAGGTGCACAGAGTAAACACAAATCTCGAAAGAAATTATTCATCAACGTTATGATAACGTATTTTTTTAAAATATAAAGGTGACAAAAGAGCACATAGTGTACCTGATGGTAAGTAGATTTTGTTGCTCATCGACATCTACATCTAATGTCAATTAAGAATTAAAATACAGATGCGTTGTCACCCCAGATGTAATGTCTCGTTTCCAGTGAAAAGTGTCTCCGGTTTTCTACAGTCACCATATCAAACACAGCCGTATTGAGCTGCTATTTTACGCTGGTATTCTGTGAGAGCCTGGTGCTTAACCGGTCGAGCTGGCCCATTCGTGCTACAAGGATTATATAGTTGCAGCATGGCTCAACATCGTAAAAAGGAGCCAAAAGTCAAAATACAAACGTCAAACTACGCAGAGTGCCTTTGCGATATTATCTTGTTTGTATTTATGGGCTTGGCACTTTGATGTCTATGGGCCACAGCATCCACTTATCATCAGGTGGACTATGTGCTCGTTTGTCACCCTATATGCTATAAAAAACTGCTTCTGAGAGGAACTTAACATCCATTATTGATGAGTAGATTTTGTCTAAACATTAAAAAAATCTAGTTTCCTATTTAACTATAATTAAATCCGACGCGCTCATCCAAAGCGTGTTCGTAGACTTCATAGTATGTCCTAGATTTTTTTTAATTTCTCATACCTTATAAGCAGGTTTCTCCACACAGTTGTCTTTCAATGATGAACACGTTTGAATTAGAACATAAAATTGCAATAACATTCATTGGCGTGAACGTAATTACTCAGTGGATAACTATGAATAATCGGAGGTTCGGAGTGACCATCTTTTCTCTTTTTACCTCATTGTTTACTTTATCCCGATTAAAATATTATTCCACAGGAATTTAGGTTTATTCATGATCCCTTTCACCGCCACGAGCACGTGGCAACTATTTCATAGGTCCCGGCGAAACCCGAGATCGTAGTAGAGTTAACGAAATTATAGCGAAAGCTAACCCCAGAACCGGCTCACTTACATATTTCGATAGTTATTTAGCAAAGTAAAAATAGAAAAATAACGATAATCGAAATGCTTTAACACATTCAAGTCGTCTAATAGTAATCCCAACATCTCAATTAATTTATCTCGCACTATTCTAGGAGCATTGCTGAAATTGGTCACGTTGTTGGGTAAGTGGGGTGAAGTTAACCTAACGACTATTACGGGTGGCTTCTTAATGAAAATCTCTTCATTAGACGTTAGGGAAAACAGACTAAGATACAACTGAGAAATAATCTTGGAATAAAAACGAGCAAATAAAGTGGAATAAATAAGGAACGGGTTTTTGCACAAGTTTTTTTTATATATTTACATTTATAGATTTATCTGTGTATGGTATTTTTTATTATGGGATAAAGGTGATAAACCAGCATACAGTCCACCTGAGGGTAAGTGGTTGTAGCCCATAGACATCTACATATATCTTCGATTACAAATCAAAATGCAGATGCGTCGTGACCCGTGAGGACTAAGATGGAATGCCTCGGTTCCAGTAAAAAGGGTCTCCGGTATAAATGCAACTTATGGAGACGTGATTTTTGACGTGACGTGGTGTGACGTGCTCTTGAGGAAGTACCGTTTTTTAACAATTGTTGTAAAATTATATGAGTGAAAGTTTTTGTCGTATTTTTATTATTTAACAATGGTAGAGCCACGCGGCAGCTTTTGCTGTCGCACGGATGGGCCGGCTCAAACCGGGGTGGTACCACGACCTCACAGAAAACCAGCGTGAAGTAGAGGTTTACCTCTGCGTTTCGCTTGGTGAGTGCAGGTGGCCGGAGGCCCTTTTTACTGGAACTGAGGCATTCCATCTTAGTCCTCACGGGTGACAACGCATCTACATTTTGATTTGTAATAGAGGATAGATGTAGATGTCTATGGGCCGCAGCAACCACTTACCACCAGGTGGTCTGTGTGCTCGTTTGTCACCCTTATCATAAAAAAAATCTGATATACACTGCGAGCACTGCTCAGTGCACTCACTGGTGAAAAATTAGTTCCGTTATGGACTGCCAGTATACAGCCGCAGCCGCAGTACCCTAGGGAAATATATGACGTCATAAATCGCCACCAATTTTGTACTGTGAGCACTCGCACTTTTGAGGTAAGGTGCTCTCAGTACTTTGATCACGTGATCAAAAAACATAACAGCGTCTAGAGATTTAACAGCTTCCACGAATGATTTTAATTATTATTTATTACAATTGTTATTCAAATAAACTCGGATATTAAGTTTTAAAAGCAACAACATTTAAATAAAATTTTTTCTTTTCGAACAGAAACGTGTACATGATAAATATTTTCATTTGATAAGTGTCGAAAATGGGGATGACAGTATAGGTACTGGACTGCGTTCCGTTTTAAACAGTAACCAGTATAGCAAACTAAAAAGAAACGGCTTCACAGTATAATGAATTGACGGCACACCTAACAGTGGTCACAGTGTATATTGGAACATATCCTTTATAATTCGAAAGATACAGCGTCATATAATATGTGCACAAAAAGAGAATGTGTAAAGAAAAAAAAAAAAATATATATATATATATATATATATATATATATATATATAAAGGTCACATTACGTTTGTATTTATTCCTAAGTCTCCATGGCTGCGGTCATTTCTTTCTTTCATAAGTGTTATTCTAACTGCACATTAACTTCCGGGTAAACACCGCTAAGGTATAAATTTAAAACTTTTACGTACATATGTTAAGAAAAAAATAATTTCTGCAATGCAAATATATTACGTGAAACTCCTAATGACATTTTAAATAACTCTATTTATTTGACTCCCATTGACGAATATCAGGTAAGGAAAATAATTTTATCACTGAATAACACAAATTCAGAAGGATAAGACGAGGTGTCTACAAAGATTATCAAGATATGTAATAAGCAATTAGGCGTTATTTTAGCGTTTCTGATAAATCAGTCAATGGTCTCTGGGATATTTCCAGACAGATTAAAATTCTTATTGGTGAAGCCACTATTTAAAAAGGATAAATTGTCACTCGTAAGTAACTACCGGCCCATTACGCTGGTTCCTATCTTATCTAAAATGTACATGCCTTAAGTTGCAGGGACTGATATAAAATGGCGTATTATGCGAGAAATCGTATTAAAGGTGATCGTATTAAGCGAGTTTTACTGTATATAGTTAGTATATATATATATATATATATATATATATATATATATATATATATATATATATATATAGTTATACCATGGCTCCAAACATGACGCGAAATGACGTGCCACAGGATGGCTATTGAAATGAAGTGCTCGCGTTGTAGAAGATATTGCATGCATTGCATGCACTGCATTTGGGCAGTGGCCCAAAATCCCTCTATTACCAAATTAATAACTTTCTTTTCAGTTTTGAGCGCGTTCAGATCCCAGTCAGCGTGTATTATGCAATGACCGTAAATAAACCGCAAGGTCAAACTACGCGTTGCAGGAGTGGACCTCAGTACTGACTGAAACACATAGCCTACTCTATGTTTCCTTTTCCCGCGTTAGTAGCCCCCGTAACCTTTTTGTGTACACCCCGGCTATGTCTACTTCTAACGTCGTTTATACAGAAGATCACAAACGGCTTAGAACTTTGATGATAATGATTTATTTTGTTACCACTTATTGATACAGTAATGATATAAATCGTTTAATATTCTCTTACCTAAGCGTCAAATTCTTTAAGCAAAATCTATATAGGCGAGCTACGCCGCGGGCACAGCTAATATGTAATAAGATACCACAAGTAATTCGAGACCTACCTGAGATTTATACAACTTTCTGAGTGAAAAGTCTTTTTACACTGTACAGGAATATTTGAACTATGATAGGTAACAGGAACTTGACAAACAAATTTAATGGACCAATTATGAAATGTTTATTAATTAATTCCTATTTATTGACTATCTGTTGACATTTTATTATAGACACTACTTTTAAATATGATTATCGCGATATTTTATAGTTTTAAAGATTTGCATGCTATTAATAATGGCTGATTAAGCGCATGTTTAATTACTTTGACCATCTTCAATGTACCTTAACCAAATGCAAATAAATATTTCATTTCATTCATTTCATTTCATAAAGGCAAAATAACTAGTGAATTAGTTATTAGTGTATTAAGTATACAAAAAAAAATTAATCAACTTAATTTGGAATTGTATTTCACAATATAAATTATATCCTTCTGTTTCTCTTCTTACTCTTCACCAGCTACTTAAAGTGTACTGTTGAACCATGTCGGGTCTAACAGTGGACTTTAAGGCCCCATGGCCTTTCCGTAACAAGGATTTGCTAGTTTTACCTATATTATAAAATATCACCTGTATATTGGGACATATCTGTATACAGGACTTTGAGCAATTCTGTATTGATATATATATATATATATATATATATATATATATATATATATATATATATATATATATATATATATATATATCATATAATATATATCATATATGTACTAATAAATAGCTTCTCCGAAACGAATCTAACAATTTAGTTGAAATTTTGAATTAAGATATTTTACTATTTAAGTTTATCTAGATAGGTTTGTCTGAGAATGAAGCAAATGCCGAGCAAAGCTTAGTCTATTGGGTATTTTAAAGCAAACAATCACTTGGACCTTTAAGAAAAGAGCCCACTCCTTTTTAAAAGGCCGGCAACGCATCTGCAATTCCCTCCCTGGTGTTGCAGTTGTTCATGGGCGGCGGTAGTCACTTACCATCAGGTGAGCCGCATTTTCGTTTGCCCCCTCTCCTATAAAAAAAAAATCAAAATTTAATCTACGTATTATTTATTTCGACCTTCACAATACCATAGTCATAAATTTTCTTTTTCGCATGAAGCCCGTCCGTACAGTCACTAGGAATATGTCCGGTTATAATGGGGACGGGGGAGGACACACAGGCTTTATGTGCCCTGGGTAACTGACCGTGGTCAACAAACATACGTCGGGTCTCGACCCGGGGTTCGCAAACAGTCTCGGAAGATTTTATAGTTCGTTAAACAACGTCTACGTTTAGTTCGCATATTTAAGCTGTTCTAATATTATTTTACTTGTTTGCTTTCTTTGCACCCTTTTATTTGACGTGACGTGAAGTTGCGATGCGGCAGAATCCTATTTTTATAATTATAGAACGCCGGTAAGGACTTGTTAAAATCATATTAGTCCCAGAAAATTTAAAAGGTCACAAGATCTGTTATTTCACAAGACCACACCTACCTTATGCACGGTCTCTTAAGGAGTCGTTCCAAAGAGATTAAGGTTAACCCGCACTGCTGATCCGTTCCTAAATTCCACAAACAAAGTGAAGACCATCGGCGGCAAATATAACTCGAAATATGTCCTTAAAAAAATTGAGTGTGTGACTTATTATACAATATATATATATAAAATTGCGTCACTCACCCGGTTGACGAAGATGTGTGTGCGGGTCCAATGTCGATTTCGACATCGCGGATAAGGAGTTGGAGCCATAGCCTGTAACAATTAAATTATTCATTTACGTTTTAGTGGTAAAAATTTTATGTCGCTAGTGGCGGCGTTAGTAGTTAATACCAAGGATGTTGTAACAGACCTCCTTGGTTATCGGTAGATGATGTTTTGAAACCGTTTTTTTTTTTCTATAAATTGATGTGACAACGAAGATACAGTCCATCTGATGGTAAGTGGTAGTAATAGCTACTGCAGTCCTGAACATTTGCAGCATACTTCAAACACAGAAGGTGACAGATGCGTTGTCATATTTTTAGAGTAAAATATCTTACAGCTGTAATTATACTGGACCTCTATACCCTTTAAAAAGGGACACAGCAGTGCAAGCACTGCTATTTGGTAGCATAAATAGGTAAGAGAGTGATTGCAGTTTGGGGAGTGTGATGTTTAACACAGACGTAAATACGGCGGCACTGGGTAGCAGAAATTAAGGTGCGAGACGTCACTTGCTGCAATCTTCGTTCCAATTGGCGGAGCAAATCCTTTTTTTCATTTTATAAATCAGTTACAGTATAAACTTTTTTAGATAATTATAACTTTCAAAAAAAAAGTTAAAACCGACTTCAAATTGCTAAAATAGAAGTTATTTATTTGCTACCCTTGGGGGTGGATTTTTTTCATAATTATATGAGACCACTCTTGAAGTATAACCTATTTAATAAAAAGAGAATCATCAAAATTAGTTCACAATCTGCGAAGATATCGCGTAACGTAACATATGAGTACATACAAAAAACATACACTTGAATTGCGAACGTCCTCCTTTTTGAAGTAGGTTAAAAAGAAAGAAGAGTGATTGTTTGCTCTTAATAGGTTTTATGAGTAATATTTTATTCGGTTCTCACATTGTATGAGCTAATGACGTCAGGTTCCTTCGTAATTAACGGAGCTACCTCATCAGAGCGCCCCGGGTGTTGAAATCGCTGCAGATAATATTGGCCGCATTTCTGGGGGCGAACAATGCCCCCGGCGTTGTAGGGGATACGTGGCGTTCGAATTCATACCCCACCCCATGTGCTTCAGGGTACATTTTTGATTGCACGCTCTAGACCGAGGATTAGATCTCTTTGAAGCTCTCAATAAGATTTCACGCGTTGTTAGTGTTAGTGTAATATTGTGGAAAGTTCTTTTGATTTGGGGTGTATCTTTGATTCTATGTTGTTCGCCTCTTTGATTCCTGGGGTGGGTAGTGCGACGCAGTATACCGTCGAGTATTCTATCTGCTTCTTTGATAGACATTTTTCACGGTTAAAATGATTATCCATTGTTAAGGAAATAGTTTTATTTATTTATTTATTCACACACACGTGGTAGAGCCATGTAGCAGCTATATAAGTAGTATAGTTGTAGCACAAATGGGTTGGCTCAACTGAGGAAGGACCACGCTCTCAGAGTATACCAGAGTAAAATAACAGCTTAAGCTGCTGAGTTTCGTATGGTGAGTGTAAAGAACCGGAGACCCTTTTTACTGCAAATGAGCCATTCCATCTTAGTCCTCACGGGTGACAACGCATCTGCATTTTGATTTGTAATAGAGGATATATGTAGATGTCTATGGACCGCAGCAACCACTTATCATCAGGTGGACTGTGTGCTTGTTTGTCACCCTTATTCTATAAAAGAAACACACACACACAAACACACAATCATTATTATTATAGCTCCTTACAAGTGTAGCTAATGCTGATCGTAGAACTTCCCCAAGGAATGCCACAAAACACAGCCATGAGCCACCATCCATAACTTTTTGTGTCGTCCTTAACTTAACACACATAAAACATTACAAAAAATATAGATGCTACACTACCGCTGACAATATGTATGACTAGTACAGGTATGTACAACATTTACCAGACATTGAAAACAAATAGAACAGATGTAGAAAATGAAACATAGATTTTTTAAGTCAACTATTTAATTACTAAATATTTTCACAGGAGGTTTAGTCGGCTGCATCTAGATGCAGCTAGATGGGATGGTTAATCATAGATGTTATAATGTGTGTGGTTTGTTCATGGCTAAAATGTTAAGAGAAAGAAAGAACGGTGATAGGCTTAAGCCATCTACGGAATGACTTTTAAATAAATGGAGGACAAGATATAGTGACATTTTGCGCAAGGTAAGCAACTGGATGTGTAAATCTGATGACCGTTAAGTAACGAGCACACAGTAAACCTGTGGTAAGTGTATGCTGTGGCCCATAGACATTTACACCTATCCTCGATTAAGAATCAATATGCAGATTCTTTGTCACCCCTGAGTACTAAGATTGAATGCCTCGTTTCCAGTAAAATGGGTCTCCGGTTGCTGCTGTTGAAACACAACAGCATTATATATACTTCTATTTTACGCTAACAATCTGTGAGAGCGTAGTGCTTTCCTGTTCGAGTCGACCCATACGTACTACGACCGTAATATAGCTGCAGCATGGCTCTACTACGCAAAAAAGCCTATGTTCATCTGTAAGCTCTGATGATGACGAAGTGATGGGGAGAAACCATCCGTACATGCCCTGTATTCGAGGTCTCAGATTGGTTCTGGGAATCAACAAAACTAGCGTGTAACATTAGTTTACAGTTTGTATGGTTTCTATATCTTTATCTTGTAGGTGACAAATCAGGAGATGGGTAGCAGCGTCTTTGTAATAACGACTAAAATAAAAACTGCAGTTGCCATCACGCTTATCAAGCGTGGAAGCTATGGCATATGGTTAAGGCAATCTATTGGGGAGGCCTATGTTCAGCAGTGGACTTTAATAGGCTGTAACGGTAAGAAAAGTTGTCATTATGTAATTGATTTCATAACTAAACAAAAACTTTAAACACACATAATCACAGTAACGTAAATAAACGTAATGCATAATTAAATGACAAGGCAAACTGTGGTCTGGTTTAGTCTAATGCACCCGCAAGCGACCGCCGCGCTGCGCCGCCGGCGAAACGGCCCGACGCCTTGCACAAACAGTTTTTACACGATGAGCCTTTGATCTCTCCCGACTTAATATTTAGTCTTTGAACGCCCCCAGCTAATTTACACGCTTTCCTAGCTCGCATTGAGTTGAAAACTGGCTTAATCCTCTTCAAGCGAGATGCAACAGCCCTTGTAGTGTTTAAATTAGTTTCGAGTTTGGATGTTCGGCCGCTGACAGGACAAACTGACATTTCAGAATACAATGACTCTTTATACGAACATAAATTATATTGTTTTGTATATGCAAGACGTAAAAGAACAAAAAGGGACAACAAAAAAGTTTACTTAAACTGGAAAATCAGCTGGTACAGATGATGTTTACTGAGGAATATACTCAAGCTTATCGAGGTGGAAAATATTGACACCCTCGTTAATTTTTTTCACGCTATATATTATGATCAAAGCCACTTACCCAAGTACTGGTTAACATCATCTTACATTACACTCCCTAAGAATGATAACGCAAAAAAACTCCGAAGAATTCCGTACAATTGGCTAATTGTACGGAATTCTTCATTTTTTCATTTCATTCATTCATTCATGAGGCTTCATGAATAAAGTATTTAAACTATTTCACGAACTTATAAGAGACGAAGAACATATAAAAGCCAATTGTGACAAAAAAATCGCAGATAACCAGTTCGGTTTTAGATCAAGAGTTGGCAGAGGGGCTCTATTTGTAGAAAAGGTTTTGGTGCAAAAATGTTTCATGCAAATGCATCAAAATGTTTTTCTTTGCTTCCTCGATTATAAAAAAACTTTTGATCGATTGGTACATGATCGCCTTATTACAATATTACGAAATATTGGCTTAAATGGCAAGGATGTATATATAATCCACAATCTGTATTGGAATCAACGAACTACTCTTCGGGTTGATAATGAGGAGACATTATCAACCCGAACAGTAGTTCAATGGCGGATATTGAAATTAAAAGGGGAGTGCGGCAGGGCTATATTTTGTCATCGACGCTATTTAACTTAAACTCAGAAACCATAATAGCAGAAGCAGTCGAGGACTTAGAAGAAGTCAAAATAATACGGAATATAAATAATGTTAGATATGCAGACATAAAAAGAATTGTCACCCAAGTAAATGAGTGAAGTGAAAAAGCTGGTCTTTGAGTCTTCGTCTTCGAAGTTTCAACGAGTCATCCCTCAGGATGAATATTTAGATAGACAGATAAAGCATACGTATGAATAAAAAAATACATAATCTAAAGATCTAAATGTACATGTGTGTTTCAGTTTAACAAATGGGTCCTAGCACAGCGATTAATATTCCTCAGACAGCAAACACTGATTTTCAGCTACTACCCTCGATATGACGGGACGAAAATGAGCACAATAGTATAATTAGTTTAAATATGTATAAATTATGTGTCCTTCCAGCCCTACAACTTACATCTTGGGTTCAATTTACTAAAATTACTCGTAAGTGTGAAAGATTGCATAATATGCGTTAAAGCCAGTACCCAAAAGGCTTAGACAGTCATGAAGAGTTAGTCATGGACGTATAAATAAGGCGGACAGAATTTTGTTAAGAAAGGCCTGATGCACTGTAATGGCGGCGGTGCAAGCATGTTTGCGTGTTATATAGGGTTGTCATGTAAAACAAAATTTCCCCATTTTTTTTATAAAACAATCTGTCAAAATATAACAAAACTTTGATGTAATACTAATTTATTATTACGTAACTAATAAAAATAATACATTTGACTATTTAAAAAAATCTAAGAATTTAAAATTTAGATTTTGATTGAAATCGAATTATTCTATGTCAATCAATTTCCATTTAAATTAATTTTATTGCAAACATTATATTATACAAAAATTGTGTTATATTATTGGAACGAAATATATTATAAATATTTTTAACGAAATATATAACAAATAAACATATTATAGATAACCAAAAAATTTTATATAAAATTAATTTAAAATATATTATTTTAGAATTAGTATGAAAACATTTAGAAACAGCATGGTAGCAATCACCTCATTCTCAGAGGTTACTATCAGTCATGTACTCTACAGTAGTATACCCTAATAATCCTTACTAAACAATTTTTGCTTGCTAAAAATTTTAAACTTTGATAGATAAGGCCTGCATATTTTCTGGGACTTTGTTATGAAAGCGTATACATGAAGGAATTACTGATTCTTTTGAGTCGATTAACTGGTATAACTAACTTGTGCTTGTTCCTAGTATTTACAGAATATACATCACTAAATACAAATACATACATTAAATTTCCGTAAATATACTGAGAGGCCAAAGTTAATATATTTATTTATTTAAATTTTCTGCAAGTGTAAATTATAGTTATTATTTATGATAATTAATAGAATCAGGCATTACTTTGTGGAAATCCATCATATTAAATTTGGTAAAAAATTATCTCGCGTACATCCGCTCGATAAAGTAAAATGATGTGTCTTACCTAGTTTGAAGAGCACCTCCCGCCATCCCTCAATTGCGTGCGCTATCCCCGTCACCACTAATCCCAGCACCACTACTCCCAACACCACCACAATAGGAAAGACACATCACTTCGAAGCGGTCAGCCACCGCAGAGTCTACATCACCTGAATATGCCTTGTATAGAGGCGAAACACGTGTCGTATTGTCGTTAGTGGTGTGTTTTTTCTAATTTAGTGGTGTTGGGAGTAGTGGTGCTGGGATTAGTGGTGACGGGGACAGTGCACGTAATTGAGAGAGGGCGGGAGGTGCTCTTGAAACTAGGTAAGACACATAATTTTATTTTATCGAGCGAATGTACGCGAGGTAATTTTTTACCAACTTTGTTATTATTTATGACAATAAGTCATAAATAATTACCATAATTTATCATATTCATGACAAACAACAACGTTAAAAACCTTTTGGTTGAATAATTTTTCTAAAAAAATGTCTTTTACTTTCGAAGGTTCTTGAAATCCCATCTAATTTAGAAATATGGTGAAATTGAATCGCCAATAATATTTTTCTGCTATATATTTAATAACTCTTATCTTATGCTCTATCCCTGCAAATGTGTGCTCAAATTCCAAGCTTACAAAAACCCTGTAATTTTTTTTAAAACGTTACCCCCACACTGGGATTTTCTCCTGTATCGTGGAGGCAGTTTACAAACATATGTTGCACAAGGACAAACATCCAGACCCACAACAATTATTTGTAGGCCATACAAATACTTGTTCCGTGCGGGATTCAAACCCACGGCCCCAAGCGTTGCATCTCATTGCTAAGCCACTACGCCACGGAGCCGTCTATTGGCAATAAACTTTTCTAATATTTTTGTAAGTATATACTTTTGTTGTCTTCCATTGTAGATTGTAATGTTTTCCTTAATAATCTTTCGTACAACCATTTCGCAAGTACAACAAATATTAAATAAATCGTTAGATGGAAAACGTAAACCTCCTAAAGTTTTCAAATTTATTAATTTATGAAAGAAATGCGGTGCATTTTTGGCATTTAGTTTTTATTTTACTGCATCATAACCAATGCTACCCGGCAGATATCCTATTATTAACTTACTACAAAATGCATATAACTGCATTGTAATCGATCGGGTAATTTTTCAGAAAAAATATAACAAAAAAGTACACATAAAACAACCTTTATAAGTTTTTGGGCACACATATACAACGTGTCCCAAAATTCAACGATAAGCCAAAACCGGAGGATAGACCTGCCCCGGACTAATCGGGGAAAAAAAGAAAAAAAAATATATCCCAATTATATTTTAAGTTATATAAAAAAAATGAAATTCTTCAGAAATTGAGACCGTTTATGATATTTTTCACTACCATGACCACAATTTTTTAAATATTTTTTTCTTTTTTTTTACCACAATTCTTAAAAACTCCAGAATAACTCTTGTTTTATCACGAAAATTAATGAAACTTATTTTATTCCCTAAATTTTTTGAAGACTTTTACTTTTAACCAAATTTAACTTATCGTGGTGTAAAAAAAAAAGTATGAACACTAGTATGGCAAGTTTTTTTAAAAATTGACGCAACTAACCAACATTCCAAAATGGTATAATACTCTAGGAATACAAGTTATAAAAAAATATGGGCCTATTATTTCTTAACAGGGGCCAAATTCCTTAAATTGTAATTGTCAGTAATCACTTTTACTACATGCCCAAAATGGGTTCCTGTTACAATTTCTAGGAATTCGAATGGGGCATTAATACCTTAGATGTTAGAGAGTGATAGATAGATAGAGATATTTACGTTAAAAAGAGACAACAACAGGGCAGGTAGAGAAGCTGTTATTATTCTCAGCAAGTCGGTTCAGTACGCTCTGCTCCTTTGTTTACTGCGCACCGTTCCCAATTCAACTTACGTGGCCCTCGTACATACTATCAACTTTTGGCTTGGCTTTATGGACTGCAAACTTAACTGACCTGGCATTATTTGGACTGGAAGTGATCTGCAAACTGAACTGACCTGGCATTATCTTGGACTTAAACTTAAAATATAATTGGGATATATTTTTTATTCTTTTTTTCCCCGATTAGTCCGGGGCAGGTCTATACTCCGGTGTTGGCTTATCGTTGAATTTTGGGACACGTTGTATACCGCATCCGTGCCGACGTGGGTAAAAATAGCAATTTCCCAAATTTCGGGTAATTTTCCCTATAAATATAATTAACAACACTGATCACGTGACTCATGTTTTGTGTTCCAAAAATAGCATTTTAATTTAAGATATAAAATTCTCAAATAAGTGATTATAATTACTGAGTCACCTATGAAAGGTGATTCCTTGATGTTTTTTGATAAAACCACTATGATTTTTACAAAATTTAACGACGCAAGACGGCATATTGATTTTTGTTTTTACTTAAGCCAACTACTTCTCTCGGACGACGTTTGTTGCGTAATGGTGGGCGCTAGACTTATTATTAGTGTGAATGTGTGCGTGACCCCTTGTACGTACACGCGAGCTGACTTATTATGGGTGCCTCGCTGAGTTGTATAGCGAGATTCAGTCCGCCTTATTTATACATACGTCCATGGAGTTAGTAGAAAGAAAATGCTGGCAAACGAAGTTTTTGGGAATACCTTGTTTTTATTTATCTAGAAGATTTATTTTAAATTTATTTTTAAAATTGTAATTGGTGTTAGGATTTCTAATTGGTGTTGGGATGTTATTTCAACACTTCGTTGTCATATATCGTTTTTTTTTATTTGTCTTATTATTATTGATAACAAGTAGGTATAACTGCAATGATACTGTAATGGTGACATATTTACCGACATACTAAAATGTAATATTTTGCAGAACTAAGACATGATATTCACACTTCACAGATGTCAGATGACATTGACATCTTGTTATGTTTTTGACTTTGGTTACATTACTTTTTTTTTTTTATAGGATAAGGGTGACAAACGAGCACACAGTCCACCTGATGGTAAGTGGTTGCTGCGGCCCATAGACATCTACATCTATCCTCGTTTGCGAATCAAAATGCAGATGCGTTGTCACCCGTGAGGACTAAGATGGAATGCCTCATTTCCAGTAGAAAGGGCCTCCGGCCACCTGCACTCACCAAGCGAAATGCAGAGGTAAACCTCTACTTCACGCTGGTATTCTGTGAGGTCGTGGTACTACCCCGGTTCGAGCCGGCCCATCCGTGCGACAGCAAAAGCTGCCGCGTGGCTCTACCACTGTTACTTTTTTGTCACTATATTGTCATTGATAGTACATGTAACCTATATTTGATAATAACTTTATTTTAGCTACAAGTAATAATCTAGTGTAATAATTACTTACATAGTACTTTGGCTTTTTATTTTCATTGTTTACTTTTAAATGCTTTACAAGTTTATTGTTTTTAGTTCTTCTTTTTGTTGTAACTTTGTATTTGTTTCCTTTTTTTTTTCTTTCTTGTGTTACTGTTAAGATTGCGAACAGTTAGCCGAAGAGTGATGTATGGAGATAAACATATGTTTTTATATTCAGTTATATGTTAATTATTATTTTATTTTATAATTTTAAATATTAATTTATATTTAAATAAAAAAATAAAAATAATATATAAAAATTTTAATATTAATATATATTTTTTTCTAATATCAGATGACGAATCTTTTTATTCTACTCGCAACAGTTCCTCCTCCCTTTCACTTGCTGATGCTTCGGATGAGTCTGCTACGCTACGTACATTAATATATGAAGAATCTCAAAAATCGTTATACTGTTTTCACATTTGCCATTTAAATGTACAAAGTATTCCTCAACATCATACGGAGCTCCTGGATACTTTCTCTTGTAGTAAAATTCATGTTATATTCATATCGGAAAGCTGGCTTAAGCTAGAACTCTCGTCCACGTCTTATAGTCTTCCAGGTTATATTTTACTCCGTAACGACCACACTGGTAAAAGAGGCGGAGGTGTCGCTATATATTTGCGTAGTGATATACCTTGTAAAATATTAAACACGTCTCCTTCTCTATATTCCAGTTTAATGGAATAAATTTTTGTCGAAGTTAATGTCAAGAGTGTTAAAGTGGTTCTTGGAGTTGTCTACTGTCCACCTCAAGTAGACTACTTCTTCGATTTGTAAGAATATTTGTTGCCCTTTAGTTCTGTCTACACACATCACATTATCATGGGAGATTTTAACATTGACCCATTAGGGGTTTATCTCAAATCTTGCAAACTGATGTCGACCATGATGTCGCATAATTTCACTATTTTACCTTTAAATGCAACACATCATAAATTAGATAGATCGACATTATATCCTTATATCTCCTCCGTTGAACACGTTGTCTATTATAGACGATTTCCTGCTACTGGATTTTCACGGCATGATTTGCTTTTCCTGTCATATAAATTAAAGTCTCCCAAGCCTTTATCCGTGTCTATCGCTATTCGAAGTCTTGCTAGACTATATATAGACTAGTTTAAGTGTGACGCGGATGCTATTAACAGATCATCTGTGTATACTACTTCCACAGTTGATGATTAAGTCGACTTCTTTAATAGCAACATATTAGGACTGTATAATGAACATGCCCCTAAACGTGTCGTTCGACTTAAGCGTGCTCCTGTTCCATGGATCACGACTAGGGTAAGAATTGCTTTTAAGAAGAATCGCACTGATATAAAGTGGCAAGCATATAAAGCTGCCAGCAATCGATGTAATCAGATGGTGAGAGCTGCTAAACACCGATATACATAGGAACAAGTACATAATTTATCTTCGGCTGATATATGGAAGTTTCTCAAAATGCTTGGATATGGAGAACCGCAATTTGACTAAAATATCATCACCTTTTCTCGTGACGATTCAAAAAACACATTCCGCCTGTGGCACCGCTCTTCCAGCGGTCGTGTCCAGGTAGTCCGCGCAGCCGTCCCCGTACGGTAGTGCTCTCTCGCTCTCGCACCTCCGCTGTCCTGGTCGCGCTGTACAGCGTCGACGCCTTGGTGAGTCATTTTTGCTATCAGCTCTTGCCCCCCTGTCTTCGGGCGGGGAGGTTTGAATGACCTCCGCTTGTTACTGTTATATTTTTTGTTATTTTTTTGTTAACTATTTCTAATTTAGTTTTCGTTATTTATTTGTATAACGTGTACGTGTATACTGTTTCTAGGGAGTTATTTGCTCTTTTCATAGCAAGGCCCTGCTCTTTTGAGAGTAGGGACACTTCTCCTTGAATAAAGAACGTCCCGTTCTTCTGAGAACGGTGATCCCGCCCTTACTGTTTAGGTTCAGAACGTCTCTGTTCTTTTCAGAACAGCATCCCCCAGCCCCCTTCGTTTCTCAGCATCATGTCCAAACAAGACCTTATAGGGTCCATCGTTGCAGGCCTCAATAGGCTGGATAATTCGGCTCTCGCCGCAATCTTGGCAACTATTGCCTCCTATGCCCCTCAGGCAACTCAACCACCGCCCGTTATAGCGGCCTACTTAGAGTCCAAGAACTCTTTCGCCCCACTAGATATGGCGTACGCATGCTCCGAGTCTGAGTCCACCGCGTCGGCCCCCCGGAAGAGGCCCGCCACCAATTCTGGCACCGGTTCATCGGAGTCCTGTGACTCCGACGGAACCGGGGATTTATCCTACACAACAGTCACTTCAAAACGCGACGGTAAAAGCGCCGCGAAAAACCGCACACCTCCCATCTCAGCGGCCCCTGTCGCTCCTTCAACCTCCGCAGCCCCCGTTGCTGCCTCAAACCCCGTAGCTCCCGCTGCCGTCTCTGCCCCCGCAGCCCCCGCTGCTGCTAAGGCTCCCCTAATGTCGATGGACATCGCCCCACCTTCAAAGCCAGCTTCCCGCTGTGCCCTAGTCCTTGCAAAGAAGCAAGTCCCGCCCCCTGTCTTCCTAAGAGACAAGGCGAAATTCACAGAACTCTCCAAAACCTGCTACAACGCAGGTATTAAGTATGACCACGCCATAAACCTCGGGGAGGCTATTAAGATCATCCCCCAATCAATTGACGACTTCCGTAGTCTCACCAGGCTATTCACAGCCGAACGAGTTTCTTACCATACATACGCTCTTCCGGAAGAGCGTAAAGTCAGGGCCGTCATCCGCGCCGTACCCTTCGAATTTTCCAACGAGGAAATCCTTGAGGACCTTAAGTCCCAAGGTTTCCCCGTAGAAGCCGTGCACAAAATGCACAGTAGAACGGGCCAGAGGTTCAATCTTGCCCTAGTCATTTTAACCAACGTGCTGGAGGCAAAAGCTATCTTCCGGCAGGTACGCACAGTGTGTGGCCTGTCGAGAGTGAGGGTTGAGCCCCCACATAGGCGCGGGTTCCCGGCGCAGTGCCACCGCTGCCAACTATATGGTCATGCGGCGGCCAACTGGAGCAGTTGAGAGCAGCCCCACCCAGGTGCGTTAAGTGCCTTGAACCCCACAACACTAAAGAGTGTCCTCGGCCCAAAGACGCCGAATCCCCTCCCGCATGTGTCCTGTGTAAACAAACAGGCCACCCGGCAAACTACAGAGGCTGCCCTTGCGCACCTCATCCTCGCCCCGGTAGGCAAGCTCCACCGCCGGTCAATGACCGCTCATTCCCGGCTCTTTACCAACGGCCCCGTCAGGGCCTTTCTCAGCCCATCCCGGGCTTCTCTCGACCCTCTCAGGGTCCCCTTAGGCCCCCTCAGGGCATTATTCGGCCCCCTCCGGGCTTCTCTAAGCCTATGCAGCCTCCAGTCTTTCCCTGGGGCCCCAAAAAGGCAGACCCACCGCGGACAACCTCCGCCCCACAACAATCACAGCCCTCAATGGCTGATGACCTAAAAACGGTGTATTCCGCTATTAGGAACATCGACGTTGGGGAAATCGCTGTGTTAGCACGCAAATTGCGCGCTGCGAGGTCCCCTCAGGACCGTCTCCTCGCTCTTGCAGAGCATCATAATCTTTTGTGCTCGTTGTAAGTTGAGTTAACTTAATTAACTTAACTTCACGATGACAGAGCAGTTTGCTCTACCAAAATTTCACGGTCGTATCAAACCTAAGGGTTTATCGCTTGTATCCTTTAATATTCGCGGTATGCGAAATAACCTCCCAGAACTTAAGCTCTTTCTTCGAAATCGTGAAACCGATTTCCTCCTACAGGAGAGCTCCTACAGGAAACTAACCTCAAAACTAAGGACACTAAAGGCCTTTCTATTAAAGACTTTTCTCTTCTTCGTAATGACAGGCCCGACCGCCGAGGCGGCGGTACGGCCATTTATTACAAGAATACACTCCACTGCTCTCCCATTTCTACTCCGCAGCTTACCAATATGGAAGCCACGGTATGCAGGCTAGCTATGACTCCATTCTCATAGCCTCCTGTTACATCCCCGCGGGAACCCTCCCCTCAAAAGAGATTCCAAGCATACTGAATGGACATGCCGTACTACCACCCCTAGTGGCAAGTTACTGCTCGATATCACGCAGTCTCTTGATATTGTCGTCCACAGTCCTCTCGGTGTTACTCACTTTCCCGATAACACCGACTACGCCCCCGATGTACTAGATTTTGCGTTACTCAAAAGAGTTTCTCTCAACCTCAGGGCAATCGAGACGCTAGACGATCTAGGATCCGACCATCGACCGGTCTCTCTCATTCTTGGCCATCAGCCACCACTCTCAACACCCTCTACTAAAACCTTCACAAATTGGAAGGGCTTCAAGGAGTCCCTGGCGAAAACTTTGAACTCACAGAACTCTCCCATCTCCCTATTGTCGGACTCAGACAGTCCCGAAAAAATCGACACTGCGGTCGATTCACTCTCCACCCTAATTAAAACCTCCCTTAAGGAGAATGAAAGAGTAGTCCCGGTTGCTAATAATAGTGGGCTTCCCCTACATATTAGTAACCTATTAAAAGCCAAGAAAGCTGAGGCCAAGGAGCAAGAAGGATGAGGTCCGCCGCCGGAACTCACCCCCTACAGCCTCCGAACCTATCTCTGTGTCCAATGATGAGATTTCATCCCTCATTAAAGGACTTAAACCTAAAAAGGCTCCGGGCGCGGATGGCATCTCCAACCAAGCCCTTAAACACTTTCCTGAGCAGGTGTTAACCCTTTTATCTATTATCTTCAACGCCTGCTTCAACCTTAGTTACTTTCCCACTACGTGGAAAGAGGCAACTGTGATTGGTATTCCCAAGCCAGGCAAGCCTCTCAACCTCCCCTCCAGTCATCGCATCATTAGCCTCCTCAAGGTCATGGGCAAGCTCTTTGAAAGAGTCATCCAAAATCGCATGAGGTGCCATCTGTTTCCCACAGACGGTGACCCTCTTATCATTCCCCATCAATTCGGTTTCCGAGCGAAACACTCCTGCCCCCAACAAGTTCACCGTATTGTGGAATATATCCTCAGCGGTTTTTATCCCCGTCGTCATAAGACTATCGCGGTCTTTTTCGACATCGCCAAAGCCTTTGATAGAGTCTGGCATACAGGCCTTATCTACAAACTATACAAAATAGGTCTCCCCGATCGTCTAGTACGTCTCGTGGCCTCTTATCTAAATCATCGTACCTTTCGTTTTAGACACGAAGGCACGCTATCTTCACAGCGCCCCATCAAAGCTGGTGTTCCTCAGGGCTCAGTACTTGCTCCTCTGCTGTACATCCTGTTCACCAACGACATTCCGATCCCGCCGAAAGGTCAGCTCTCCCTCTTCGCAGACGACACTGCTCTCTACTCTAAAGGTATCTCGCTACCTTTCATACGGAACAAGGTCCAAAAGTCAGTTGATGACCTAGGAGCTTGGTTCAAAAAATGGTGTATCGATGTGAACCCGGAGAAGAGCTCCGCCGTTCACTTCGATTATAAACGACGCCGTCTCAAAAACACTCCACCAATACGTATGCTAGGAACCCTGTCCCCTGGCATACGTCTGCCAAATATCTAGGTGTCACTCTGGACACAAGGCTCACCTTCAGGCCCCACGTCAAAAGAGTAACCCGTCACCCCCTTTTTTACCTGAGTAGGCGCAACAGTATGTTGGGCCGACACAGTAATATGTCCCTCAGAAACAAGCGTACCCTTTATAAGGTCTGTATACGACCAGTCATGTCCTACGCGGGCCCCATTTTTGCCCACGCTGACCCTAAAATTAATAATGAACTCCAAATAGTTCAAAACCTTTTCTGTCGTCGAGCTGCGAACGCACCTTGGTACGTCCATAATGCCGACCTTCATCGGGACCTAGAGCTCCCTAAAATTGAACAATTTCTTAAAAAAACTCTCTGAGAACTTCTTCAAAGCCTCAGAGTCGCACTCCAATCATCTTATTCGTGAGGCAGCTACTTATGCAGCCCCACTCCCCTCTCGCTATCGCGTCCGCAGGCCGAGAAACTCTCACTCGGACCCGCCTAATAAACTGTCAAACGACCTGAACTGCCTCCTGGCAGCTCAGACCAACTCTAATTAAATTATTCATAATTAATTTGCCTTCGTAGGCACTCCCTCAGCGGCTCGTAGCCGCCTGCACCCTCTTTTCCCAAAAGAGGGTCGCTTCCGATACAGCATAAGAAGCTTTAAACAGCTGGTTGCCAGTCCCTAAAGGCGGTTTTTAGCGGGTATCACTTAGGTCCCCCGGTAGGCAGTGAGTCCCGCATAACCAGGACAGACCGGCTGTCGTGGTATGCATAATGCATTTTCCGCCTTTCTCTGTGGTAGCCCTTTTCCAATTGCTTGGGGCGCAAAAAAAATCGTGACGATTTTAATAACATTTTCTGTCTTCTCAAATAGTTTCTGATAATTTTAAAGCTAATGATATCTCATTTATATCTTCCCGAAACTTTCACTTTTTCTCCAGTAGACGAAGGCGAGATATGCAAAGCACTTTCTTCTATTAAATCGAAAGCCATTGGATGTGATGATGTGAGCAGGGTAATGGTTATGCACGTGTTGGATGCTGTTTTACCCGTGATAACCCATATCATTAACTTTTCGCTGACGAATGGTGCTTTACCAACTCTCTGGCGTAAAGCCTTTATTATTTCCATTCCCAAATCCACGGATCGCAACGCTATATCCAATTTTAGACCAATTTCTATCCTGCCTTATCTCTCTAAGGGTCTGGAACCTGTTGCTCATAAACAGGTTTCTTCTTTTGTTTTCTCAAATATTAATCTTTCCCCTTATCAGTTTCGTTTCCGCCCTGGTCATTCTACCACTACTGCTCTTCTCAAGGTGACGGAAGATATCCGAGAGGGGATGGAAAAATCAAAACTGACCGTCCTCATCTTTATTGATTTTTCTAACGCATTTAATTCTGTTGATCATGATATCTTGTTGGGTCTTCTTTCTCATTTGAATATTTCGTCTTCAGCTCAGGAATGGTTCTCATCATATCTTCGAGGGCGCCAACAGGCCGTGCGCACTGGACATATACTATCTGACTGGTGTGATGTGTCTACTGGCGTCCCTCGAGGCGGTATAGTCTCTCCTCTTCTGTTTTCAATTTTTATCAATCTCATCACATTTAATCTCAAGTGCTCTTGCCATCTGTATGCCGATGATCTGCAGTTATATGGCAAGTGGAATCCTCAAATATCTCTAATGCTATCTCATTATTAAATGATGACTTGAAATACATCTCCGAATTTTTTACTGTGTATGGCATAAACGTGAACCCATCTAAATGCCAAACTATAATCTTAGGTAGCCCACGATTATATTCGAAACTAAATATTCCCACCCAAATTATGTTACAAAATAATGTCATAACATTATCTCCCCATGTAAAGAATCTTGGTCTGTATATTGATGGTTCCTTAACATGGAACAAACATATACAGGAAGTGAGTCGCAAAACTACTGAAAATTTGCGATCTCTATATCGAATAAAAACTCAGACTCTTCTGGATCGACAGCCCTCTTGATATTAAAAAAGCTTCCAACAAGTTTGTTTTTAAAAAAAGTCCGTAAGCATGTGAAAAAATTGTTGGAAGTTTGAACCAACACAGTTCTTATTTTCATATACATATGTATATTTCATATTTGTTCTGACATATATAATATTTTGTATCTATGTATTTATTGTGCATAAATGTAGTGTATGCATGTATATATATATATATATATATATATATATATATATATATATATATATATATATATATACATATACACTGTGTGTACTTAAGTATATATGTGTGTGAGTGTATATATGTATATTTATATGTATATACAATATTATTTATTTTTTATCCCTTTTTATTTTAATAACTGCTGCAACGCCTCTTGTTTGTCAATCTCTGTTTAGACTAATGTTTGACTGGAAGAGAATGCCCTATGGCATTAAGTCCGCCATATGTATAACTTTGTACGTGAAAGTTTAAATAAATAAATACCTAATAATAATAGAATAACATATAATAAATTAATAATAGTAGTTGCGTCAGCGGTCTGTATAAATAGCAGTTGTTTTGGCTCACCGCTCACTTAGCGGTTAGCCACCGTAGGTATTGTCGTCAGTGGTGTGTCTTGCCTAGTGTAGTGGTGTTGGGAGTAGCGGTGCTGGCATTAGTGGTGACGGGGATAGTACACGTAATTGAGGGAGGGCGGGAGGTGCTCTTCATACTAGGTAAGACACATCATTTTATTTTATACCGCGGATATTTGCGAAGTAAATTTTTTTTAAAGCTTTTATATAATGAATTTCCGCAAAGTAACGCCTGATTCTATTAATTATAATAAATAAATAAATAAATGCCGCTGTTTTATGGTTGTAATAGAGGAGTGCTGACCTTATGGAACTGAATACTTTGAGATCTTAATACTCAATACCTCAACATTTCGACGACGAAGCTCATGGTCATATCTAAGAATAGTTTTGATGACTTTGACATCACAGTAGCAGGCCAAAAACTAGAAAGAGTGCGCAAATATTAATTATTTGGGATCGAAGTTAAACGAGACGTGGAGCAGCGACCAGGAAATTAAGACCCGAATAGAAACGGCTCGAAGTAATTTTAGCAAAAAAAAGTACTCTGCAACTGCAGACTTAAGATCTCTTTGCGCACACGACTACTAACGCTGTTACATCTGACTCATACTTTTATATGGATGTGAGGCGTGGACAGTTATAGAGGACCTCCCAATACATATAGAAGCTTTCGAGATGTGTGCATACAGACTTATGTTGGCCATTAGCTGGACTCACAAAGCCACGAATGTGGAAGTTCTGTGACAAGTCGGCCTAAAGCGCGAACTTAAGCAGCCAATAAACATGAGAAAAGTCGCATATTTGGGGCACGTGCTCAGGCACGAGAGGTACGAACTACTAAAACTCATTATGATGGGAAAATTTGACAGAAGACAAGGTGTCGGTCGCAGTAAAAAGTCATGACTATGTAACATTTTTTTTATGGGAGAGGGGGCAAACGAGCATGCGGCTCACTTGATGGTAAGTGACTACCGCCGCTCATGAACAACCGCAACACCAGGGGAATTGCAGATGCGTTGCCGGCCTTCATCACATCCCTCTCATTCTTCACATCCGGGAGAAGACGGTAATCGTGAGTACCGCAGAACGGTTTCGCTTCGCGAAGAATAGAGCGGAGTTCACTAAGCTGACTGCCAACCTTTGCTAGTTGGATAGGCTCCAGAAGAAGAAGATAAAAAATGAAATATTTTAAGCAAAATTCGTTCAAATTCACTTTATATTTGCACAATAATAATTGACGGTTCCGTGGCGCAGTGGTTTAGCAATGAGTAGCGCTGAGGGCCGCAGGTTCGAATCCCGCACGGAACAAATCTGGCCTATAAATAATTGTTCCGGGTCTGAATGTTTGCTCTTGTGAAATTTATGTATGGTAACTGCTTCCACGATTCTGGAGAAAATCCTAGTAAAAGATATATTTCGAATATATTTCTTTTTATTCGTATTTAATTTTGTTGAATTAATTAAAGTTACTAACTACATATTAATTTTTACGCAGTGTTCACTGTTAGCAACGGAAAATGTCAAACAGTTTTACTGAGAAATAAAGTTCATTTTCAAAAACCGCAGAATACGATATTACGAGTACGTCACGGACCACTAATATAGCGCTGCTAAGATACGAGAGTCAACAAAAGTATCATGTGTCGTATGATGGATGCCATATTGGAATAGTTGTGTGTACTGTGGGGGATTAACAAACACACCAACTATAGTACTGTCATCCTTGCGATATAACGACAAATAAATTTATAGCACGATGTCCGT
The DNA here is from genome assembly GCA_033319125.1 of Parnassius glacialis. NCBI lineage: Eukaryota > Metazoa > Arthropoda > Insecta > Lepidoptera > Papilionidae > Parnassius > Parnassius glacialis. The sequence continues at coordinate 47,657,772 of JAVANC010000004.1, forward strand.
ATTTCGTTATACATGGTTTTCGAATGCTAAAGTACAAATGAATAATTGCGACATAAATAAATATAAATTGCTCTATTGCAACAATAGTAAAAAAGAAGAAAAGGAAACATATTCCGTGTTGTTACAAAAAGAAATTTGAATAATAAATCTTAGGGTTACTCTGCTTCAAAACAAAAGTACGCGTAAAATATGCAAACTAAAATATTATTAAACCATAGTTTAACCCGAAACTTTTAATAATATGTTAAAACGAAGTGATTATATACTCTTTGAATAAGACATCAAATTTTATAAGACATTAGCTGAGCCGGAAAAATGTTGTTTTGCAATATACATTATTTCTAGGAAATATTTTTTAGTTTTAAAAATTGCGATTAAAAATCAGGGGTTGATCGTGGAAGAGTAAAAATTTGATGTTTTATGTATTTATCAACGCTAAATCATAATAAAATAAAAATAAAAAATGTCAAAAAAATAAAAAAGTATTTAGGCGTCGGTCACCCTTAGTATTTAGGGGCCCATAGTGGATAAATGTTGGCCGATTCTTAGACCTGTCCGATATGCACACAAAATTTCATACAAATCGGTTCAGCCGTTTCGGAGGAGTTTGGTAACAAAACTGCGACAGGAGAATTTTATATATTAGACTAGCTCGCTAGGCAGACGTCGTTCTGCCCTTTCCAACGACCCTTCCTATAAAAATCCTTAAATTCACAATAAAAAATTTTGAGCGTCATTTTATCGGTATAAAAACAATCCTATCTCTCAAGTTGGACCAAAATGCACACGTGTGCAAAATTTCATTGAAATCAGTTCAATAGGTTAGGAGTCCATCGCGGACAAACAACGTGACACGTAATTTTTATATATAAAGATTATGTGGTAGCGCCAAGCTATTATATTTTTTACGTGGTAGAGCCATGCTGCAGCTATATTACTGGTATAGTTGTAGCATGAATGGATCGGCTCAACCAGGGAAGGACCACGCTCTCACAGAATACCAGCGTAAAATATCAGCTTAACGCTGCTGTGTATCGTATGGTGAGTGTAGAGAACCACGGACCCTGTTTACTGGGAACGAGGCATTCCATTTTAGTCCTCACGTGTGACAACGCATCTGCATTTTGATTCGTCATCGAGGATAGATGTAGATGTTTATGGGCCGCAGCAACCACCTACCATCATGTGGACTGTGTGCTCGTTTGTCAAATTTACCCAATAAAAAAAGCTATTATTATTGCTGAGGTTCGTTTTGTTTGTTTCAACTCGAGAAGATCTACACTCTCACAAAATATTAGCGTATTAGTGTTATAGAATAAACATACTGGAAACTGTGAAAACCATTCTAAAACTGAGGGTTGGCACCGCTTATTCACTTGGATTCCTAACGGAAGATAAATCAAGGTGTCTGTAGCCACGAAATGGGCCACAGCATGTACTTAGGGTAAATGTATAATTTTATTTAAAATACTAGAACAGTTATGGGAGATTTGAAAGTTGTAAAGGTCTGAAATATGTAAGTAGATGGGTTCATCATACCTATCTACTTACATATTTCTCTCACTTCTTTGTTTGAAACTGGTTGTAGGTGTTCATTGGCTGCAGCCAATTAGGTGGAATGTAAATCCGTTAGACACTTCAATTAAAAAAAAGATTATGACAGTATTAAAATAAGGGATATAAGTAACCAAATACACGACAAGACTCAGAAAAAGACAATATCACATTGGGCGGGACAAACACAAAAATTCAGCAACGAGGCACACTCCAGTAAAGCGAGTCGATTAAAGCGTCGGTATGAAAAAGAACGTTAGCGACCCCCGCCGTTATGAACGTTCTGATTTTCATTTCAAATTACAGCTCTGCCTTTCTCTATACATATATACTAGTTCACGCTTCGCAGCACGCAAAACAATGGGGACGCTGGTTTCTCCTAATGCCTAAAGCGGTTTTCCCTCGCAGCACTCCCGCTCTCCCCTACACCGGTCTATGTATGAGTGAAGAGAGCAACGGCGAGAGCCACTTTTAGGTAATTTTCGAAGCCGCTAGCTTCGTCTCCTTTCAGCTTTTTCTCGAAAATATCGGTTTATTTTTAGGTCGCTTTGTTCACTGTGTGAAATGGAACGCGGTTTTATTAGTCTGTAATCTTTTATATCTGTATAAATCGTAATGTTTGGCGCAAAGTGATAAGTTTAAATATTTATTGTACATTTTATTAAGTTTATAAGTAGGTACTATTTAATCTGTTGTAGAAAGCTCCACCAATTTATAAAATAAATATAAAGTTAAAATATTCATGAATAACCATTAATAAGAGCTTTATCCATACATAAAGATAAAACTGAAATATTTGTTTGTAATATTGAAACAACTGGCTGCTTTTACACATGGAGTTATTTACATGCTATTAAGACGTAAGATCATCATTTTTAAAATTTTTGTCCGTCTGTCTGCATATCTATGAGGGATAACCTTCGAAATGGCTGAATAGATTGTGATGAAACTTTACGAATAGATACAGAACAGTTCCAAAAGTGAAATATTTTTTTATTCACTCGACTCCTATGCGTAATCGTATGTCAAATAAACACATTATTATAATTTGCGAGATTAGAGTCCTAGGCGATCTAAATTACACAAGCCCTTCATGTTACAGGAGGTCACACATGAAGGGACAAATATACGCAATTTAATAAAACTAATTTTAAGGATTCCGTTGCATTTAATTTACTTATTTTTAAATTCCCGACTTTTCGGTTGCTTTACAGCACCCATGGTCACGGGGGACTGAGGGACTGACGTCCCGATGTCAGAGTTAACCGGGAGTACCTTCAGCTTTACACAATTTAACTGAAATTAAAATAAACATGCACAATTTAATAAAATACCATCTCTGGGTTGGGGCTCCCCAGTGCCAGCTCCTTCTTGCTTGTACGCTACTTGATTGTATCAAGCGCAGAGCGGTTCGAATCGTCACCGACCGAGCTTTTTCTCATCGGCTTGACTCACTGGCACTGCGAAGAGATGTTGCATGTCTTTGCGTATTTTATCGCATCTACCACTTGGGAGTGCTCTTAGGAATTGTTCGGATTAACTCCAACCGCTCAATTTCTCCATCGCACATTGCGACAATTTTTTATTTTTCAATATAGTCTCCCATGACATCAATACATTTAATTGTTCGTGAAAAAAGCTTTTCTATTCTCTTGAAAAAATATACTTCGTCATTCTTATTATAGTCAGAAAATCGCTTTCCGCGAAGGTCACTTTTAAGTTTGGGATTAAGAAGTAGTCACTAGGGGCTAGATCTGGGCTGTATTCAACAAATGATCTACCTTGATGCCAAATTTGATGTTAAGTTTTAAAGTAACCTAGAAGTGGCCTAGGTTTTTGAGGAGTGCGACAGTAATTGATAAAAATGAAACTTTTCATAACTCAAGAACGTTTTTTCAAGAAATTTTAGGCGTCATTAAATTTGGGAATCCAGATTATCAAGGGTTCCTTCCTTATTGGGTAATTGCACAATTACAATTAGTATAAAAGACATCGCCGCTTTTCAAATATTGAAATTTTAAATGTCTCGTACTATACTGTGGTACTATAAGGACATGCTTTTGTACATATACATACATAAATCAACATGGCACAACAATTCACATTGCCGTATGTAGATTATGAGCAAATGCATTTAGACAAAAGCTTTTGAGACAATACATAGTGTTATCGCTTTGCGAGCGACACGCTTTGAGTGCATAGGGTATATTAATAAGTTTTATTATGTTGTACTTCGTCAACATTGCATGAAATTGTCAAATATGTTGCCATGTTGCTTTTAGTTGAAATTTGCTTATCAGAGATAGACTATACATAAAAAAGGCTACACTTGCGAAATAATAGACGTTTTTTGAATAGAAAAAGGTGACAAACGAGCACACAAGTCACCTAATGGTAAATGGACACAGTGGCTTATAGATATCTAATATCTATTTTCGACTTAGAATCAAAATGGAAATACGGTATCACCCCTGAGTACTAAGATGGAATACCTCGTTACCAGAAAAAAGGTATTCAATTCTTGTCACTCAACATACGTATCAAAGCATCATTACGCTATTAAATGCTGGTATGTGAGCGTAATTCTTCCCCAGTGAAGAAGAGTGGAAAAAAGATTATTATGACTGCTGACCAAATGGGTTGACCATTTGGTCAGCAGTCATAATAATCTTTTTTATAGAATAAAGGTGACAAACGAGCACACAGACCACCTGATGGTAAGTGGATGCTGTGGCCCATAGACATCTACATTTATCCTCGATCAAGAATCAAAATGCAGATGCGTTGTCACCCCTGAGGACTAAGATGGAGTGCCTCGTTTCCAGTAAAAAGGGTCTCCTATTCTCTACACTCATCATACGAAACGCAGTAGCATTGAGCTGCTATTTTACGCTGGTATTCTTTGAGAGCGTGGTCCTTCCCCATTTTTTCCCCAGTCGAGCCGACCCATAAGTGCTACGACTATACTACTAATACAGCTGCAGTATGGCTCTATCATATTTACATTTAAATCTCAGTTTTGGATTTTTTTAATTTTTTAAATTAAAGTCTGTAAAAGTCCACTGCCGAAAATAGACCTCCCCATAGATTGCATCTTACGTATGGCATGCTGGTGGGCAACCACTATTTTTTAATTTTAGTTGTTATTTAGAAGACGCTACTGACCATCTCCTGGTTTCTTTTATTTTGTCGCCTCTTACGACATCCACGGGACGACATATTGGATATTTTTACAACGCCGCTACACGGTATTAGTTTCGCTTTGTTGCCTTTTTTATAGGATAAGGGTGACAAATAAGCACACAGTCCACCTGACGGTAAGTAGTATCTGTGGGCCATATACATCTACATCTATCTTCGACTACGGATCAAAATGCAGATGCGTTGTTACCCGTTCGTTCGTTGGCTGTACCACGTAAAAAATCCGGAGAGGCTACTTATCATCTCGGGAGCTTCTCGGCGTACAGTTGGGTGCTAACCTCAACTTTGGCGTTAATATTGAGTAAAATCACCAACTGTGGCCAAAAATCTGGGCTTCTAAACAAGGTGAAGCGATAATTCACGCCTGGACAGCTTCTTACTTTATTCAAAGTTTAAGTCAGATTAGGCATGCAGTATTTTAGATACCTTTGGGATGGCTCAGCAAAATATCAACTTGCCGCACTCGACTCAGTGGAACGCAGAGCCAAGAGGTTTATCGGCGACAAAAAGTTGGTGGAAACTATGCTTCACATCTTAACTCACCGCCGCCAAGTGTCATGTTTCTCGGTCTTCTACAAATCGTACACCGGAGAGTGTGCTAATGAACTTCATAAGCTTATACCACCATCTTCATTCTACTATCGGAGTATAAGACATACTGTAGGTTACCATCCACACTTGGTTGACATTCCGAACGTTCGCATTAAGAGCTATAAGTCATCTTTTATAATGCGCACAGTCAAGGATTGGAATGAGCTGCCGACGTCTGTTTTTCCGAGTGCGTGTAACCTGAACCTCTTCAAGGTGCACGTGAACAGGCTTCTCTTGAGCAAACTCGCTCCATCGTAGAACGCACACCCTCGGGCCAGTTGGAGGTCAAGAGTGAGCAAATTTCTAATAAAAAGGGTCCTTCACGACCGAAGACTCACGTTATCCGATTAAAAAAGCTTATAACATACACGTTACATTTCATTTTAAGTATGAGCTAGATTATAACACAGTTGAGTAATTTATACGAGGTTGTATATTTTAAAAAAATAGCTAAATGCGACACGTCCGATAAAGTTGCCTTTATCTGTAGAAATAGCACCGTCGTATTAAACTGCAATAAAGTTATCATTATGACGTCATTATTCATTATTACCGAAAGTACACCTACTGCGGAGAAAATTCATTATGGGCGTCACCTAACAAATCTTTGTTAATTAATGTCGTTAAGTTTGAATAAAGTTGTAGCTTGATTATTTATAGGCCATTTTGAAAGTAACAGGGGTCATAGAGCGAGGGTGTACGTTCTGGGGGCATATTTTGAGATTATTCGATAACACGATAATTTAGGTACAGAAATCCTAGATTTTGAATTTTAAGTTTGTAATTAAAATATTTTATTTTGCAAGACTGTTTACTGTTTTCATAAAATATTTTCCAAGTAATATTACCTGTTTCAATGTTAATTTTTACATTTATTTTTAGACTTTACAAGCTATTTTAAAATCATTTATTTAATTTAATAATTTTAATATAATATATCATATAACATTTTAACAAACCTAGCAAGCTAACAGCATAGCAAAGTGGCGAAGCAATCAGCTTTTTTTTGAGCAATCAGTTTCAAAATAGGAAGTTCAGATGCCTGGGTGATCAGTAATCGATTGCTGAAAACAGAATTTGAAAATTCGAAACCGTTCTCGAGATAATCGTGGGACAGACGGACAGACATCGTGAAATCAATGTGTCTTCGCAAGCTTCGCCACTTAATAATTTAATTTAATTTAATTTTTGTAGTTTAGTGCTATATTATGTTTATTGTTATCAATATTAAAATGAACTCCTGTAGATTTTAGAGTAGTTAAATATTTAAAACTAGCGATCCGAACCGACTTCGCACGGGTGAACTCTCTCTACAACAGCGGGTCCAATGAAGGGCATCCACGACTTTTTCTGCCACCAGGGCGGCGCCACTTTAGAGTGAGGTAAAATATTTGACAGATTTCATAGCGGGGACAATAATTTCTTAGGAAAATGTAATATTTAAGGTTTCTTTCTGTATTATTAGTTATATTTTATATTAATTACGTTGGAAATGAATTAACCAAACTATAAATATAACTAAAAGACGACTTTTAAAAAAAAGAGTTATAATGTGCAATAAATTAAAAATCAAACCACTGACACATTGTGTTGTGTATTAATATAATACTCTAGAATATGATAAACTATTATTTAAAACTAATTTCTCAATTAACTGACACCGTGTAAAAAAAACTTTACCTCAGTCACACTTAGCGACATCTGGTGAGTGGAAAATTATTAGCCCTCATTATGAATTTAAACCACTCTGGAACCCACTCAAAGATACGCAAAACATTTCATAAAAATCGATACAGCCATGTTTTACTTTTTGCAAGATTAGCGGACAGCAAATTGATTTTTTTATATAGAGACTAGCTGTTCCCCGCGACTTCACCCGCATGGAATATTTTTTTGCGCGGAACCTTGAAATAAAAGTAGCCTAAGTTACTCCTTATAACATCAACTATCTGTCAGTGTAAGTCTCATCCAACACACACAGTTCACAGGTTTTTGCGTGATGCGTGTTCATTCCAAAATAGCTTGCAGACGACAGATTCTTTCAGACTTAATATCGTTATATTTTTGACAATTTACACAATATTTTTAGTGTATAGTGCAATAGCTTATGTGTTATTCTGATGTATGAGCTATATTATTGTAAAGTTTCATTAAAATTCTTTCAGTAGTTTTTGCGTGAGACATCTATAATAAATATCTATACCTATAATAAATCTGTAGAAAAATTGTATTTTCACGATTCACGCAAAAATTACCAAACGAATTTCCGTGAAATTTTGTACGTAGGCAGTAAATGACCGTGTATAACATATAGGCAACTTTTTATCCGCTTACGGAAGAGTAAAAAAAAGGATAGTGTTTTGCCTTTTTAATAAGTTTAATGTCATTATGGCTGCTGACGGTTCTATTAGTCCTAAAGAGGATTTAGCCATACGTATAATAAATCTATAGAAAAGTGTGTGTGTGTGTGTGTGAAAATGAATATAATCGCGCGACATACCAGAAAGGGCAGTAGGTACAACGTCTATCGGGCACGCTAGTTTATAATATTAGTAGGATAGAATTATTAAGGAAGATTTTTTTCAAATGTCTAATGCATTTAAAAAAAATACTTAGCATTTTTGGAAGATGTGTAAACAGGTTTTATTACCCATAATGTTAGGTTTTAAAAGTTGAACATTATAGATATGTTTTTATGTTATTAAATGAAAGCGAAATGTGAAGTAAGCTGATATTAAACAACAAGTAGTTGCAAAGGATACAGATTAAAATATGGTTGAATCTATTATTTTATTTATTTATTATAATTTGCATGTCACAAAAATATTATACTCAATATACCTAGTTGTTATTCTAAATACTAAATTTTACCCAATACTCAATACCAACTAACATATTTCTTAGCATTACTGGTTCTAACTTTAATATTCATTTTCTATAATTATTATACAAGTATTTGCTATTTATTCGCATATTTAAAGTTCACATAAATAATAATAATTTTTAACAATTGATAATGACTTGAATTTCTTCATAAAATTTAAAAATATTTTCTATGTCAGTACAATTGCCCCAGATGACTATTACTTTAGTTAGTATAAACTGAGCGTATCCATTTTACGCCGAAAGAGCTGTTTTTATCCTTACCATCAGGTGGACTGTATGCGCCTTTATCAACTTTAATACGCATAAGAAATGCGTGCTATAACGCGACCAACTTGTTGTTCTGAGAATTACAACATTATAACAATTCATATTCACGTTAGAAACACTCAAATTAAATTCTGCAGTCTGCACGCGTAACGGGAAAATAGGACTGATGCGCTTACAGAATACGTCTATACTCTATAATCGCAGCGATTTTAATAGTCCCCCAGGGCGCGGGCAAATCGTTTGTAACTATTGTCCGGGGGCAGCAAGTCGTCACGGGCCGACGCGGCGCCGTTCTCCCGGGACCGATCATGAATTATATTTTGTTTAACTATTGTCTGTCAACGGTATATTAAACATAAGTTACGGCTCACGACGATCTTTTGATACTCTTTTAGAATAATGAATGTGTTCTAGAATTTCGTTTTTTTTTAAATAAAATAAGGGTGACACTGGAAACGAGGCATTCCATCTTAGTCTTCAGGGACGACATCGCATCTACATTTTGATTCTTAATTATTGAGAATAGATGTTGACGTCTATGGGCCACAGTAACTATTTACCATCAGGTGGACTGTGTGCTCGTTTGACACCTTTATTTTATAAGAAACTAGCTGGTATCCGGCGCGTTGCTGCTACAGAAAAAAATATTTGTCGAAATATCGCTTTAAATTTGGAAAAAATATGCCTTAACCTTCGTGCAAGTGCAAGCAATAAGTTGACAAAGTTTTAGCACAATCTGTTGAACGGTACCGCAGCGCATAAAATACGAACAATCAAAAATGAATTTTTAGGTATTCGAATATATTTAGTTTGATTTAAGCCATGTAGGGGCGGTGTAATTATGTCCGCTACGCCATATCATTCCGTGGGTTATTGTAAAAGGGAAACAAACCAGGAGATAGAGCAACAGCATCTTCCTAATAACATTATGAAGATAAAAAACTGCAGTTGCCAACCTGCCTACCAAGCTTGGCAACTATAGCGAAATCCCCTTTAACTCTAACTTTATGGCAAATATTCTCCCCTATGAGGTATTTTATGGGGTGGCCTATGCTTAGTGGATAGGCTGTAATGATCATGATTTTACGGATTGTTCTACCACTGAATTCGGAATGCTTTATAAAATTCCAAAAATAAGTAATATAGCAAATTTGAATGTTTTAATTCCTATGCCCTACTGTACAAATTAACAACACTATTTATTATAACAATTTCGCGTTGGACAAATGAAAGTCGAGCGAAGGGACAAGTCACAATGGGACGCGGCAGCGAAGCGTGCGAAGCGATAATGCTCCCTCGCGAAGCCGTAACGCTATATGACGATAATCATCAAAATATTGCATCACTTACCGAAATATTGTAACTGTCAATCAAAGAATTAAGTTTACATTGTCGAGACGGGAGCGGCGCGTGGCCGCCGCGCGTACATTGCCTGCGCGACGTACGCGTGCGTCATTTTAGGGGTCCATTGTTTTGATTTTCCGACATTAAATAAGTGTACAGTTTGGTGTAAGGTGGAAAATATCTACATATACGAGTACGATACGAGAATTTGGTGAGGTTTCTTGTTCGATTATAATTGCGACGACATCTTCCGAAATTAGCTGTACGATATAAGCATGCTGCATCAAAGTACAGACTTCAAAAAACTGGCCTATCACATTTGGGTAGATGTTGCCCAATTTTCTTGTGCAAAAAATACAAAGCGTCCGACAATGTATTCTTATAAAGAAAGTATTTTTTTATAGGATAGGGGTGACAAACGAGCACACAGTCCACCTGATGGCAAGTGGTTGCTGTGGCCCATAGACTACATCTATCCTCGTTTGCAAATCAAAATGCAGATGCGTTGTCACCCTTGAGGATTAAGATGTAATGCCTCCTTTCCAGTAAAAAGAGTCTTCGATTCGCTACACTCACCATACGAAACACAGCAGTGTCAAGCTGCCATTTTACGCTGGTATTCTTTGAGAGCGTGGTCCTTCCCCGGTCGAGCCGATCCAATCGTGCTACAACTATACCTACTACTAATAAATTATAAATTAGATAATTATAAAAAAAAAGAATTCGCAAGCATGACGTGCTTCTTTTGTCTTTTTTGACTTGATTTACTTTATTAACTAGAATTCTCTTTATTAACAATCATTTGTAGTAATTTATTAGTATATAGTATTTGAATCGCATCTTGTTCACAATTTTGTGTGTTTTATTAGTATTTATATCATCATTAGAGCAATTTACAAGTCCACTGCTAAACATAGGGGAAGGCCTAGGAATGACACATAGCACGGTCCTGAGTCACCTGCATCCATCCATCCATCCACTTCCTGCGTGTCTTATCAGGTCATCACTCCATCTAGTGGGAAGTTGTTTCATTGCACATAATTTCTAGTCAGTACGAAAGATAACAAGCGATAAAATTAAAAATTTTGTACAACCGACTCTAATATAAATTATTAAGGATAACTCAAAAACTACTGGTCAGACGAATTTTAGTTCAGTTTAGTTCAGAGAAATGTATGTGATTCTACATGAGAAGCACCAGCTTTCAATTAAAAAAAGAATTATCAAAATCGGTTCACCGAGAAAATTTATGAGGTAACACACAATAAAAACATACAAACGAATTGAGTACCTCCTCTTTTTGAAGTCGGTTGAAAAAGGCCAGATTTAGATTTTAATCAGAAAAGAAACGGTTAATGCAGTAGTTAGCTGCGGCAGAACCTTGAACTGAGTTTGACGATTGCACAATAATTCGTTGACACGTTGGCCGTTAGTTTGGACATTGCGAAGGCCTTCGATCGGGTTTGGCACAAAGCGCTTCTTTCGAAGCTCCCTTCCTATGGGCTTCCCGAGAAATTGTGCGATTGGATCACCAGCTTCCTTGCAGATCGGAGCATCAAGGTCGTTGTAGACGGTGCATGCTCCGACTACAAGCCTATTAACGCTAGTGTTCTACAAGGCTGTGTGCTATCACCAACGCTGTTTCTTCTGCATATCAATGATATGTTGCTAACTGGTAACATTCATTGCTATGCGGATGACAGTACTGGTGATGCTCTATACACCGGCCGTGCCAATATTTCTCGGGAAAACGTCGCCGAGTACCTTGTGTCTGAAGTCGAGTCTTTGATGAACAAAGTCTCGGATTGGGGGCGACTAAATCTAGTCCAGTTTAATCCTCAGAAGACACAATTTTGCGCAACCCCTAAAAAAGAACCCCTTTCTCGTATCTCCTTAGTTTCAAGGCACTCCCCTTGTTGTCTCAGCCAGTATCGGAATCCTCGGAGTCGACATATCGAGTGACGTGCAGTTTCGTGGTCACTTGGAAGAGAAGGCCAAATTGGCCTCTAAAAAGCTTGGCGTGCTCAGCAGTGCGGGACAGTATATCATGCCGGCACACCGCCTGCAACTTTACACGGGGCAGGTTCGGCCTCACATGGAATACTGTTCCCATCTCTGGGCAGGGGCTCCCCTTCCACTTGACCGTATCCAGCGCAGAGCGGCTCGAATCGTCGACGACCGAGTCCTTTCCGACCGGCTCGATTCATTGACACAGCGAAGAGATGTTGCATCTCTTTGCATTTTCTTTCGCATCTACCACGGAGAGTGCTCTGAGGAATTGTTCGGATTAATCCCAGCCGCCAAATTTCACGAACGAACATCGCGGCAGAACTCCCGATACCATCCACACCACCTGGATGATTGGCGGTCCACTACTGTGCGATTTAGAATATGTTTTCTTCCTCGCACGACTTCCTTGTGGAATCGATTACCATTAACGATTTTTCCGGACCGATACGACTTAGGGACCTTCAAGAAAAGAGCGTACTCCTTTTTAAAAGGCTGGCAACGCATCTGCAATCCCCTACCTGGTGTTGCAGTTGTTCATGGGCGGCAGTAGTCACTTACCATCAGATGAGCCGCATGCTCGTTTGCCCCCTCTCCTATAAATAAAAAAATTCTGGCCAGTTTCATTCGCATTTTTCTCATTCAACTATGAAGTATCGCTTCGAATACTTTATAGTCGCGAATGAAGCTACTCGTACGATAGTGACGTAATGATTTACGATTAAAAATAATATATTTAAAAAAAAGATATAATGGTTATATTAATAAAATTGAAAAACGATATATTTATTTCTTCAACTGACTTTTCATTATATATCCATTGACTTTCTGCAGGACTTATATGCGCACGTACGTGTCTTGCAAGTTTTGTGATGTTTCTGTGGAGGCCTATATTCAGCAGCGGGCAGTAATGATGATGATGATGATGATGATAAAGGTCATATTATTAATCAACTATGGCGTCAATATGAGGTTTTTAAGCCTAGAACAGAAACGACGATAGAATACACACTTTGTTTTCTTTTACCGTTTCCTTTACCTTTACCTTTACACATGGTAAATACTTCAAATTGCAACTAACGAATTCATTGGTGTTGTTGAAAAATGAAATTGCGTACTGTATAATTTAAAACGAGCATTTTCCGTGTTATGGCTCCCTTATCTTAAATATTAAATAATTGCGTACTGTGTCATTAAATAATTTTAGCAAAATAATGATAATAATATGTTAACTCACCCTGTGAACCCTGTGACGTTGCATGTGTGGACCAAGTACTCTTGTATGAGGCATCTGAAAGAGAAATATTCATTAAAAATATTATAGCATGTATATTTAGTAAGTCATTGCAAATTTTCGTTATTATAACATTTCTTTTTATAACGGCGATGATTTATAATTTAATTTACGGCTATATAACAAATTTTATGGATTAATTCGCGTTTCCGTTCCGGATTGTTAACAGTTCCTTACAATATTCATAGGGATTAAGGTGTTTGATTCTGATGATATAATTAACCCAATTGAGCTTCAGCTTCTAAATAATTTTGTTTTGTTTTTATAGGAGAAGGAGCAAACGAGCATGCAGCTCACCTGATGTTAAGTGACTATCGCCGCCCATGAACAACTGCAACACCAGTGGAACCAGGAGAATTACAGATGCGTTGCCGGCCTTTTAAAAAGGAGTAGGCTCTTTTCTTGAAGGTCCCTAAGTCGTATCGGTCCGGAAAAATCTCTGGTGGTAATCGATTCCACAAGGAAGTTGCGCGAGGAAGAAAACATCTTCTAAATCGCACAGTGGTAGACCGCCAATCATCCAGATGGTGTGGATGGTATCGCAAGCGTTGTCGCGATGTGCAATGGTGAAATTGAGTGGCTGGAATTAGTCCAAACAATTCCTCAGAGCACTCCCCGTGGTAAATCCGATAAATCCCAACAATATGCATAATTTAAAAAAGGGTATAATAATAGATTACAATAGAATATTTAAAAGTTAAGCCTGGATTAACTAAGACATCATGACGTCAAACACCTTCAGTTCGCCGTGACTATGGGTGCTGCAAATCATACGAAACGTAAAGAATTACAAGTTAATTTCTTGTTGCAAAGAGTTTGCAGCCCATGGCCAACTTCAACCAACTTCAACCGATGCGACTAAGGGAGCTTAAAAAACCCTCTTTTTTAAAAGACTGGCAACGCATCTGCAATTCGCCTGCAGTTGTTCATGGGCGGCGGTAGTCACTTACCGTCAGGTGAGCCGCATGCTCGTTTGCCCGCTCTTATTTATTAAAAAAAACTTCAAACAAAGAAGACTAGACATTATCTTTCAAGATGGCGTCATTTCTTACATGTTCTTTTCTTTACTTTTCTTTTTAAATTAAAACGTTACCGTTGTTGCAACCATTACGACTTGTATTTAATGTCCGGGAGAAATAATTTGCTTAATTTCGTATTTTCTTTAAATATATGGGTATAATGTTATGGTTTATACAATAAAATATAATACATATGTTTTTCTCATCTAAATTTATATATTATTACATCATTAATTTAAAAATAACTAAAATGACGGAAAATGGCGGGAATAGAATCGCCGCAATGAATGACAGTTGCTGAAAAGAGATATTTGACACACAGCCGGGATGGATGTTTTGACTGTTGAGGGGATAATTCTATGTTGAATGGTTTACAGCGTGTACTTCATTATAATGGATCTCTATAACCTTCAAAGTTGTGGGTATTTGATATTACCAAGAATGCAGGAGGAACCATCTACCTTAAATAATATGTACTATCCTAAACACGGAATATAAAAAACAAGTTGTCAAAGTTTTGCCGCAATCTGATGAACGGTATGGCAGCGCATGAAGTACGCACAGACATGCAATATTTTTTATATATTTGATATATACTTTCTAATGGGATAATGTAGTGCAGAAATGATCCGACCCATAAACCGGCCGTAATAATAATCCAGAGACTCTTTTTTCAGTTTGTTGAAGTGAAAACTTCTTTAAATTCTTTGGGATTTGAAAAAAAAATATAAAAAGAGGACAAATATATACATCTATAGGATTTAGCCTGCTTCAGAATGAGGTAGAAGATAGATAATACAGTATACAGTATTTTTTGAAGGTTTCACTGCTACTGCGTGTGAACTGCATTCATGTTTTTTTAAGTATAAAATACTTCTGAAAAATAATAAGTAATTCCAATTAAGTTAGTAATCCTATATTAAAATGATGTACGTAACTTGGTATAATAGGGCTTCTGACGTAAGACAAATGCAATTTATTCTTTCGGTGCTTGTTCCAAAATTTTATATGAATTATTTTTAAATATATTTCAATATAAATCGTTAATTATTGAAAATGGCCGGATAAATAATTATGCAAGTCTGAAGCAAAAGCGACAGTAGTATACAGTATAAACTTTTAAATAACAAACTCTATTGCGTGAAAAATATTCTATTATTACATATATTTCTATTTATTGGCTTACATAATAATTGATACCCGTATAATAAATAACTCGCTAACATGTAACTGTCATTTCCTTTAATAAAAGAATATGTCTTTTTTGAGACCTCTGATTCCATTTTTGGATATTGTATCAATATTCAATATTTACCATCGATATACATTTATAAAGAAAAAGTTTTTTTTATTATTTTATGAAGAAAATTCTACTGCATCTGACAATACGGATAAAAATTTATAAAACCCTAATATTTAAAATAGTAATTAAAAGAACCCGACTGCGTAAAAAAGTTAACTGAAAAGAGAAAAATTTTATACCCCATGTCACTTCTATAGCACAGACGAATCTAACATCACGCAATATATTAAAAATCCGTTAATCAGTTTAGGTTATAGAGCGTGCATTCATACATATATACATACATACCCATTTACATACGTACACACACTCGAAAACCATTACCCTTCATCTGGAGCAGTCGGGTACAAAGGTTTTCAACGATACAGTTTAAGCTTTTAATAAACTTAAAAACCCTAATAAAATGATATTACATTTAATTAAACGCTATTCATAAAGACAACAAAATCGTTTTAACGATCAATGATAATCTGGCAGTAAATTGTTTAACAATTTTCGTACGATTCAGAATTCACACCCTAATTCCACCTCGAGGTAGTGTCGGGGTCAGAACGACCCCTCGCGTCACGAGAAGGGTGACTTGACCCATGACGCCACTGTGGAAATGCCCGGCTTTTTAAAGTACTCCGACCGTCATGCCACTTGCCGCAATACCACAAAAGATAATGTCTTAAAAAAATAAAAAAACTTATTTTTTTTAATATATTTTCGGTAATCACGGCTAGAGATCAAATATTTCCGTTGACTTAAATTAAATGAATTTGCTTTTATTTTGTTACGTTAATATGATAACAAACTTGAAACCAGTGGCGCGGTGCTGTACTGCAATGATTATGCCGCATTGGGTACTAACGCAGCGGCGGTAGATTTATCTTTTTTTTTTTATAGAATACGAGTGACAAACGCGCACTCTGTCCTCCTGATGGTAAGTGGATACTGTGGCCCATAGACATCTACATTTATCCTCGATTAAGAATCAAAGTGCATACGCGTTATCATACAAGAGAACTAAGGTGGAATGCTTCGTTTCCAGTAAAAAGGGTCTCCGGTTATCTACAGTCACCACACGAAATACAGCAGCATTAAGCTGCTACTTTGTGCTGGTATTATGTAAGAGCGTCTTTAGATTCTCAAATGAACCGCGTTGTACAGAAATGAAGCAACCCACAAACTGCCCTAAATAATGACCCAAAGGCGCTTTTTGGGGCTCCATACCCGAAGGGTAATTAACGGAACACTATTATTAAGCCTTCGTTGTCCTTCCGTCTGTGTGTCAGCGGGCTGTATCTCATAATCCGTAATAGGTAGACAGTTTAAATTTTCACAGAATGTGTATTGCTGTTGCCGCTATAACAAAAATTAATATAAAAATAAATTAAAAATTAAAGGCGTCTCTTCTACTAGAAACGTGTATTATGATGGTACGGAACCTTTCATGCGCGAGTCCTACTCGCATTTGGCAGGTTATTAAGTTCATTTTCAAGTATGACAGACTTCTGAAAAATTGCAAGTAATGACAAAATCTACATTTGATTTTCTTGAAAATGAAATACATAACATGGTGTAATAAGGCCTCTGCCACAAGAAAAATGCATTCTTTTTATATTAGACCGGGCAAACGAGCATGCGGTTCACCTATACGAGTAGTGACTGCCGCCGCCCATGAACAACTGTAACGCCAGGGATATTGCAGATTTGTTTAATGCATTGTAAATCTAATAACTATTAAATCTAATTTATGTTCTTGTGGCTTCACATTTCTACATAACACATTCAAATGCAGTAATTAAATCTTTGTATACTCTGATACATTTTATACAAAGCCAAAGTCAAAACTTTTCGTTGAAGCTAGCTTAGAGCTGTTATGAACCTGAACCTGAAAATCTACACCGTTCTATCGAAACAAATTTCATGTACAGTCTTAATCTTCTCAGAGACAAACCAGCAAAAGGCTCAGGGACCTTAATAATAATATAATATGTTACCAATGCCAATTGCAACATAATAAAATCAACACACATTGTGTTAATATTTTTTAAATGTCGATTTTAATTATAGCAGTAGTCAGGGGATTTACAAATGTAGAGTTAAGCTCGGTGACGGCACGGCAAGACATTTTAGGAGACGAATAGTGATAAAACCTAATATAGTGAAATTATAGTGAATTATATTTGATTTGACAATGAGTGCATCCACGACTTTTTCTGCCACCAGGGCGGCGCCACCAGAAAGTGAGGCATACTATTTGACAGATTTCATAGCGGGGATGTTAATTTGTTCGGAAAATGTAAAGATTATTGTTTCTTTCTGTACTATTAGCTATATTTTGTATTAATAAGATTAAAAATAAATAAACCAAACCACAGATATTCATAAAAGTAGCAAAATTAAAAAAAAAAGTTAAAAATATGCAAAAGATTAAAGAGCCCTAACGCACTGTTTTGTGTATTAATATAATACTCTAGAAATTAATAAACTTTTATTGAAAACCAACTTCTTAATTAAATTACATTGTTTAACAAAACAACTTTACCTCAGTGTCAACTAGCGACATCTGGTGAGCAGAAAATTATTAACCCTCATTGAATGGTATTGCTTTTATAATCGCGCGTTCAGACTCATACCGCCGTCGGTTGTAATTTAACATTAACATGCGTTAGTAGTTTGACTTGTATTTATTTATATATTTATTTATTAGGATTACCAACAGAAATTACAACAGTAATACAAAGATCATTTTCTTAACAAATTCAACACATTATAATTGTAATTCTTTTTATGGGTAATCACAACATGCATTGATTATTTTGTAAGGAATAAAAACTGAATTACATCATTGACTAAATACAAATTATTAAAAAGAAATAGATGACATATATGTATGTTTGTACGTATATATATATACCTAAGTATGGGAAGAAGAAATTTAATTATGTAAATTATTTTACACCCACTTTCTAACGTCTGAATTATCTGAAATTTGTCAGATGCATTAAGAACCGGTGATAATACAATACAGAACTATGACCTAGTATTCTTACTAGGAACATCACTGCTCATGATCGACGTGTTGTATTTTTTTAACCTTTAATATTATAATAATAATTATTATATAATACTAGCTGGTACCCAGCGCGTTGTTGCTGCAGAAGAAATAATTGAGGAGATATCATTTTAAATTTGGAAGCATTATATTGTTTAATGGCCGTATGAGGAAGGAGGTCTATTCTCGGGATTTATCTGCGTAATTAACTTAGAAATGAGGATATCCGCAGTAGAAACAGATTAACTCGTACAGGTTAAGTGTGAGGCGGCCTCACACTAGATGGAGTGACGACTTGTAAGACAGGCAGGAAGTTGATGGATGAAGGTGGCTCAGGACCGTGCTTTGTGGCATTCCTTGGGGGAGGCCTATGTTCAGCAGTGGATTGTAATAAACTCAACAATCATTCCGATGGATAAGAGGGGTCGATTGGCACGCGTATTGTTGGGCAGCACCCTAGTAGATAGATACAGGTGGTTCGGGACCGTCCTTCGTCATGACCTATGGGGGAGCATTCCACTGCTGAACATAGCCTATAAATCGCAACAAATCACGGTTCTAAGCCACTTACATACACAGATTCTTTGCATTTTTCATCAGGTCATCACTTCATCTATATTAGTGGGAGTTTGCCATACAGCAGCAGCTGCTAAAGCCTTTTTGCCCCATACGTTATCGATTGACCGAGGTACATAGCTGGCCCATTGCCACTTCGGACTATAGATCCGCTGGAATATATCAGCTACTCTTGTTCTAGCCTCGTTACGGATTTTAACGCCAACAATTTGCTCTTAAACGGCAATAAGACAAAATGTATTAAATTTACAATACATAATGTAAAACATTCGAAAACCAATGTGCTCTTAAATGGGGAGGAGTTGAGTCTTGTGGATACCACTGTTTTTCTCGATATTACTATTGACGCGAAACTTCAATGGGGCCCCCATATATCTAAATTAGCAAGCAGACTTAGTTCTGCAGCATATGCTGTAAGAAAGATTAGAAGTATCACAGATGTTGAGACAGCTAGGTTAGTGTATTTTAGTTACTTTCATAGCGTAATGTCTTATGGAATTTTGCTATGGGGTAATGCGACTGATATTGAGTTAATTCAGAATTCCGGAAGTGGGTGAAAATTGATTTGCATAACTCCATCCAACCTACATATATTCAAGTTAAGATAGTATAAAAAACGTGTTAATATTGTAAATGTTCACAACCGACGGCGGCACGAATAAGTACGCGCGATAGGTATTAAAAGCGATACCATTCAACGACCCACTTGAAAAGTGAGAAAAATTTTCTATTATATGCGTATTATAAGCCTATTATGAACGAGTTTAGATTTTGTACAAGAAAATAAAATCTTACACATAATTTTATAATGTTCAAAGTAATGTTACACTAACCATAGTGATAGAAATAATAAATTAGAAAAATATTGTTTTTACATAATATGGCTTTTATGAATGTAATGAGTACATTAATTTATACATGAAATAATTAAATAAAATTTTTGCAATAATATTAATATAGATAAGAGATTTAAAAATTTATATAAGACTGCTTGGATTAAAGCGGTTTAATTTAAAACAGTTCTTTGTTTAAAGAATAGTTTGTTATAAATAAGATTGCTAAATGCTTTGCGTATATAATAAAACTTATAACGGAGAACGCGTAGTTGTAAGTATGTGTTTAATAAGACCCACTACTAACGTGCTAGTACGAGTATGTGCGCAAAATGCAAAATGCGACGAGATGCGTCAGTTGGCAACTTAAAAGGTGTGAAAGAGTAAGCAATTAAAAGATGAAGACCCTTGTGGCTCGTTACAGCTTTGTTGAGGCGACGTACGCTGAGAGAGTCTGAGGGGTTGTTCCGACGGCGCTCGAAACACACCGGGGGTTTAAGGCGATAAAATTGCCGCTATTTTTATTCTCGGGATGTGAAAGTAAAATTTGTTACCTTTGAATATAGGCACATTTCTGTAATTTAGATTAAATTGCCATTTTATAATACAAATAATCAGTAAAATTTATTTTATTAAGAAGGTTAGCTCAAGGCGTTTGTTGTAAATTTCACAGTACTAGTGCAAACCGGGATTAATCCCGCCGGCACCAATGACGTTCTTATTTACAATTTTAATGTGTTGATTTACTATGTTCTCGGCGGTGAAAGAAAACATCGCGAAGAAATCTGCATGTCTGAGGAATAAAACATTTCAAGGACATGTAAAGTTCATCAACACGACAGCGCGGCAGTCATTTCCTCGCCCTAAAACCCTCTCAAAAAGTAGTGTCTCGTGTACAGGCTGTAGCTTTTTTATTTAATAAAGAAAATGTTCGTATGCAAATATCAATTTATACTTAAAATACAAAATGAATGAATGTTGTCTACTTATTCATTAATTATTTATGATTTTTATATATTTTATTATTTTATATAATATATTTATTTGTTTATTTATCCATTTTATTTGTTTTATTTTACATATCCATTTTATTTGTTTTATTATCTATGAAATAAAAAGTAATCATCATCATTTATTGTCTGTATACTATTATTATTTAATAACTTTTGAGTTTTATTTTTGTTCAACTTTATATATCTGCCTGTTTTTGTTAGTGTTTTCCAAATAAAATATATCTTTAATTTTATCTTTCACTACAGTTTCATCGATGCTGGCGGGTATTGCGTTTGTTTAAACTTGTTCTCCGTGTTACCACGGTTCTTTAGTTATGTATATCAACATTACATTAAATTTAAAGCTAACGTGAAAAGGTAGGAATATTAGATTTAATATCTTTATTAGATATAAAACTAACAGATTTTTATGGATAAAGATTGGAGCCCAGGCGCGGGATAGCCACTCGATATTCGATATTCCAATATGGGTATCTGCATAGCAAAAGTGAATAGGGTTTTGTAACACTAAAACTGAGCGATTTATCATCTATTGCTTCATCACCACTTACCACCAGATAAGGTTGTAGACAAGCACTATTAAGAAGTAAAAAGAAGATGGTTCTATGGTCTATACCGCTTGCTGTATGCCAATTGTAAAATACGCAGATCAGATTAGGAGCAGCGACAGCTTGCGCTCAACAAAACAAACTTTCTTCTTCTTTCTTTCTTTCTTCCTTTTGTAAGGAACACCTACATAATATGTCCCGTGGGCTTTTAAGGGCTGATAAAATAATAACGAAATATCCTTATAAAGCTATGTACAGACGAATTTATGACCTCACGAAAATAAAATGCATAAACATTTTAAATCAGTACAGCCAGACCTCTGTATAATTATTAATACAGAGGTTATTATAGATATTATAGAGATAGTAAATATAATAATAATATTATAGTGGAGATTTATACCTGTTATAATTATTTATTCTGTAGTTTTAATGTATATTGTATAGTATTAATAGGTGTTACCAGCGTAAACGGCTGTATGTTTAAATGGTATAGTAGGAGTGCTCTACTTACGATTATTTATATACATAATGATACATATATATGACATAAGAGTATAAAAAATAAAACGGTTACGGAACATAGAGTATAGGCTGACGTAATTCCGCATTAACGGAATGATGTAAGCCTCTACACACCACGTCACACGTACACTTCACACCGCGACACATTATACATGAAATGGCACATTATAAATGAGATATTCACCAGCGAACAGCATAGAGAAGTTGGTAAAAGTGCCGGACCGACTGAGGTAGTCGGCGGACCCTTTGATATCAAGCATGACGCGGGATCAAGCCGTAAGCGTCCGCATACTGTTCAGACGTGCGATACCCATGACGTCGTCAACACACTCGCGATAGACTGTCGGCTCGGGGGCGGGAGTGCGCCCCAAGCCCCGCCCACAACCACCCTCACGGTTCACCCCGCCAATGGGACCGCACTTCGGCTAATCTTTATCTGAGAAAAATAAACAGGGTGGGCGGGAGATAACAAGGAGGCGTCGGTAATCAGGAGGCTTTGTGGGTCGCGACAGCCGGTTAGAGAGCAGCTTATCCACCGACAGTTTGGCGAAAATTGAATGCTTTGTGCTCCGGTCGGGTTTTTTAGTGATATGAGCTGAGCGGCGGGCGGCGGAAACTCAAATTTGATGTCTACATGTGTTATAACGCGAGCGTATATAGATAAGCGGTCGGATGTATCTGGCTGAATTGTGTTTGGACTATGATGCATTCTCTTTGCAATTTTTACTGTTCATCTTCTTCTTCATCATAGACCCGTAAACTGGGCCTTTTTCATATAATAAGAGTAACAAATGAGCACGCAGTTCACCTGATTGTAAGTGGATGCAGTGACCCATAAACATCTACATTTATCCTCGATTAAAAATCAATATGCAGATACGTTGCGCATCCAGAAAAAGGGGTCTCCGGTTCTCTATACTCACTATACAAATCACAGCAGGATTGAGCTGCTATTTTATCCTGTGAGAGCGTGGTCCCCACCCGATCAAGCTGACCCATTCATGCTACAACCATTTTATAGCTGCATTTGAAATAATAGTCACGATTGACTCGTGGATTGACGGTCGCAGTACCAGTCGTCTCTACATTTGACGCTACTATCCATTGTCACAATTTTAAACAATAATGATGACCATGGATAGCAGTTTCGACGTTTGGTCAACGTAATGATATACCGCCGTCTATATGACATTCACCAAATTCTTCTCTTACCATGGGACGAAATGGTGTGTTTGATTGATGGTGTGTGGTGTGTGATTACTTTGTAATCTATGGGGAGGCATAGATAACATAGGTTCGGTTAGTTCAGTAGATCGCAGTTATTTATTTTTAATTGTTATTAAACGCTGCAGAAGTCGCTGATGTCCATTTTCAGGATTCCCTGTTGCCTCTTAGGCACACATGGGATGCTATGGGGTAGTGGATATTCTTACATCGCCACTACATTGTCGACGGTCGGTTACGTTATTAACTGTATCTTTATTAACAAAACGCATTTTTCCGTAATTAGCATAATTAGTTACTACGTTTTCTATATTTAATAGAACCCTTTAGGCACCAGTTTGTTTTCTTCTAAATGATTATGTTTTTAAAAGAAATTCACTACTTACAAATTTTTCAAAATGAAACCTTAAAAAAATTATTATAATGTAATAATTACATTGAGAACCAAAATATTAAAACGGTGATAAATATCTAATCAAAAAATAAGAGAAACAATGAACCACAAAGTGAAAGTAATAAAACGGTGAAATGTACAGAAATTTTATCAACGCCAGTCAAGAGCAAATGCTACATCGCAATACTCGTTTGTCACAGTCGTATTGTTTATTTTTTTAATTCTTTTATTCCGTATTTCGGGCACAATGCGCGTGCCGTCCGGCCTTATTGTGATGGAATTTTATTTATTTTTATAAATTGCACAGCCGCCGACTCGCCCACCCTATCTTGATGATTGTCCAGATAATTGGCCGAATTTTAGGCGTATTGTCAACCACCTTTCCCAGCTGGCCCGCCATTGTCAGATGAATTCATTTAAAATATACTTTTTTTTAAATACCATGCTCTTTTAACCTCATTTACATTGACATATTTTAAAAGCTATTTACAAAAAACAGAAATTTGTTTATTTTCTTTTAAAGGCATACCTGTACCTAGGTACTTTGTTTTCATTTATAATTGCCCCAAGAAGGATCTACTGATTCTTTAGAGTCGATTATCTAGTATAACTCGCTTGTGCTTGTTCCAAGTATTTACAAAATGAACATCAATCACCACCTTTAATAATTTTGTGTAATATAATAAATGTTTATAAATGTACATTGAGATCAGTTATAACTAAATTAAAGATGACAGAGTAGGTACTGATTTCGCACATCTACAAAATACAGGTTAAATTTTTTAACTTCATAAAATCTCTGCTGATTTCGATAAAATGATTTTTTTAAAATAAAAAAATATTTTTATGTTTCCTTGTCATTCTAGCTACTTTACGTACATTTTAAGAAAATGAGTATACTGCCATCTATTGCAAACCACAATCTATCTGAAATTTCCCATACACCAAATTAGGACACCCGAAGATATAAAAAAAATAAAAGGAAAGTTATTACCGTTAAAACACCTATAAGACTTAAAAGAAGTTGACCTACAAAGGTATTATTTTTATTATTATTATTAAGTCACCCCTAAGTGTCGCCCCCGACTATATTTATATTTCTTGTGGAGGCCATTATTTCGACACTCGACGCGTATCCATTACACACTGCACGAATTTTTGTGAGAAATTTCTACTCGTACCGCAATAACAGATTATGTAGTATTATTAACCAATACCGTTTTAACCATAAAGTAAAGTAAAGCTTAAAGTAAAGCTTGCTTATGTATACTCTGTGTGGTTTTGACATACGAATACATGAGCATAATAGCTGCAACTTAATTTTATAAAAAAAAATTCTGAATGAGCGTGGTTCTGCCCCTGGTGGGAAGCTACAACCATAATATAGCTGCAGCGGGGCTCTACTATATTGAATCTTCATTTACTTGACACGCACTCACGCACACAGCTTTCTTTTTACCATCTTTATTATCCCTTAAGTTCTGCTGGGCACACACATGCACGTAAAACCAAGTTGTTGGTTAATAAAAAATATGCGAGTGCGTGTTCTTACTGTTGATTTGCGTCAGTTAAAAAATATGCTACGTTCGGTCTTTCTTTCTGTTTGTTTGAGGTTCTCTTCTAACTGTTATCTGGGTTAGATATTTAGATATAGTATGATTTTAAAAAGAGAAGAATTTACGAATTATCTAGTTACACAGCATTTTATCACGACTCATTGCACACACAAAAAAAAAAAACACACACACACACACACACACACATAACAATCATTCGAACGAGCTGTTTACTGTTTACCAAGTTAATCTCATCAAGATTAACGTAGTCCTGCAACCACGTTGCCTGCAACAATGTTTCGGAAAAGGGGCACAAAACGTCACCCAGAACGGCCAGGAAATGCTAAACAGTTCGTCATTTAACTGGTTCTCTTTATTCATTAAGCCAAAAACCATTTGGCGTGCACTGCTGGTATCAACACTTATTTGATTAATGAAACATCTTAGTCAGAAAAGGAACATAACCACCAGTGTAATGTTTCCGCTTTATCGGCATGTATCCCCAATTAAAAGTCAATGGCATTGGGGTCGGTGTTGCTCACTGCATGTACTCACTTCCTAACTGCTATCGCGATCCTATTTTTGAAATGTGAATGTTTTACATCGGGGCTGTTAATTATGACTATCTTTTATAAAACTAAAGTGACGAGGAATTTACAATCTACCTGATGGTAAGTGGTTACTGTAGTCCATGGAGACCTGCAGCCAAAAACAAACAAAGAAGATTTTATACCAACTAGTGATCTGCTCCGGCTTTGCACAAGTGACCAATTAAGAATCTAAGCCATTCTCGAATCAACTTCATCACACATACACAAAATAAGAAAATTGACAATTAAATTTCATTAACTGAAATGGTTATTTTTTATAGAATTAGGGTAACAAGCAAGCACACAATCCATCTGACGGTAAGTGGATGCTGTGGCCCATAGACACCTACATCTATCGTCGATTAAGAATAAAAATTCAGAAGCTTCGTCACTCCTGAGCACTAAGATCGAATGCCTCGTTTCCAGTAAAAAGGCAGCAAAGACAGCACCATTAAGCTGCTGTATTTCGTACGGTGAGTGTAGAGAACCAGATATGCTTTTTACTGGAAACGAGGAATTCCATATTAATCCACACGGGTGATAACGCATCTACATTTTACCTTTTATTTTACATTTTACCACAGCAACCGCTTACCATCAGGTGGACTGTGTGCTCGTTTGTTACCCTTATCATATTAAAAAAAAACTTTTTTGTGACTACAAATTAATAACACACGAATAAGCTTGATTGGGGACGAACCATTCTTTTACACAATACAAGCGTAAAATAGTAGCACAATAATTCTATATTTGGTTGTAGTGAACGACGAGTATTGACCCATTTTAGTTGTAACAAGGCACCTCATCTCACAGCAGGAGTGAAAATAACACCATATGGATGATTGGCGGTCTGCCACTGTGCGATTTGAAGTTTTCATAAAAAACGCACCTGTATTTTGATTTTTAATCGACTATAGATGGAGTTGTCTATGGGATATAGCACCCACTTACAGCTGTACTATGGTGTGGACAATACGACTAGTAGTCATCCTTAAATTGTAAAAAAAAAGACTGTGATGAAGCTAAGTAAGGGTCAAGACTCCTTATTTTCATTTATGAAACGGCATTTGGATTTTTGGTAACTTACGCTGTAGCGCTATTGACCGGTTACGATTTAAATATTTAAGACATTTAGGAAGCAAATGTCATAGAGCAGAATAGGCCACCGACGGACCGGAGGGGAGTAGCCATAGCGTTTTTCCCCGATGTAGAACTGATTGATGTGGGAAATCTGCGCACGCAAAAGCAATCGTCCGTCACTACGACACTCACACATAACAATTAAAACAATAAACTAACAATTTCACTCATACATATACACATTATAGCAGGATCGCTCGCCAGAGACAACTCGGATCAATCGCTCGACCGATCTGCATATTGTATAAAGCCGAGATACCTGTGTTGGTGAACAAATCCGAAACAACACAACTGTTATTATTATTATTATCCCTGAAATGCTACTATTTACTTTATACATATTAAGAAAAAGAAGTAATAATACAGTATATAATATGTGTCCCACGACTGCTGTCAGGCTTCTCCTAATTTGTGAAATCGATATGATATTTTGCATAGAGATAGCTTATGGGCCGGAGGGTGACGTAGAATTAGATTATAAATTCTGCAATTAATATATGCTGTTTTAGGTCTTGGAATAATATTATAATAAGATTTTTCAAAAGGATGTCGTTTTCCAACCGTAACGCGGGCGAAGCTGCGAGCAGAATAAACCTTTGTGACTGGTGACTGCGTCCAATATGAAGGAAAATGAAATGCAAAATTCACAGCTTCGGAGGCATCAATAGATAGCGCAGGAAGGGAAAGTACGCTTTGGTCTTAATGAAAAACTCTCTGAAACGTTGCAATTTCTGCGACCGACGCGGAACTGGCAGCCTCAATTGATTTTTCTCTTCAATTGTCTTTATTTACTCACCGACGTTTCATTGTTCGCGTTTCGAGTTTTTTATACTTATTATATATTTTTTTTAATTTATTGGGGCACATAAACAATGGCAACAATGATGATAAAACAATCTTAATTATTGCGACACTAACAACATTAACCACATCATTCAAATTCCATTGATTTAAGGCATTCTTTCCTAGTATTCAGTGGGGTTAATCAAAATGGCTGTCTACAATCATTAACGCTCGTTTTTATATTGTTATCTATATAAGTAATTATATTATAACACTAGTACATTAGTAATTAAGGCTGATTTACATTTAGGTAGGCAAGCAATTAATTAAATTTATGTGATATGGATAAATTACTTGTACTAGTTTCGTAATATTTATTTTAAATTATTATACCAATTATAAAACTGCCTGCTTACGCCTCACGGCACCGTCAAGGTATAAAATATAAGAATAGGTTATTCTTAATAAACACTTATTTTTATACACCCTGATCTAAAAATCTAAATAATATAAAATTAATTAGAATCTTAAGAAGAATAAAATCTTAAAGTTAAAAAAGTTAAAGCTACAGCCTATACCGTCTCACTGCGGGGCACAGGCCTCCTTTCATTTCAGAGAGGGTTTTAGGGGAAGGAGATGTCCGCCGCACTTCTCCAATGCGAACTTCACATGTCTTCGAAATATTTATTTTCTTACTTTTCTGACATGCAGATTTCCTTACGATGTTTTCCTTCACCGCCGAGCACGTGGTACATTAGCATTTAAAATTGCAATCAACAATTTCATTGTTGCCGGTGGGGATCGAACCCGGGTTGCTAGTGTACTGTGAAACTTACAGCGAGCGCTAACCATCTGAGCTAACAGGGTTCTTGAGCTATCACGGCTCTAAAATCTTAAGAAGAAAAATAAAATAAAATCTTAGGGATTAAATCTTAGAAGACATTAATAATATTAAAAATTATTATATTAGAATACCTTATATCTGGAGGTAGCCGTGGTTAACTACCCCCCCTTTACAGAACGCGATAAACGCGATAAAATCCGTAAAAACTAGGTTTAATTACTTTATATCTTTATTACTTATTTATTAAATTTATGAAGTGATTGTTTACAGTTGTCACAGTTTCTCAATTCAACAAGGGTTGACTGGTAAAGAATGCCGTAAGGCCTAAATTAGCCCTTTACATTTCTTATTATAAAATATATAATTGTTAAATAATGGTTTTGGTTTTGAGTACCTACCGTATTTACTTTCATATGCATTCAGTAAAAAGCTGTTATTTGGACAATACAAACAGACACTTCAATGTTATTTATTTCTATATATATAATTGTTTACTTTTTTCTTGAATACTTGCTGATTTTCCTTTGTTGTTTTTCTGAAGAATCTCATTCGGAAACAAATAGTTAAAAAAATAATTACATTTGACACAAATATTTTGTGTACTTACATAAAAATATAGAGATACCTAATATAATTTTATTTAAACGACCATAAAGGACATCTGTCAAGTGTATAGCTCACGGAACACCGCCGACATCATTTATCTAATTTAATTATCTTTTGTCTCTCTTCAGTCATCTTACTATTTATATTAAATCTTAAAATAATTTATATTACATTTTCAAAGCGATATTATCTTAAGTCAGTAAATGTCCTTAATAACTTTATAAGAGTATTTTACTATAACAAAGGAGACGGTCCATTTCTGGCCCAGTCTATGTACAGTATACCGTAAAGAAGAGAAAAATTCAGGGATTTTGTAAAAAATAAAATGAGAGAATAAATCAAAATAAATAACTTGCAAAAAATAAAAATGCAATCCCAAGTTTCTGATGGTTTTACAAGATGGTGCCCTTCGAGTCATAAAAAAGTTAAAAAAACACGGTTATTTGTCAAATGTCATTTCTCTCAAATGATATTTTAATTAATTTCGAGCCGCAGAGTACATTATATATTACAGACATAGAGAAAACAACTGATATTTCAGAGTGGCGCTATCTGCTTTTAATTGCAGGAACTAAAAATTTGCCAACATACGTATAATGAGAACCTATATATAGGTTTATTGCGACCGAACTAAGAGAACTGAATTTTCGCCATATTGTGACGTGCTAGCGGGAAAAATACGATTTGTTATTTTAAATTAATATTTCCCATTTACACGTCACAATATGGCGGAAATTCAGTCCAATTCTTAGTTTGGCCGCATTATACATTATTTTGTGAACTGTTTACGTAGGTACTAGAAATATATTAGAAAATATCATAGAGATATGACAGGAAATATATGTACTCACAGAAAATATTTTTGAGGGAACACAAAAAAAATAAACAAATAATATGATTAATTTTTATTTTCTCCTTTTCTTAAAATATTCATAACATGATTTTTGAATTGCGTCCTCTACATCATAGTCCAATCTGGTGCCCTTCAACAATTTATTAACATCACGACACCAGTTGCAAATGAAGAACTTCGAACTCAAATCAAAGATATAGTTTGATAGTTCAGACTTATGTTTTTCACATTTAATGAAATCCATATTAATGGCTATACATAAAACTGTTTTTATATATTGCCTTATATTTTTCAAGATAAAGATTGATGTTTGACAGTTGACGTAAATCACAGTGGACGGATGTCTGGGTTGCCGAGTGAATAAAACTTTTTGAAGTCGTTGTGACACTAGACTAATTTATTTTTTGTCAAAAGTGCCATCTAGATTTAATTGTAGTAACTAAAATTCATTAGGTTTTTTTTGTATTGGACAAGAATATTACTAAGTGTTAATACGGTGTTTCGAGCTTGGTTATGTAGTTCAGAACTCTACTCTCTACTTCTTTGGCTCTGCTTTTGTTTTTGGACTTAATGATTTACGTGAGATTTTGATTTCGTTGATATCGGACATCTGTATTCTGTAGAATCACATTTTGAATCAGTAAGCAGGTATGTACTAAAGAAAGATGTTTCCATAAGCTATTAAACGCATCTGAATGACATGCTTCTATCTGTAGTCTGTTAATAATTATTAATTTCTACATAAATTCATAAAGGCTGCAAAATTTTAATATGATGTAATTATCTTTCAATTCACCTGTTAAAACATGTTGCACTGTTTAAAATGCGCTTCTGCAATATAGATAGTTTATTAAAATAAGGTTGTTTTGTTCTAGATTGATGAAAATGCACCAATATGTCCACAATATTTTGCAAACGTATTACAAGAATTATCTGTCGGCACAAATCTTGAAAATGAGATCCAGCGCCCTAATACCAATACTGTCAGTATATTGTATGTTTGGTGTCAACGAAGACTGGGTAGCAGATAAGTTGTGACCCAATTAATATCATCCCAACTAGACTCTGTTTTAATAAGAGGCCGTATAACATCTCGCCATCACTCGTGCAGAGCTTATTATACATATTATATACCGTTGGCGAGACAAGGGACAAGTTGGGATGAGATGATTGCAGGTTATTATTGCAGTTACTCTTCTGGACAACAGACAGTGGGTTGCTGTGCCCACATAATGACCGTTGTCTGGTATTTGTGTTGGGCCCGGTATCAAAATTCTATAACCGCACCGGCCTCAATTCTGGATGGCATTTTAGTAAGAGAGGATTTTGAAGTATGATAAATAAATAAAAAATAAAAAATTAAGCTGTTTTATTTATGTTTAGTATCCAAAACATGATTTACCTAATGTTTCACTTTCTATAATTCATAGGACTGTTAACCTTTGTTGTGACATTATCCAGGCTTCAAATGTCTGTCAAGGCTCAAAACATACTCTGACACGCTGAGGACCTGTCATATGAAAATATTTGTACGCCGGAAACGGCAGAATATTTAGGATGCCAATTCTTTTATAACTGTAATGTACCATATTATAACAAATAAATTATATTATCTATGATTGTACCCTAGCACTTCAGCAGCCCAGACACATATACTTGAACAGAAATTAGTATTCAGGAGTATTCTGTTTATCCACCTTACAACAGCCACTCTAAGGTAAAATAAGTTAAATATATTCTATAAGATTAGTGCAATAAAGTAGTATCTCACGGTGGATTTTGGGCTAATGAATGCAATGAAATAATTTTGTGCGTAGGCACAAAATTTATCTCAACAATATTCTTGTCTGGAATTAGGTAGTACTTTTTACATTTGTTTTCTCCTGAAATGCATTTATGATATGCAAATATCAACAAGAACGTTAGTTGTTTTAAGACCAAAAAAGCACATACACAATCTATGATACACTTTATTCGTGTTTTGGTCAAAACATACAACTTTTTTGCCCTACTTTCCTACTAGTTTCGAGACATTTTAGCTATTTCATATAATAAATCTACCTGATAGGCTATAGGTGATATGAGTATATCACAGACTAACTAGTAGATTCTACCCGAGAGTATATTTCAGAGATGACATCTAACGTCAAATCTAAATGACGTCAATCCGCCATTAGTGTTGCATTTATTGGTGAGAATATAATATTAATTGCACTGAAATGAAGGCAAATTCGTGGATTTGAATGATCAAAATTGGTTTATTATTTAATTTAATTTATTTCCATACTAGTACAAAACTAGGCCTACGCTTCATACAATTTTGGACCGTCTTCTTTTATGGTTCTTCTTCGCAAAATGTTAAAATCTTAATAAACAGTAGTATTTAATAAAAAGTAAAATTCGAAGTGTATACCAGAGATCTCATATCTAAAAAAGCTGAAGTCTGTATTTTTGAGCATCACTCTATTAAAAAAGAAAAATACAGTTAATTTAAAATTAAAAATATGGATTTTTTTCAGAAACTTTCAATAGGGTTACTCGAACTTTCACAGCGGATAGCGGCCATCTTTGTAAAGCAATAGCTGTCAAAATTGTCAAGAATACTTTTATAGTCTTATTTATTTTATAAGTCTTGACCCTCGATTATTATAATAGGTCTTTACCTATGAAATTGCCGTTATGCAGTACTGGCCATTTCAAATCATAATAATTTTTGTTTGGCTAAGAATTCTAATTTGAAATTAATTTAATTTTAAAAACGGATTTTTTTTATAAATTAGTACATAAATTGTTTATTGATTAGCGTTATTTTTCATCGCATTTGAATCTTTTTCGTCGTCATTGATACATCAAAAACTCGAGTAATTATGGAATATGAGTACCGTTGTGGCAGTAACGCGGCACAAGCGGGACCCAACATCAACGACGTTTACGGAGCGAATACTACAAATGAACGCACCACTTGTTATTGGTTTTCCCGCTTCCAATGACGAAATAAAGGCAATTGTGGAAACTGATGATACTCAATCTACGATTGAATCAGCAGCAGCTTTCAACATCAAAACAATATTGGTCCATTAGCGTCAAATTTGCAAGGTAAAAAAGCTTTACAAATGAGTGCCCATGAACTCAATGCGTGAAGTACTCAACAGGCACAGAAACGAAGGAATTTTGGACCGCATTGTTACATGCGACGAAAAATGAATAGTTTGACAAAGACGCTCAGCAAGTTGGTTGTATTCTGGTTCAGCACCTATAATACAATGCCCTAAACAAAAACTTACCCCTAGAAAAGTGATGGTCACTGTTTGGTGGTCTAGCGGCGGTGTGATTCCTCACAGCTTCTTACCAAGTAGTATGAGCATTATTGCATATATGTACTGTGAAGAACTGAACACAATGATGGAGAAGCTCGCACCTTTGGTCAATCGCTCCTGCACGACAATGCGTGATCTCATACTGCACAATAGACGGTCTCCAAGTTACAAGAGCTGGGGCGGAAGCTCTCTGTCATCCGCCGTATTCACCAGACCTTGCGTCTACAGACTTCTACTATTTCCACAATTTGGACAACTTTTCGGCAGCAAAAAAATTCAATACCCGAGAGGCAGTACAAAATGCTTCTCAAGAATTTGTTGTCTCCCGTCCAGCTAATTTTTTTAACAAGGACATCAATAAACTGCCACTGTATTGGCAAAGATGCATCGATTGCATGGGTGATTACTTTGATTGGTAGAAATAAATATGATAAAAACATAAGGGCTGCCGACAGAAGTGAAAACTCAATGATATATGTGTATACATGTACACAGGCCGCTATACTACGCGTCGCTAGTCTGGCTTGAGCCACACAAGCGACGTATGTATATAGATATGCTCGTGACGTCTTGCGGGGTCATCGGTGACGCGAATAAGTTTTTCCGTTACGAAAAATCACTCAACGTGGCTAAATAAGTTTTTACTTCAAAAATATCGAAAAAAAGTACTTTAATTTATTTCATAAGAACGGCAATTTCATAGGTAATAAGACCTATAATAATATAATATACGTATATATTAGAGAGTCTTGACCACGGAGCAAATGACATGTCACCGCTACACTGCGCTACACGCTTCAACAATGCGTTAAAATTGTTAAAATTTGTTATCAAAATTTGTGCTCTGTACGTCTAACGTTCTCTGCGTTGCGTCCAATTTATGGCATTCATGGCCGTCGATTCCACGATTTCACAATCCGTCGTTTATTAAATTTGAGACAACTGGATCGGTGATCGATAAAGTAGTACTGCACGTCAAAGATACGCGAGATCTTTGGAGAATATTGTTATCGTTCGGGACAGTGTGCGAGAAAACCACGGACAGTCCCCAGACTCATCAGCCCCAGTCATCGAATGTCCTTTAAAATAAAATAAAAATTGTGGCAATATCAGTTACACAGGTTGTTGCTTGAATTCATTTCAAAGTTCGAGCGCTCTTAATGAGAAACTCCGCGCTACAACTATGATATATCTGCAGTATGGCTCTACCACGTTTAAATTAAAACAGCATTTATTTGCCATAGTTATGCTCAGCGACTTCTCTATTAACAGTTAGGAAAGCTGATTATGGGTGATTATTAACATGAGCTTTATTCAATCAATAAACTTAGCTTTGGTTGGCGTTATAAAAATCTAATTTTTCCCGTAATGATACCTTTCTGGTAAGTTTAAGATTATTAATTTCAAAACCATTACAAAGAAAAAACGAAAATACGTTTGTTTTCACGATAGCATTGTATATTATAAAACAATGAATAGTATTATATACCAAAATATAACTATTTTTAAATATTTATTGATGTATAAATAGTAAGCACCGTGGTAGCTCAGATGGTTAGCGCTCGCTGCAAGCTTCACAGTACTCGAAAAACCCGGGTTCGATTCCCGTCGGCTCCAATGAAATTGTTAATTGCAATTTTAAGTGCTGATTTACCACGTGCTCGGCGATGAAGGAAAACATTGTGAGGAAACCTGCATGTCTGAGAAATAAGAAAAAAAATATTTCTAAGACGTGAAGTTCGTCAACACGCATTGGGGCAGCGCGGCGGACACTTTCTTGCCCTAAAACGCTCTCAGAAATGAGAGGAGGCCTGTGTCCCGCAGTGGGACGTAAATAGGTTGCAACTTTACTTTACTTTTATAAATAATAAAAAATCTATAAACGTAAGTCAACACATTTTTTTTTGTGGCGGGTCGTATGGGAATTCCCCGACTTAGGATTTGAAGGCGGGACCACATGCTCAGTTGTCACCACTAAACCAACGAAGTAGTCAAAATAACTTCGTATTAAATGAACAAAACAAACAACTTCGCAAGTGCACACTGATGTCACAAACGTGCTCTATTGTACTCGACTCCATCCACCCTGACTTTTAATGTGAAATAAACGTTGGTAGTTCAAAGTTTGTCCACACCACAAACAATGTCCAAAGTACTGATTTATCCAATGTCCAAAGTACTGATGCATTCCATCCGTTGAAAAATAATAAATTATAGGGTTCCACTTTCAACAGCAAGGAATCCTTACAATTTTCTTATCATCTATATAATTATATTAACAAGAAACTGAATATATAAATTCGGAATGTAAAATGCTTATCATTGATCGGATTAGCATAAAATAGAAAATTTCACACGCACGAACGCACACACACACGCACGATTCTCTTATTATATTCTATCTTATCTTATTATAATTATTTTCTTTTAATATTATGTTTCGAACGGTTCCAATGAGCCATGGTAGCTCAGATGGTTAGCGCTCGCTGTAAATTTCACAGTACGCGGGCAACCAGGGTTCTGATCCTTGCCGGTACCAA
The DNA here is from genome assembly GCA_033319125.1 of Parnassius glacialis. Classification (NCBI taxonomy): domain Eukaryota; kingdom Metazoa; phylum Arthropoda; class Insecta; order Lepidoptera; family Papilionidae; genus Parnassius; species Parnassius glacialis. Next base: position 47,693,623 of record JAVANC010000004.1, read on the forward strand.
TGCAATTGTTAGTTGCAATTTTAAGTGCTGATTTACCACGTGCTCGGCGGTGAAGGAAAATATCATGAGGAAACTTGCATGTCTAAGAAATAAGAAAAAAATATTTCTAAGACGTGAAGTTCGTCAACACGCATTGGGGCAGCGCGGCGGACACTTTCTTGCCCTAAAACGCTCTCAGAAATGAGAGGAGGCCTGTGCCCAGCTGTAGGACGTATATAGGCTGTTACTTTAGATAATGTTATGTTCTTCACATTTTTTTATTTTTGTTTTGTCTGTATCTTCTTCTAAAGATTTTGACTGAATCAGGTAAAATTGTGTATGAGGATGCTTGAAGTCGTCGGAAGTTCCATGTTCGGGGTTTCTCCGCGTGATGGAATTTGTACTTACCATTATATATGCAGTAAACCCAGAGTAATTGAAGTAGCTCTAAAGTACAGTTAGCTGAACTGAATCGGCAATGGAGCGGCCTTTTAGTTATAAAAATTAATTCACAAGATTAAGTAAAATCAGTTCATAATTCATAATTCATTTATTGCATGTCACTAAGTATAAAGTTGTTACAATATATCTACAGAGCATGTGACAACCCTGTACGGGCGTAGCATTAAGACGGAGTTTAAATGTTAATTAATATAGAATCAAATTATATTACAATATTTACGCTACATATTCTATTATATCTATATAACTATTATTAATTAATTTATTAAATATCAAACTTTTTTCATAGGATAAGGGTGACAAACGAGCACACAGTCCACCTGATGGTAAGTGTTTGCTGCGGCCCAAAGACATCTACATCTATCCTCTATTACAAATCAAAATGTAGATGCGTTGTCACCCGTGAGGACTAAGATGGAATGCCTCATTTCCAGTAAAAAGGGCCTCCGGCCACCTGCACTCACCAAGCGAAACGCAGAAATAAACCTCTACTTCACGCTGGTTTTCTGTGAGGTCGTGGTACCACCCCGGTTCGAGCTGGCCCATCCGTGCGACAGCAAATGCTGCCGCGTGACTCTACTACAATACGCACATTTATTTTAAAATGAAATGTCAATAAATATTTCATCTCAACTATTGGTCATTTTTCATTCATGTAAGTAAATAAGATTTAAAATTTTAATGAAAATATTAACAATGACAAATAAGTAAATAGAAATAATAAATTTTTACAATAAGCATTTTCTTAAGTACTATTTCGAATTTACGACACTGGAGGGCTTTTATATTATTAGGTAAATTAAGTTCTATGGGTTTAAGCTTAATTTGAAAGTATACTTTAGTAAATAAGCATTAATTACGCACTACGGATGGATTAAAAAACAAAAACTGCGGTTGCCAACCCGCTGCCCAAGCGTGTCCGATATCCCCAGTCTCTTAATGGGGAGGACTAAGGAGGAAACCTATGTTCAGCAGTGGACTTTTGATAGGCCAAAACGAAAACTTTGATTTGTTTTCGTTTTATATATTTTATATTGACTCAGTATTTATTATTTATCTGAACCAATTTTTATATTATGATTTATAACATTTATTACTTGTTACATTTATCAAAATCGCCCGGGAAACGGTAATTTAACCGTATTAGATTCACACAACAATAGTTGTCGCTTTATCAAATGAGTACATATAAGCATATCCAAGTACATAAAAGCCATTTCAAAAGTCTAATAACTAGCGGTTAGACTTACTCGTACGTAGTCTCCAGGCAATCTAAAATTTAGCGCCTTAAAAAAAAGTTAGGACACCTCCGAGCGACGAACGTGTGCGTGAGTTTTTGTGTGAACAGTGAGCGCCACGCTCGTGTGCGTGGTCGTGATCGATGGCGCTGCGAGGTTGCCGTTTCTCTCACTTCCGGTTGCGACGCTGCCGCTCCGCTAGGGCGGGCGGGCGGACGCGGATTACTTAACGGATTTTTTTAATTTGTTCATATTAGAAACAGCTGTTATTGGGAGAAACATCTTTTGGCTTAATAAATTCTCACTAAACGTAGTAAGAATGACAAAGAGAGAAGCGTAATATGCTATAATATGAACTTTAAAAGAACTTTGTAGTTATCAATAATTAAATGTGTTTCTAATTAACAGTTATTAAAATGAATATGCTACTTGTTGCTGAGTTTGTAAATAATACAAATAATTTTCAAATGAAATATATAGATATATAATATTTTTTTATCACAAGATATAATTAAGTTGAAAAAATACTTGCTACGTTTTAATTATTAAATAATTATTTGTTTATAACAGTAGCATTAAAAGTTAATTTGTAGCCATACACTGCTGTGCCACACGCCTTCTCTCATTTTTAAGAGGGTTTTACGGCAAAAAAGTGACCGCGCTGCACCGTCAATAAAATATTTTCGAAGATTAATTGGAAGTTGTTACGCAAAAAGAGTTCTAACTCACAAATGGCTACTTTTGAAATATTGACATTTGAAGTCGTTTAAAAAAAGTTTCTCATTGCGGGGTAACATTTTTTTTTATATATTAACATTAAGAAATATTTACATTGTAATGACGGTAGCCTAATGGTTCGAATCCGCGATTCGACGACTGTCGTGAACCACTCCTAACACAGGCATTTTAAGCTTACCAGCAGGGCTTGCTTGGGCAGGAGACAATATTATTCCCGGGGAAAGGAGAAAATGTTTATCCCCTCGCTTAGTTTTATCCACCCTACGAGCATGAGCATTCCGGTGAATATAATATCCACAGTAGATAAAATGGGAGATAGACTTAGATTGTTTTTTGTATGAATATAAAGTTAAACCCACGTCCAATGAACTACGATAGAATTGTCCCTTTCAAATGTCAAAAACCACAATTTTTTATTTTCATTTGGCTCCATGCTACAAACGGGGGATATATGCTTCTCCCCGTTGCCGTGCTTTGGCATAGGGACAAGATAATTTTATCTCTTGTCAGTGGATATAATCGGGGGATAAAAATTTTGTCCCCAGCCCAAGCTAACCGTGCAGGAGTGTTTAAAGAGAACATTAGTAATGTTACTAGCATTACTTGTATTTAAAAAAAGTAATAGTGACACTCTTTCCCACTATTGACTTGATTTTGTTGGAATCACATTTATATCATGGGTTATTTTTGAAAGATACACTGAAAGACAACTCATTTATGACCTGACTGTGGGTTGGATCCTTTTTGCGTTACTACGTTCAATAGCTCAAAAAAACTTTTAAAATATATGGAAGAGGACTCTGCCCAGCTTTGGGATAGTATAGGCTGTATTTTTATTAACTTTAATATATTGAGTACTAGCTGGTAGTGGGCGCGTTGCTGCCGCAGAAGAAATAACTTAAAATAACTTAAATACTTTGGAAATATCGTTATAACTTTGGAAGAGTTATATTGTTTAACTAGCTGTTCCTCCTCTTGATTGAACCTCATGTCTTTTAATTATTTTTTGCGCGGAACACTGATTATTTTCTAAAACAAAAATAACCTACGTTACTCCTTATAACATCAGCCATCTGCCAGTGAAAGTTCCGTCAAATCGGTCCAGCCATTCCGGGGATTAGCCGGAACAAACAGACAGACAGACAAAAATTGAAAACTGTATTTTTGTTATAAATGCCGTATATAATTTCATATTTATATTTAGTACCCTAAACCGTAGAGCATGTATGAAGGGAATAATGAAAGTGGACGAAGCGAAACAAGTATGTAAGGATCGTAGCAAGTGGAAAGAAGTGGTCTCTGCCTACCCCTACGGGAAAGAGCGTGATTATATGTATGTATGTATGTATAATTTCATATGCATTTAGTAAAAAACTGTTATTTTGATTTTTTTTATAGGATAAGGATGACAAACGAGCACACAGTCCACCTGATGGTAAGTGGTTGCTGCAGCCCATAGATATCTACATCTATCCTCTATTACAAATCAAAATGCAGATGCATTGTCACCCGTGAGGACGAAGATGGAATGCCTCATTACCAGTAAAAGGGGCCTCCGGCCAACTACACTCACCAAGCGAAACGCAGAGATAAACCTCTACTTCACGCTGGTATTCTGTGAGGTCGTGGTACCACCCCGGTTCGAGCCGGCCCATCCGTGCGACAGCAATAGCTGCCGCGTGGCTCTACCACTGTTAAAAAACTTTAAATTACAAACAGACACTTAATTTTTTATTTATTTGTATAGAGTTAGGAATGATAATACATTCATTGAAGTTGAATGCTATATGACTTTTAAATAAATTTGTCAATATGATACGCGCGCCAACTACTGTAATTTAATTGTACCATACCTTCGCGCAAGTGGAAGCAATAATTTGTCAAAGTTTTAGCACAATCTGATGAACGGTGTGGCAGTGCATAAAATATGAACAAACAAACATTAATTTTTATATATTAGATTATATTATTATGAAAATAAAAACGTACATTTAATAATTTAAAACTAAAAATTTTGTACAACCTACTTCAATATAAATTATTAAGAATAACTCAAAAACTATTGGCCAGACCTTGGTCAAATTTATATGGGACCACATGTGAAGCATCAGCTTTCAAATAAACGATAAAAGAATTATCGAAATCGATCCACCCAGTAAAAAGTTGTGAGGTAACACACAAAAAAATATATACGGTCGAATTGAGTACCGTCTCCTTTTTGAAGTCGATAGAAAAGGAGTAAGTTACCATTGCTTCTCTAAAAAACAGTGAGATTGATACTGATGTGAATCATCGTTGGCTTAGTTTTAAAGATTAGTTTCTTAGTTTTTTTTATAGGAGAGGGTGCAAACGAGCATGCGGCTCACCTGATGGTAAGTGACTACCGCCGCCCATGAACAACTGCAACACCAGGGGAATCGCAGATGCGTTGCCGGCCTTTTAAAAAGGAGTAGGCTCTGTTCTTGAAGGTCCCTAAGTCGTATCGGTCCGGAAAAATCGCTGGTGGTAATCGATTCCACAAGGAAGTTGTGCGAGGGAGAAAACTTCTTCTGAATCGCACAGTGGTGGACCGCCAATCATCTAGATGATATGGATGGTATCGCAAGTTCTGTCGCGATGTGCGATGGTGAAATTGAGCGGCTGGAATTAGTCCGAACAATTCCTCAGAGCACTCCCCGTGGTAGGTGCGATAAAATACGCAAAGAGATGCAATCTCTCTACGCAGTGCCAGTGAGTCAAGCCGATCGGAAAGAACTCGGTCGTCGACGATTCGAACAGCTCTGCGCTGGATGCGGTCAAGTGGAAGGAGCTGGCACTGGGGGGCCCCTGCCCAGAGATGGGAACAGTATTCCATGTGAGGCCGAACCTGCGCCTTGTAAAGTTGCAAGCGGTGTGCCCGCATGAAATACTGTCCCGCTCTGCTGAGCACTCCAAGCTTTTTAGAGGCCAATTTGGCCTTCTTTTCCAAGTGACCACGAAACTGCACGTCACTCGATATGTCGACACCGAGGATTCCGATACTGGCTGAGGCAACAAGGGGAGTGTCTTGGAACTGAGGAGATACGACAAAGGGAATTTTCTAAACGTATCAGTATCAATAAGCTGATAGCTTTTCTACATTGAAGGCTTAATTTGCTTATTTTAGGTTACAAAATGTTATTATTATGTAATAACTACCAAATAAGCAATTAATATAAAAAATACTAAAATAACATCGTCTCGTTTTGCGATCAAAATGACTGCCATGCGTGACGATAAAGGCATAGTCTCCCTACAACAAGACAGGCTCCTGTCCGTGCTAATAAAGACGAAGCAGAAGAAATACCGCAGTTGCAGAGTGATTTCCATCGGCAAACGATTCTCATCTCTCACCAGTGTTGCACAATTGCAGTCCTGGTTCACATAAGTATAATTAAAATTTTAATCTTGATTGCGATACAAACTCAAGACTCGTGACAGCAACGCCTAATATAGGTTTGCAGAGATTGTTGCAAAGCGCGGTCCATTTATAGGGGCGGCTTAAGAATATCTTCTATCCCATTATAATCCCGTGGGTATCGTAAGAGTTGACAGAGGGAAGCTGAAACACAAGATGGGCATTACCCTAATAACTATTAAATTGCCATAAAATATTGTTAACTTGCCTTTCGATCGTTGCAACTATTGAAAATATCATCCGTGGGCAGTATGTTAGAGGGATGGTGAGAGACATGAGGAAGGCTTTTGTTTAGCAGTGGGCTTTTTACGAGCTGTTGTGGGATGAGTGACGGTCCTTTAAAGAAGATTTCAAGTCAAGGAGAGATAACATTCACAAAGTAAAACAGCAGGAATAAGTAGGAAGTTAGCGCGACTGAAGCGCGCCGAGAAACTCCTGACAATATCTACTAATTACAAAATTTCCACCAAAAGTTTTGCAATAAAGACATCGCACTCTTGTCTCGCTATCAAACGAAGTAGTATGCTCATAAAACAAGGGTTATTATTCAGGATAAAGATAATTATTTTACTTTTTAAATAAGCCTTTTAAGTAATTTTATACGCGGTAGAGTCACGCTGCAGGTATATTATGGTTGTAGCATGAACGGGTCGGCTCAACCAGGGAAGGATCGCACTATTACAGAATATCAGTGTAGATAGCATCTCGATGCTGCTGTATTTTGTATGTTGAGTGTAAAGAACCGGAGAACCCTTTTACTGGAAATAACGCATACCATCTTAGTCCTCAGGGGTGAACGCATCTGCATTTTGGGTTTATGGACCACTGCATCAACTTACTATCAGATTGGACTGTGTGCTCGTTTGTCACCGTTTTTCTATAACAAAAAAAGATTAACATGCAGCTTATTTAAGCTCAATATTAGTTAAATACGCGTTCGGTCCCCACAACTAAAGTTGTTAATGAGATCAGGACAGAGCCTGACTGCCCCTTAATTTGTGTATTATTTAGTATTCCTTCGTCAATACGCGATAGAATGAATGGATGGAATTCCTGAAAAATTCTGGAGGCGACCTTCATCAAAAGAGGGGTCCTCGATAAATAAATAATAAAAATACTTTTTTTTACTATTCTAAACCAGCATTTAATTACAATTCCACCTGCTGGTAAGTGGTGATGTAGCCGAAGATGGTGAAGCACACTGACTTAACAAAAGCCTATTCACTCTTGCCTTGAAGGTACCCACATTGTAATTGGATGGAAAGACAGATGCTGGCAACTTATTCCATTCCTTTGCTGTACGCATGACAAAAGATATAGCAACCCATTTGGTTAAATGGCGTGGTAAGTCGACAACGAAAGGGTGGAGATTGTTCGACCGTCTGGTTGTCCGATCGTGGAAGGGAGAGGGTAGAATTAAGTTATGCAATTCTCTTTCGGACTGGATTTAATCCCGACTGGCCCGAGCACTTGGTTGGTATCGTTCTATAACTGTGCTGTCTCCTGCATACCCACAGAAGGCCAGGGGATAAGCCGTACGCTGGAAGCTTACCCAAAAGCTATCGTGTCAAACTCCGTCAAAGGTCTTTGTGACAACAAAGGAAACAGCAAGTGCTTCCCCGCTGTTCTCGAGTGCCTCACCCCATATATGCGTGGCATATGCTAGAGCTAGCTGAACGATTTCGGCGGAACCCGCACTGGCGGTCTCTGAGGAGGTCATTCTGTTCTAGGCATGCCATGACGTGGGCATTCAATATGCGCTCCATAATCTTGTAGAGTATGGAGGTAATCGTGATTAGCTGATTATTGTCAGGGTAGGCACGGCTGGCCTTTTTCGGAACAGGCTGCACGTTGGCCAGCTTCCAGGATTTTGGCACTATTCCAGTTATAAATGTGAGGCTCAGCACAGGAGCACAAGGCTTTAAAACTCTAGTTGGTATACCATCTGACCAACTGGCTTTATTCTAGACACAGTTACATAAATTTCATATCGATAAACATAATTATTCATATGCCTTACAAATAATTAATCAATTATTTGTATGCCATACGAATAATTTTTCCGTGCCGGATTCGAACCCACAGCCCGCAGCACCGTACTCAAAAGCTTACCAAACCGTCGCATCAAGTCAATCACATCATTGTTTGTCTGTATGCCTGTCACAGACATTTTTTTGGGTTTATTTCATGTTGATGATTGAATTTTGCCAATATCATAATATGAGCTACCGTGCTCCGTCAGCGTTACAGTCAAAGTCCACAGCTGAACATAGGCCTCCCCCGTAGATTGTCTCATAGGGGGGATATCTAAACATAATTGACAATGACAGCTGAGTAGCTGAGATGCGACTTTTGGACTTTGGACTTTTTGCTTATTATTTTATATCAATCTAAAGGTCTTTGACCAGTGATTTTAAAGATAACATGTCCTGAGTGGGCTTAGCCCACGTAACTGGCCTTTTACTTGTTTGCCATAAGCGCCATGCTTGGCAAACGGGTTGGCAACTACAATTTTTTATATATATTCGTTATTAGGAAGATGGTGTTGCCTATATCCTGATTTGTTTCCCTCTGTCACTTCTTACGACACCCACGGTATGACATGCGGTAGTGCTTATTCTTACACCGCCACTACGCTGTGCGTACACGCCACTACTGCGCTGGTTCTATTATAATTAACATAAATAATGGTATAATATTATTGAAAATATTATGCTTGAAAACCTATGGGGAAGGTCTTTATTCAGCAGCGGACTCTAATAGGGTATACAGGTAACGATGAGTAGGGAGAATATAAAAAGGGTAAGTTTTAAGAAAACCTTGTAGTAGTTGTAACTCGTTTTTTGTGTTTTTGTTTTATCCACTCAAACGTCCAGGCGACGCGGCGACAATACCCTTGAACGTCCTGGCACCGCTTGTCGCGTTTTTTATACGGTCCGATTGCGATCAGTTCGACTACAACCTTTACCACGGAGAAAGTTCTTTACTTATATCAGAATAAAAATCACCCACAGAAAGCTAATGAAATACAGAATTTAATTACGTTAGTAATAATATATTATTAAAATAAATAATATATAATACAAAATCTTAACGAAAAACCGACACAAAAAGGTGAAGTTTTCGCATGTAGACTTCATCACATATAAAAACATCATTACAAACTTTGGATTCATAAGAATTGTAGATATACTAAAAGAAAATATCTTGAGGATTATTTTCATGTATAATACTAGTACAAAAGTATAATAAACACATTATTACTTACATTTTAAATACAGAACTCACAGTACTACCGACTAAACTAAACATAACGCTTTTTTTTTTGTTCTTATCAATGGTATTTGTTACCTGGCATAGACTTTTTACCAACCCAAAGACGCGTTTTTTAATAAACAACCGGCTAGTGTAACATTTATGAAGATTTTTATAATTTTCTTTTCTGATACATAAAAAAATTGCTATCCTGTTCCATTTGTTAACATTGATACGTATGGGTGCATTGAGCGATCAATTGACGTTATAAACGATTTGAAATTCATTCCAACTAATGGCGTGTATTCTTTATTCTTAGGTACGCGTAAAAGAATCTGGCACCTGGACGGCCGAACTTTGCTCTGCGTTAGGCAAAAATATGATTTTCTCAGAAATGACACTACTAACTAAAAGTTTAGCCAAATACAAAATTTCATTATTTTCTTTTAAAAAACGTGATCCATGCCCTAGGGCTTTCTCCTGTATCGTGGAGGCAATTTACATACATAAATTACACAAGGACAAACATCCAAACCCGAAACAATTACTTGTATGCCATAGAAATACTTGTTCCGTGCGAGACTCGAACCCGCAGCCCTCAGTGATGCAACTCATTAGTAAGCCATTACGTCACGGAGCCATTTCCAAGATACCAATTACATAATATAATACATACGAGTACATTCTTGTGCATTTTGTTATAATTATATGTTATAATTGCATTGTGCAATTATATACAATAATTGCTCCAAAAAATATAGGATACAAGCTTGACGTCTAGGTAGGCAGTCTTTTTCATACTGCTTTTACGTAGTTCTTTTACAACGTTACTAAGCAATATTTAAAACAAGCGACCCGCCCCGGCTTCGCCTATTTAGGATTCATTAAATGTGGCGTTACTCAGATTTGAGATAATCAAAAACGATTTATTTTATTAATTTTACATTTATTCAAAAACATCAAGTTTTTCGGATAAAATATAGCCTAGATTACTCCTGGTATTGCTTTCTATTTGTTCATTAAGTTTTATTATAATCGGTTCAGTCACTCCGAAGATAATCTCGAATAGACAGACAGATAGACAAAATGTTTAAAAATGGTTATTTATGTCTTAATAGCATGCTAATATCCCTCGGAGCTTAAAAGAAGCTAGTTAATTCAATATTACAAACGGAGACTTCAATTTTATTTATTAGTATAGATATAAATATGAACACGCCCTAAGTGTCGCCCCAAGCTCGCAGTCTTTGAAATGAAAAATATCCCTAGCATTTAACAGGAAAATTGTAAAAAATCAACACGATTTTCAATCGAGTCCCGTAGCAAAACACCGTTGAGCCCGATTCTCGAGCCGAGATAGGCGTCGGTTATCAAATTATATGGACTATTCCTACTAATTCGCTGCTTCCATCCCCGTTCGACACCCCCCCCCCCCCTCCACCCCCTCGCCCCTCTCACCCCGCCTACAACCGCCGCCTCTAAGCTCATTTCCTGCGCGCCGCCTGGTTGTATTAATTTTAAATTAACTTGGGATAAAGCGGCGCGCCTGTTTGAAAGACCAAATCAAATGTTTGCACCCGTTTAGATAAACCAAAGCGCGATCAAGTTAAATGCAATTAGTTTTTTTTCTTATAGTGGCGGCGGCAAACGATCATTTGGCTCACCTGGTGGTAAATATCGACCACCGCCCATGAACAACTGCAACACCAGGGGAACAGCAGTATTATGCTGCTATTTTACGCTGGTATTCTGTGAAAGCGTGGTCCTTCCCGGGTCGAACCGACTCATTCGTATTTCAAATATAAAAAACTTGCGTGAGTGTCACGGGCCGCTCGTTTGGAACGAATTTCATTTCGTAGTATATTATTATTATTGTAATATATATAAACGTATTATATTATTGATTAACAAATACAAATAAATGAATTACTAGCATCTATTAAAATAAAGCGACATTTAAAATAAAATAATATTTCTTTCATGGCAAGATAAGAAAAAGTGCGAGGGAGATGGATATTATTCCATCTCGCTTCCTTATAGCCACCAAGGCCGTCTACACTACGTCAGAAGGGGTCGTGACGGAAAAATCTTACACTTTTTGTTGCCTAGCTCCCCATCCGCCAAATCCGTACCGTCCGATAAAGAACTTCGTTCCAATATAGCTGTAGCTTGGCTCTACTTGTAGAGACACTTAGGGCTGGTTCCGATATTAAATACTATTGAAAACCCATACCATAAATATAATGTTATCCATGTTAATGTTACACTCTAAACTAATCTTTAGTTTATTAGTTACACTGATATTATTATTAAAATCATATACACAGTCAGGTCATAAGTATTGTCACACAGTAAAATCTTTTCTTTTAGAATGCTGTCCACAAAAAAGTTTATTGAATTGGAATTTCGAATTGTTCATTAAAATAAAACTGTATACTTTTTAGAATTTTACTCATTTTTAAATATGGAGTGGACGCTTAAAGAAGACCGTGTTGCAGTTATTGCGTTGCATCGTTGCGGTTACGCGCCAATTCAAATTTTTGACATACTGAAAAATTTTAATATAACCAAAAGATTCGTTTATCGTACCATCAAACGATACAATGAAGACTCTAGTGTAGATGACAGGTCAAGAAGTGGTCGCCCTCGGTCTGTTAGGACTCCAGCAGTGATAAAAGCTGTGAAGGCGCGAATTCAAAGAAATCCCAAACGTAAGCAGAAACTGTTGGCCCTTCAGATGGGGTTAAGCAGAACCACGGTGAAAAGGGTGTTAAATGAAGACTTAGGGCTTCGGGCATATCGAAGAAATACAGGACATCGTTTGAATGCTCGTCTAATGGACCTGAGACTGAAGAGATGCCGCGCTTTGTTGAAGCGGTACGCGGGAAAAAAATATCGGGAAATCCTTTTTTCGGATGAAAAAATTTTTACCGTAGAAGAGAGCTACAACAAACAAAATGATAAGGTGTACGCACAATGTAGTGAAGAAGCGAGCAACCGTATTCCACGTGTCCAACGAGGTCATTTTCCATCCTCGCTCATGGTATGGTTGGGAGTTTCTTATTGGGGCTTAACAGAGATACATTTTTGTGAGAAAGGTGTAAAAACGAATGCAGTTGTGTATCAAAATACAGTCCTGACGAACCTTGTGGAACCTGTTTCTCATACCATGTTCAATAACAGGCACTGGGTATTCCAACAAGATTCGGCGCCAGCTCATAGAGCGAAGAGCACACAAGACTGGCTGGCGGCGCGTGAAATCGACTTCATCCGGCACGAAGACTGGCCCTTCTCCAGTCCAGATTTGAATCCGTTAGATTACAAGATATGGCAACACTTGGAGGAAAAGGCGTACTCAAAGCCTCATCCCAATTTGGAGTCACTCAAGACATCCTTGATTAAGGCAGCCGCCGATATTGACATGGACCTCGTTCGTGCTGCTATAGACAACTGGCCGCGCAGATTGAAGGACTGTGTTCAAAATCACGGAGGTCATTTTGAATAAACTTTAGTGTCATAAGAATCTATGTTTTGTTAAGTTTATTTTGGTATATAAATGGTTACATAATGAATAAATTTGTGTCAATTATTTTATATTAAACATGTGACAGAATTTATGACCTGACTAGGTATATATATATATATATATATATATATATATATATATATATATATATATATATATATATATATATATATATATATTACTTCGTAATTGCTAATAAGCTGTTTATGGTTATCGCACGTAGTGTCATGCCAAAAAAGTGATTTAAAAAAATCTTAACGCTTTTCATAGAATACAATCCCAAAATGAATTACTTAAATGGCAAGTATGTTATATCTTATTGACCTATCTAACCCTAGAACTGTTAAAAATATAATAAAACAAGAATAAAAAAATGTAAAGAAAAGAGAAAAAGAAAAATCTTAAAATTGTATACAAACAGAAAATCTGTACACAGTTTTATGTGATAATATCACTCATTCTATCTCCTGAAAACAGGCCGACAACAAAGGCGTTTCTAATCACATCACCTACTAGATTAACGTTAGGAAGATATACAGGATCCATTGTATTATCCGCGGCAGACTTGACGGAAGCGTTCCGACTCACCCCAGCTTCCCCACCCGCGCGGAAATGGCGGCGGGGAGCGGAGACAGCGCCATCCGGCGAGGTGAAGTCTCGCTAGTGGGTGCAGCTTCGTCTAGCCTTTGTTCGGTGGAGTACCGACACCGACCCAGTTTTAGGGAAACCAACATTATTGACTGTCCCGGTCGACTGACGAATTGCGATGCCCCGGATTGTTTCTCGTGTTAAGAATGATACCGATAGATACCTAATTCCTATACAGACAATTCAAATTTTTATTTTTGTTACCGCACTTGTCATCAAATACCATAATAAATAGTTTAGAAAAGAAACTATTTCACATTTTATGAGCTGTTTACAGTACTGAAATCTGATGCATTTATGAAGTAAGTTCAGAAAAACAAAAGACAACACATGAAAAAATAAAAGCGCCATCTATTAGCAAAATCGAATACTCAGAGGAAAAAGCACGTAAATTGCATAAAGCGGCCTCTATTGTAATACAGAGGAACTTGTTAGGGATCTGTCCGTCGGAGATTTGTTTCCTTTTTACGTGGCGTAAGTGCTCGCTCGGCGCTTGGTAAGATTTGATATTACAGAGTACTTTTTATATACCTGGGTTTGATACTTCCTACACTAAAAATAGTGAAATACCTAATATTTAATAAGTTGTTTTGCGTGTTATTGAAGAACTAACTGTCCCCTTCATGCGCAGCATTATCTTTTTCTACCGACTTTAAAAAGGAGGAGGTACTCATTTCGACTGTATGTTTTTTTAATGTGTGTTACCTCATAACTTTTTTCTGGGTGAACGAATTTCGATGATTCTTTTTTATTTGAAAACTGATGCTTCTCATGTGGTCCCACAAAAATAGTCTGACCAATAGTTTTTTTAAATATTCTTAATTATTAATATTGAAGTCGGTTGTACCTACTAAATTTTTTATTTTAAATTATTCGTCAGTAACATTTTCGGGCGGGTGCGCTTACAAAACAACTCGCCAATGTTTCTTGTAATCGGTAGGCATGGGCATAGAAACGTATAGAAAAGTAGAAAACGAATAGCATTCTTTTTGTTAAAAACCTTAGTACCTATAACGTTTATTTTTAGAAGACAAAGACTGTAGCATGGTAAAGCTTTAATACGTCGCAGTTTACAAAAGGTTTAGTGTTTAGGGTTATAGTGTCGTTGGTACCTATCGTTATTTATTAGCAATTATCGTACCGTGGTAGCTAAGGGGACTCTCCTTAATTTATTTCGATATGTTAATTTAAACATTGATAATGTTTATTGTAATTATAAACAAATGGTGATATGTAAAACCAACCACCATGCATTAGGATCAGCGAAGGAGAATCTTTCTTACCCTAAAACTACGTAATGGCTGCAGTAAATCATTGTCCGTCTTACAACATTCGTTTTTGTAACTTTTTTTTCATTTCGTTTTACAATATTTACACAACCAAAAAGGTGCATTGACAATGTCGTCGTATACCTATATCCATTAATCAATGCCTATATCTGTTAGGAGACGTTCCAAAAAGGTGATTAACGAATTACAAATATTGCAGTATTATCGCTTTTAAATATTGATAACGTATTGAGACGTGTTTTCCTGATTTTGCATTTTTCACATTCGATTTATTATTAGGTATATAAAAAGTTATGGGAGAAGAAAATAACATTGAACTTCAAAATTGTCGGTAGATACTTAAAAAAACATGTTCAACTTCAAGTATCGTAAGCTAAAAAGCAAGCTCTCAATACCTTGAGACACATAATGTGATTGAAACCCACCATGGAATGTGGTCTTACTTCTGTAACTTCACAGCCTTTACACAAACTATATTGCTTTAAAGGAATATTTTTCACGCGCACGGTATATATTTAAAATCATTGCCAGTGTAATTAAAGGACTCTTATACATCATCCGCTGGCGTGAGATATTGTGTCTTAGTTAGGTGCGCTTATAATTAGCGCCTGAGTTGTGATTGTGTCACACGCGCCGACAAGGGGCCGGCAAAGCGGGCGACGAGGGAAAAGCAATGTTCTTTTTTAAAAAGTCCTAGATTTATCACGTTTTTTGCTGCCCACTTTTGTCAGTCTTTTCAAGGGAAACCCTAACCTAACTTTAACATGCCGTAGAAGATAGGGATTAAAATGTCAGTTATGTTTTCGAGAAAACAAAATATATTTTTAATATTATTCATCGTGACTTAAAACATAATATAATAATATATATATAACATTTGAATTCCAGATATTGATATACTTCTATAATAACCAAACAGCATTTTGAATACATTGGAAATTATTAAATTTGAGTAATGGAAATTGTAATGTCTACTTTTTCTTTTTCTTATCGGCTTTCATTTTGTACATTAGTTGAGATTCCAGCATGGACAAATAATACAAATACTCCTGGCCCCATGGAGAGAACGAAAGGTACCATTGGGAAAACATCTCATAGTCCGTTTGGTCAACGTAGTTGCTCCGATCGTCTTTCATGACAGCGTCAAGTATTTCCGAGGGTTCTAGAGGCTTATAGTATAACTGAGTTATTCTTTTCCCATCCATAATTGTATCAAGGGCTCTTTTTATTGTCTTTATATCATAACCTCTTAAAACTTGAGCTATACTATGTACATCAAATTCTCGGTTTATTCCATGATACTTCATCAACATATTCTTCAACAAGAACGATATACTGCCGTAATCTGTCCTCGGAAACATAATAATAGATGGAAATGCTTTACTCATTGGAGCAGCTTTTGATAACCACGGCTCAGAAGCTGTACCCAAAACTAAAATCTTGTCTAAATGTGTAATTGGTTTAATGATTTCCTTGAAAAAGTCTTTTTGCATTCGTAATGGATCGAACATTCTTTCTTCATTCGGAACTCTCTTGTAAAACATTTTGTCAGCGTTGGCCACTAAAATTATCGTAGGCTGCATTAATCTGCTAATTTTATTAACAAACGTGAACAGTTTTTTTAAATTTTTTGGACCAGGATATTTGTTATATACATTCAATGGCGAAAGATCTATTAATAATGCATTAGTTTCTGTTGCAATGGCGTAAATAAGAGTTCTTTTACCAGCACCTCTTGGACCAACAAGAAGCTGTGATCGGATCGCATTGGTGCACGAGGATCCAAGCGCTAACATACAACGTACTCTTACTTGCTCTCGTACATCACCTAAGCAAGGAGGAGGAAACGAGGGCGTCCATTCTACAGCTCTCATATCAGCGGCCGCATAATTGCGTTCTCCCCAAAAATCATCTAGAGTTATATGAGGATGCTCCTTTATAATACCCTGATCAAACAGTTCTTGAAACATAACAGCTGGGGATATTTTATCAGGCTTCGGTTGTTTTTTTTTCTTTGGCTTTTTCCTTTTCTGACTCCGCGGTGGATTACTTATTCCAGCCGCAACATAATCATTTTTAAGTGACTTTTGTAGCTCAATCAACTCTAATCTCATCATCTCATCTACAATGGGCCGGAGTTCTAAATGTATATCTTTATAAACATTTTCTGTTAGAAGCTCTTTTATATAACCTTTTATAACATTTAAAGGCGCTTCTGGTATATCAATGTCTTTCCATTGATTTTGGTATGTTTTCCACGCTTGCTGCAATTCTTCGTAATTTTTACCTATCTTTATGTACACACCCGGATCATTGTCTGGATTCATTCGAGATTTTTTATAATCAAGAAGCTTCTTTTTCTCTTTCTCTAATCTTTCCTTTTCCAAACGCTTCTTTTCTAATTTGGCCTCTAGCTTCTCTGCTTTAATTTGTTCTTTAGTTTTTGGATTTCCAGCTTCTGCCTTTAATCTTTTATCCTCTGCTGTTCGCCATTCAATATATTCTTCAATAGTAAAAGTATCACCTTTCACGACTAAAATTGATCCCCCTTCATCGGGCCATGGAAACTCGTCAAATGTTCGCACGTTATTGTACCAATCCTGAAACCATTCTCTTATTTCAGCAGAAATATCTTCCATAATATCACCTTCTCTTAATTTTAAAACACGAGTTTTTTCTTTAATATTTTCTTCTAACCATTTTTCATGATATTTTTGCCTGAAACTGCGACGGATTTCTTGCACTTTTCGTAACTCATCTTTAGCCGACGGAATATAACGTGAAGGTATAGTCATTTGAAGCTTTTCTTTTAGCTGATTATCCCTGAGCTGCTCCCGCTTAATCTCCATAAACCGTCGATAAATTTTTTGAATTAACGCAGCCGCCCTTTGTTTCATATTTTCTGAAGCTTCAGGTTTCTTAAGCCCTGCGAGTTCCAAATATAAAGCAGCGTCTTTATTAAATTTTCGATTCTTTTCTCTTATAACATATCTGGATCGCTCCATACGTTGAATGTTGTTAATATGTGTATTGTATTCTTCTTCCAATTTTCTTTTTTCCAATTCTTCAGGGCTAAGTACTTCTGATTTTACGGATTCTATATCCTCACCTAAAGCTATTTTAATTTTTAATTGAGCTTCTTTTTCTTCCTGTATTCTTATTTCTTCTTCAATACGTGCTTGCTCTCGACGTTCAATTTCTGATGGAGTTGGTGTGGGATCACCAATGCGATTGCCAGAGAATATTTGGTCAATAATATATTGCATTTCTTTTTGTCTTGTTTCAAACGGATAAAAAAATGGACAAAGTATTTCTATATCATGGGGGACAATAAGCAGTTGTTGCAATGCGTTTTCAGGATACGTGAATTCAAACACTTCTACTGCTTCTAATGTAGATTTCAGTTCCAATAAACGACAAGTGACAGTGTCAATAATTATTTTTATATAGGGTCGTCTTTGTATTTGATCCATTTGGTCATAACAGTCGCATAGCTTATTATATAAAAGGCAGTACTGGGCATACACCTTGGCCACTAACTCCACAGCCGTACTCTGGGGTTTTATACCTACACTTTCTGTGGCTAAATGTTGAAGTCTTTGATCTGCAGATAAGGCAATTTCCAACTGTCTCTTTATTTCTAACCAACGTTCGTAATATTCTTTGCTAGCCATATTATAGTATTATTTTTTCTTTGTTTGTGAAATATAAATATAAATTATATGATAACTAAAATTTAAATAAAGTTTATGAAATAATTTAAAAGTTGATGTATGCGTATCTAATTATTAGTTCAATGATCATCTTACATTTGACAATTGCTGTCACTCACTTTTCTTCTTCATAAGTACTGAAAAAGTATTCTGAGATTTGGATAAAGTAAAGTACCACAAATTAAAAACACAGTTCATTATTAATAAAAGGATATTTTAGATAATTAAATATTTTACTGGCTTATAATTATATTTTAACAAATTTTGGTCCTGATATTTTCATGCTGTTGAAAACTAAATAAGTTTTCAAATATATCATATTAATTTTACTTAATAGCAAATCAGAAACTTAATTATAGCGGCAAAAATAGGTGGCTCTCATTATACAGAGAGAATTCTAAGTTGTAAAGGACGCCTATTATTTCTGTAGTAAAACAAACGTATTGTTTTCCCTTTAAAAACTAATTTTAGATCAGTAGGTATATCTTTTCATATGAAAAGAAGATATTTCACCGACATACATAACTTTACATATGGTAAAGATCGACGATTAGAGATAGGGTTTTTATAGAAGTGGTGTGAATACTATGAACCTTAGACAACTACATCTATTTTAGATTAAGAATCAAAATGAAGATGTGTTTTGTCACTTCTGAGGAGTCATTCATGCTCTAGACATAACACTCTACCACGTAGACTTGTTTCAATGCTGTAGGTTTAACAAACCTTAACACTACCACGTAGACTTGCTGTAATCCTGATGAACACTTTGCAAACGTTATCATGAAAACATTTTTCAACAAATTTATTTTTAATAATTTTTGACAAACAAAAGGGAGGTCCACATAACATATTTAAATTACGTTTATCGATAGGAATAATTAGCGAGTGTGTCTTATCAACGTAGTTTATTACGAAATATGTTATGTTCCTTAAAAACGCGTGGGGAGGGACGACAATGACGCTTCAACCCTCGTACACAATAAAAATGTTTTAAGTGTGCCTCCGTGAGTTCCATTGAGCGTTCGTAACATCGGCGCACGCGTTCAGCGACTGTATCCGGTTGACGCGTGCCGGTTACGATATACTACTTAAGTCACAAGCGGTAGCGGTGCGTTATTAGATTTAATTGAGGATTTAAATTTTCATAATGAAGTTTCGTATTATTTTAATTTTATTTTACTTCTTATACTTTTATATCATAAAGAGGTATTTAATGATCATGTGTAACTTTTTAATAATCTGCTAATAGATTCGAGAACATAGGCGATATCTTGGCACTTGATAATTTCCACTCGTGAAGAGCAGTACGGAGCTGATCTGCGTAAGTCATCCTCTTTGTAAATGAAGAAGCCACTGTCCGTGAAGAATTTGAATTGTGTCAACACACATTCTTTTCGTCATTTCCAATAATGATATAACAAAATTGGACAACTTATAAATAAATATCTGTTTTAAAATCATTCAACTCTAACAAGCCTCGTGACGGCATGTATATGAATAATGAATGAATCTTGTTGTAGAAATGACGATTGTTTGCGCCTAACAAAAATAAAATTTAGCAAATATAGTATTGTCTGTGGAATTGCTTTGTGATCGTATTGGCAAAAGGCATGGCATCCACTGCCGGGTTGAATTATTTTTCGGTCTTGGACACGCCGCGAGAAACAAGAAGTTATCTATGCTCATTACATGGAAGTCGCCGCATTGTTTGTTCATGTTTTGATCCCCACCCGCAATTCACCGCCAATTTATTGTATCCACATATTTTGTGATCATCACATAACTCATCGCATTATAAAGTCGCCTTAGTAGAATGCCTCAAACATTCAGAAAAGACGAGAAATTTGGAGATCAAGGTATGCCCCTTTTGTTAAATGCTAAATATAGTGTTTTCACAGACAGTCCACCTTTTGTATTCTTAAGGTCATATATAATCAACGCATAAATATTTTATTCATCCCGCATATATCATAGTAATTTTCGACGAAAAATATCTGTACCATTGTCATTATCATATTATTTTTTTAACAAAGTCACCTTATAAGCAGTGCCAAGTTCTATATTCTGGTTTGATGGGTATGAGAGCCAGTATATTTCAGGCTTTATTTGTCTGATGTTTCGATTAAACGCCGGTTTCACTTACAATACTTACCTAGTTGTTAAGTGTAGTGTAAAAAAGTACCTAAAGTTTCAATTTACATACCTTCCACAGCCGGGCACAGGCCTCTTCAAATTTATGTATTTAAAAAATAACTAGGCCGCCGCGCTGTCCCAGTATGTGTAGATGGATTCTTCATACATATAGGTTTATTAACGAAGTTTTCCTACACAACCGAGCACCTAGTAATTCAGCACTCAAAGTTACAATTAATAACGAAATTGGTGTCGGCGGGTATAGAAACGCAGCCCGTTAGCTTGCGTACATGTTAAACTACACAAAATAATACACACAGAACTGGACCACCTCGACGTCTTGGTACTGTTAAATTTTAACATAAAACACAACCCACGCAAACCTATGAAAAAATTGTTTTACATACCCCTACCGCGATTTGTTGAATTTATGAGCCCGTTAGTTTAAGCTATTTTAAATTTTGGTAAAACTACCTTGCGTACATCTGCTCGATAAAATAAAAATGTGTCTTACCTAGATTGAAGAGTACCTCCCGCCCTCCCTCAATTGCGTGCACTATCCCCGTCACCACTAATCCTAGCACCACTACTCGCAACACCACTACACAATGAAAGACACACCACTAACAAAAATATGACACGTGTTTCGCCCCTACACGAGGCATCTTCAGGTGATGTGGACTCTGCGTTGGCTGAGCGCTTAGTGAGCGACGAGCTAAGTATTAATAAATTGCGCAAGTTTTCTTCTTTGGATAGGAAAAATTGCATACTTAATACAAAAAATTACGGACTATATTCGTTCCACAGCTAGGAATAGACCTGTTTTCAATCATCCACGGGCATCCACGACTTTTTCTGCCACCAGGGCGGCGCCACTTTCGAGTGAGGTAAAATATTTGACAGATTTCATAGCGGGGACGATAATTTCTTAGGAAAATGTAATCTTTAAGGTTTCTTTCTGTATTATTAGTTATATTTTATATTAATTACATTAGAAATGAATAAACCAAACTATAAATATAACTAAAAGACGACTTTAAAAAAAAAGGAGTTACTATTTGCAAAAAATTTAAAATCAAACCACTGACGTATTGTATTATATATTAATATAATACTCTAGACAATGATAAACTATTATTTAAAACTAATTTTTCAATGAAATGACACTGTGTAACAAAAAACTTTACCTCAGTCGCTATTAGCGACATCTGGTGAGTGGAAGATTATTAGCCCTCATTCTAAGAGAGATTTAGGCTAAGGAAATTGTCGTGGCGCTATCTCAGTGCGTGTTGGCGGACTTCACATGTCTTCGAATTATTTTCGAATATTTTCTAATGATGTTTATCGTCACCGCCGTGTACGTGGTAAGTCAGCATTTAAAACTGCAATGATGAATCTAAACGACAGAGTGAGAAATTGTGTTATAAGACAAGAGTGTGGTTTGCAAGATGATGTTGTGACCAGGATTAAGAAAGGAATGCTTCGGTGGTTTGGTCATGCAGAAAGAATGAATGAGGAAAGAGTGACAAAGCAAATTTATGTTGCAGAGGTGAACGGCAGAGTCGGGAAGGGACGCCCTAGGCGAAAGTTTATCGACCAAATTGGCGATATATTGAAAATGGGCCAAATCAAGAGTACCTTTAACCGACGAGTGTGTATGCGTAGGTATATGGATGTGGAGGAAGCGAGAGAGGTGTGTCAGGATCGTGCCAAATGGAAGTCCATAGTCTCTGTCTACCCCTGTGGGTGACAGGCATGAGTGTTTATGTCATGTTATGTTAAAACTGCAACTCACAATTTCATTGTACCGGCGGAGATCGAAACCCTGGTCGCTTGCGTGGCATTTACGGTAAACACTAAGCCGCTAAACTAGCACTTAAATTTAATCTATAAAACTGCATAAGATAGGCAATAATTAAAATTAAATAAAATGCTTTCTATTTCTTCAAACGCTATGCGCTCTTTACTTGGGCCGAAGCCTTAAACAGCATCGCCCGAAATGCAACGTAACAATGATTTACTCAGTATCCCTCCTATGTATTCATTACGGGTGTAGAATTTAAGCCATTTATTTTGTTAACTCTGTCTCGGGCAATAAAGCCTGTCGGGGGTGGGACTACGGGTATCGGAGGGCTCCAATAGTTTGTGATCTTAATGTTAATGTTGAGATTGCCGGCTTATTAGCATACCCACATCGAGTTTGTTTCGTTAAAAAGAGCAAGGGTGATCAACGCTAATCTTAACATATTTTCCGTTACATATATTATACATATAAATAATTAAAGTGTCTGTTTGTAATATTGAAATAATTGGCTGCTATTAAGGTTAGAAGGTTATTTGCAAGCTCTTAGACATAAATAACAATTTTTAATTTCTTTGTCTATCTGTCCTAATTTTCGGAATTGCTGAACCGATTAGAAACTTTAAACAGATACAGAGGAATGCCGGGGGGGGGGGGGATCTGGGCTGTATTTATCCGAAAAATTTGTGAAATAAATGGTCCTTGATTAAATACCTTAAATCCCACATTAATAGGTCCTATTCAGGCAAAGCCGGGGTGGGGCGCTAGTATCTAAATGAAATGAAACGTACAATAACGAGGTTTTATTTGTCAATATATCGATCGATTCCTAAATAATTATTTGAGAATTTTATTTTAATAGATTTTTAAATCGAATTATTTTATTAGTATTAACGTAACGGTAACGGTCGCATCTCTCTAACAGGTAGGTATGGTATGGTATAACATGACATAATAAAAAAAAAACAGCCAAGTGCGAGTCGGACTCGCGCACCGAGGGTTCCGAACAAATCCGTAGGTATATGAGTTTAAAATTATTAAAAATATTTTTATTATATGATGTAACTAAAAATTTATGCTTTTCGCAATTTTTCCTTTATCTGTGCTATAATACGATGCTTAGTGCCAAATTTTAAGATTCTCAGTTCACGGGAAGTACCCTGTAGGTTTTGACTTTTGATTCCCTTGCGAATATCGAAAATTTGCGGCATAAACGGCTGTATCTTTTGATTACGTTGGCTTAGAAGTTTGATTTTTTCACAGCCCCAAGGGTCAGTAGACTTGAGTATTTGATATAAATTTCAGCTTGATACCTATACGCGTTCCTGAGAAAAAGGGTCTTGACAGACAGACAGACAGACGGACAACAAAGTGATCCTATAAGGGTTCCGTTTTTTCCTTTTGAGGTACGGAACCCTAATTATAATATATACTTGTTTCCTAAAAGCGCACATAGGTACCTACTAAGGTTGACGAAAAAAAATCAAGGTTTTTAAAATCATTTTAATTATGTATCCACTTTATTCAATAATAGATTTATAATAATGGTTATAAAGTTATGGAACTTCTTGTGAGAAACGAATCAAAAAGAATTTAATTAGTTTATCTTGGATAAACCGAATGGACGCAAGATGAAGTTAGATTAACGACAGGCCTATCGCTGAAATAGAATTAGTTTCCTTTTTAAAAGCTTCCTGGCTTAGTTAAGAGCAGTATATCTCTTTTTTTAAATTAATTATTAGTATTAAAATTAGGTAATTATAAAATTTACCTAGGAGCTGTCAGCAATTCTCATTTGACAGTAGTGATAAGATTAATGAAGCGTAGGTACATTTCTACCAGTTGGATTACGTAGATGAATAAAACGCATTCGAGAAATTTGAAACAATATAATTATATGTATGTACGTATCCAGCTATGGTTAGCAATCAATCAATCCGAAACGTTGGGAAAAATAAGCAATATTAAACGCAATAAATCCGTAAAAGTAATTTTATTCCACCGCAATCAAATTATTATCACCTTATTATTGTCAAAACTGACAATAATAAGGTGAAACTGAAAGTGATCGTGTTTAGCCTACCCTATTACCATTATCATCATTAAAACCGTTCACAAGTCCTCAGCTGAACATAGGCCTCCCTCAAGGAATGCAAAGCACGATCCTTAGCCACCTGCAACTGTCTTACTAGGTCGTCACTCCATCTAGTGGGGGGTCGCCCTACACTTCGCCTACCGGTAAGAGGCTGCAACTCGAGAACCTTTCTTCCCCATTACCTTAATAACTATTTAATGTACCAGCTCTTATCAAAAATGTGTTATGACGATAATATGTTCAAGAGAGTGGTACAGACAAAATTGACTTGTAAGAAGGTGGTTTCATAGATATGAGATATGATATGATTTTACGTGGTAGAACTATGTTACAGCTATATTAGTAGTATAGTTGTAGCACGAATGGGTCGGCTCGACCGGGGAAGGACCACGCTCTCACAGAATACCAGCGTAAAATAGCAGGTTAACGCTAATGTCTTTCGTATGGTGAGTATACAGAACCGGATACCCTTTTTACTGGAAAATAGGCATTCCGTCTTAGTCCTCACGGGTGACAACGCATCTACATTTTTATGTAGATGTCTATAGGCTATAGCAACAACTTTTTTTATAGGAGAGGGGGAAACGAGCATGCGGCTCACCTGATGGTAAGTTACTACCCCCGCCCATGAAAACCAGGGGAATTGCAGATGCGTTGCCAGCCTTTTAAAAAGGAGTAAGCTCTTTTCTTGAAGGTTCCTAAGTCGTAACGGTCTGGAAAAACCGCTAGTGGTAATCGATTCCACAAGGAAGTTGTGCGAGGAAGAAAACTACATCTAAATCGCACAGTGGTGTCGCGTGTTTTGTCGCGATGTGCGATGGTGAAATTGAGCGGCTGGAGTTAATCCGTACTATTTCTAACCACTCCCCGCGATAGATGCGATAAAATTTGCAATGAGATCCAACATCTCTACGCAGTGCCAGTGAGTCAAGCCGATCGGAAAGAACTTGCTCGTCGACGATTCGACCCGCTAAACCACTTACCATCAGGTGGATTGTGTGCTCGTTTGTCACCGTATCCTATAAAAAATGTGATTATTAAATGATAGAACTCCTACTAAATGATATGACTAATGTTTTGCCTACGTGGGTTCCTCCCTCTACACTGTGTACCACTCTGAAGGTGATAGAGATTCAGTATACTTACAGGCTGTGCGACATTCGCATGGAATCCAGTGGCCACTTACCATCAGGTGAACTGCAAGTTCTGCCTAGAAGGGGTCCTACCATCTAGTGAATAGATTGCTTTTATGAAACAGTTTCTCTAAGCTAAATATCATCATGACTCTCTTTATCACACAAGCTGTTAAAATTAGCAAACAACATTAGTAGTTCCCACGGGGGTGTCTTCATTAGGCATATAGAGAGGGAATCGAACCCGTGACAAATTCGCCGCTTGCTCGTCGAGCCAGCGTGACCGGCACCACCCAGCCATTTAGCGGGACACCGGAACGACGGGACAGAATGATTGACTGCTCAATTGAGTGCCGGAGTGAATCGGGATTGTACACTCAACGCGAATTAGACTAAGCGTGTGTGAGATTAGAGATGTGATTTTTGGAAGTATCGTTATATTTATCTGTTTTAAGAACTAATAATATTTAATAATTTTAATTTACGAATTTTATCGCGATTGATTTATCTTCTTTAATTTTAACTTATATATAAACATATGAATTATAATATATAATTTATAAAATCCATAAAATCCATATAATTAGTTTTTTTTTCAATAAGATTTATACATATATATATATTTATACAGGGTTATTTTCCAAAGAGTAGCCAAATTTCAAACTTAAGATCAAATATAAAAATAATGATATACCCGTTATTGCAGTTTTTGAAAATAAGTCAATAGAATATTTTTTATTCAATATTTTTATTTTATATTATTGATTATTACATAATACTTACATATTGAAAGTAATTTTTTTAATTACCACTGGTTCGGAAAATACCCCTGTCCTGGGAAGAACCAGCAAGAAACCCAGAAGAACCAGCATGAAACCCAGAAGAATCAGCAACAAACCCAGAAATAGTGTAAATAAGGCTTCTACTTTTATTTGAAATTATCCCAAATTGAATGTGATTTATGGGCAACAACATTTTTGCCTACCGATCGACCCTTACAGATGTGTGCGTGCGCAGTAAAACCAGTTAAAGTATTGCATTACCACGCATTTTGAATTCAAAAGATAAAAAGGACAGAATATTTTAGTTTTGTTTGTAATTACTTTGTCTTCATCATTTGTCTATATTACTTATTCTGAACCTTCTCTGCAAATTTGGCCGGTTATTTGCATTTATTGCAAAATAACTCTGTATATATACTGATAAGAGACATATTATATCAAAATATATTATGTTATAGTTACAGCTGTATCACAGAATAAATAAACCTTGCAAGCTAACAGCACAGCAAAGTGGCGAAGCAATCAGCTTTGTAGCGGTTTCTAACGGTTGCCGTTGAGCAATCAGTTTCAAAATAGGAGCTTCAGATGCCTAGGTGATCAGTAATAGATTGCTGAAAACAGAATTTGAAAATTAGAAACCGTTCTCGAGATAATCGTGGGACAGACGGACAGACGGACAGACATCGTGAAATCAATAAACCTAACAAGCTAACAGCATAGCAAAGTGGCGAAGCAATCAGCTTTGTAGTGGTTTCTAACGGTTGCCGTTGAGCAATCAGTTTCAAAATAGGAGGTTAAGATGCCTGGGTGATCAGTAATCGATTGCTGAAAACAGAATTTGAAAATTCGCAACCGTTCTCGAGATAATCGTGGGACAGACGGATAGACGGACGGACGGACGGACAGACGGACAGACGGACAGACGGACAGACGGACAGACGGACAGACATCGTGAAATCAATAAGTGACTTCGCAAGCTTCGCCACTTAATAAGTGTCTTCGCAAGCTTCGCCACTTAATAATTAGTAGTACTAATTACTGTGTAGTGGCGGTGTAAGAATATCCACTACCTCATATCGTCCCGTGGGTGTCGTGATAGGCAGCGAAGGGAATCAAACCAGGATGGTAGCCGCGTCTTCCTAAAGACAATTAAAAAATTAATAAACTGAGGTTGCCATCCGCCTGCACACGTGGCAACTGTTACAAATATTCCCCCTATAAGGTAATCTAAAGGGGAGGCCTACGTTCAGCACTGGACTTTGGATAGGTTGTAACGGAAACTAATAACACTAGTACTAATGTACTAATTGCAGTACAGACTGCGAAACTAAGAGTGGTTGACTCTAATTCACTATTTGACTACTGTTTTAAATCACTCCTAAAACTTTAGCTTAGTTAGTATTGTTCCTAGCAGTATTCTTTTATAAAAGTAAAATAGTGGTTTATGCTTACGCCTACTACTTACTAACCAGAAAATATTAACTACTAGTATGAACTAATAATAATTTGTTTATACATAAAAAAAATAAACGTAATAAATACACGTGATTTATTCAAAAACGATCAAAATCTATCTAACAAAATATACTAAAAAACGCATTTTTAATCAAAATATTTATGGTTTTATCATGTTATTTAAAACAAACAATAATTTTGTCCAAAAAAGGTCTAAATGAACAAACAATGTGATAGTTCAAGCAATTATCGAGTGCACTCAACCCTAAAATATTAGCGCGCGTGTCTTTTGTGACCGCATGTGATAAAAATCATGACCGTTACGCTTGTCACGGCAAATTAGTGTGCTCTCGATAGTCGAGTCCCACGCGCTATTATTCGATACGCGCGGTGGCGCCGAGTCCGCCCTTCACTAATATAATATTTAACTTATATTACATTCAAATGCTTACAGTGTAGTGGCGGTGTAAGAATATGCACTACACCATATCGTCACGTAGGTGTAGTTAGAGGCGATAGAGGGAAACAGATCAGGAGATGGACAACAGCGTCTTCCTAATAACGACTAAGAAACTGCGGTTGCCATCCTGCTTGCCAAGCGTGGTAACCATGGCAAATATAAGGCAGTCTATGGCGAATGCTTATCAGCAGTGTAATTTAATAGGCTGGAACGGTAACGGTAACATTCAAATACTGATATAGTCACTGATACCTTATTTGTTTTTTTTTGTTATTTAAAAAAAAACGTTACCTCCACACTAGGAGTTTCTCCTGTATCGTGGGGGCAGTTTACATACATGAATTTCACAAGGACAAACATCCAGACCCGGAACAATTACTTGTAGGCCATACAAATACACATACTTGTTCCGTGCGGGATTCGAACCCGCGGCCCTTAGGGCTGTAACTCAATTGCGAAGCCACTGCGCCACGGAGCCATTAAAAATTATTTAGCACTAATCTAGTTTTACTTAATATTCATGTGAAATTACTTATAAATATTATGCAAATAATATATATTATTTGAAAATAATAAATCGTCAATAGAAGGGAACCTGATAAACGGATATTTTTAATAATATTTGACTTTATATAAACAGTAAAATCTTACTTCAAAGAACGTATTATCATATTCCATAGTCGGTAGCAAGACTTAGTGTAATAGATCTTTTTTAAAGATTTTTGAAGTGAAAATTTCTTTAGCGGCGTTGTGCACTTTTTTTGTAATGGGTAAAAAATGTTAAACTCGCGTCAGGACACGTGACCTGATCGAAAATTCGTAAGACGGACGGAGAGTAGACAGCCGGCGCGGCGTAGAAGAGGAAGTATCCCTCTCTCTTTCTACGGCGCGGCGAAAATGTATGCCTGCGCCTGCTGTTTCGTTTAGCGGCGCAGGACGCTTGCGCGAACGTTCGTGTGTGTGATTTTTCTGAAAGATAAACTTTTTAATGTATTATAAATTGTCATGTTTGTGTACGATAGCGCAATAAATAAATATTGTATTCTACCACATAAATGATAGTACTTTTATACTGATAATTAAAGCAATTCGTGCAAAATTATTCCCTAACCATTCCAAAATATCAAAAATGCACAACGTTAATATTCAAGTTTTCATTTCTGGCGGCACTCCCGGAGTGCAACCCGTCGTTTTATTATAGCAGGGGACAAACGAGCTTGCGGCTCACCTGATGGTAAGTGTCGAGCGTCGCCAACAACTGCAACACTAGGGGAATTGCAGGATTTTGGCTGGCCTTTTAAAAAGGAGTTTTTTAAATTAATGTCTCCAAAGTGTTATTCAATAGTTTTATTCCTTTGAAGTCAGGCTTAACTTTCTATTAAAAGTTCAATTTATTGACCCATTTGAGTGGACTAAGGAAAATTACAACTAGAATGTCGTATAAATAACATTAAAAGCAACATCTCCTATTTTGCTACCCATAAGGATAAAATTTTTTACGCTCCTCGAATATTGTCGGGAAACCTTGATTACTAAATACATAGGTTAATGTATATCAGAGATGAGAATAAGGTTATAGATGTATATAATATTGATAAACTTATCTATGTTCATAAAGAACATAATACCTCCGAGTAAATGTATGTTATAACAATGAGCGTACATATATTATTATTTAAAACTTCGAACTGGACTATAACGGCTGAACTGAGTAAGTGGGACAAGTATTCGTCCCAGTAGTCGAGAAGTAATCTGTGAGAGATGACTATATAATATTTGCGTTATTTGCCGTAGAAACGTTTTTATGGGTCAGTTGGGTCCACGTGCGATGAAGTTCCTAAAGGAACTGTATCCACTAATTGTCACTGCTGGTTATAAGAGCGCTGATTCTTTCATCGCTCATAGGTTAAGTAAACGCAGCCAGCGTTCTTGACACTATACCGCGAGGAGTAGGACTGTATGATAAGTTAACTTTTTTTATTATGGTAATAAATATTGTATGTTTCATAAAGATGAAAGTTAATTTTTTTAGGACTGGTTCTTCTATCCTCAGTTAAAATTTATTCATGATCTAAAATACAGCATAAGTAAATTAAAAAAAATACATGTGGGCGAATAAAATAGTTCAATTCGTTCCAAATGAGGGCTAATAATCTTCCACTCACCAGATGTCGCTACTAGCGACTGAGGTAAAGTTTTTTGTTACACAATGTCAGTTAATTGAGAAATTAGTTTTAAATAATAGTTTATCATTATCTAGAGTATTATATTAATACACAACACAATGCGTCAGTGGTTTAATTTTTAATTTTTTGCACATTATAACTCTTTTTTTTTAAAAGTCGTCTTTTAGTTATATTTATAGTTTGGTTTATTCATTTGTAATGTAATTAATATAAAATATAACTAATAATACAGAAAGAAACCTTAAAGATTACATTTTCCTAAGAAATTATCATCCCCGCTATGAAATCTGTCAAATATTTTACCTCACTCTAAAGTGGCGCCGCCCTGGTGGCAGAAAAAGTCGTGGATACCCTCATTAGGGCGTGCACAAAAATAATGTACATGTGACAAAAATAATGTACTTTAATACATGTGACATCAAATATTATGCGTAATAAACCCACAATAATCCAATACTAAGTCTGGTCTTTCACCTGATGCCGGTAGATTTAGGATGAACTGTACATATGATATAATATGGTTAGCGTTATATATCTTAATATTATAATAACTGTTATCTCAGTAGACACAATGTGGATATCTTTAAAGCAAGAATGAATTTACTTTCGACATCTTGGGCTACTTTGCGATTTTAGTTCGAATAGATATCAAACACTGTCTCAAAATAATAAAACAGTGTAACAAATACCTTAAAAATTCACTTATAAAACTACAACTTTACCCTTAATTACACTAACTTTTAGTACGCGCCGAGGATCACTTAAGTTCACTAACATATTTATAAATATATAAATGAGCCTTTGGGACCACTGCGTTACAAAGCTTTAGGGTGTACTCGAAACGGAGTTGTATTGAGCCGCCGTGCTCTCGTAGCAGAAGTACTCTTAATTACAGAGCAGCATGTGACGACGCGTGCCTCAGTTTACTTGTGGCCCTAACGACCACCGTAATTATTTAGAGCTACCCTTTACGATAGTTATTATGTTACGCATTCCCGTACAGTTTAGTTAACGATAATTTAAGATTACCTCTTAATATTTTTCGCGCTAGAGTCATGCTGCGGCTATATTATGGTTGTAGTATGGATGACTCGACCGGGGAACGACCATACTCTCACAGAATA
Organism: Parnassius glacialis; assembly: GCA_033319125.1. Classification (NCBI taxonomy): domain Eukaryota; kingdom Metazoa; phylum Arthropoda; class Insecta; order Lepidoptera; family Papilionidae; genus Parnassius; species Parnassius glacialis. The sequence goes on from JAVANC010000004.1 coordinate 47,725,079, forward strand.
CCAGCGTAAATTAGCAGCTCAACGCTGCTGTGTTACTTATAGTGAGTGTAGAGAACAAAATACCCTTTCTACTGGAAACGAGGTATTCCGTTTAGTCCTCAGGGGTGACAATGTATCTGAATTTTGATTCTTAATCGAGGATAGATGAACATGTCTATGGGCCACAGCCTCCATTTACCATCAGGTGGATTTTGGTGCTCGTTTGTCACCCTTATGATTTTTTTATAGAAGAGGGGGCAAACGAGCATGCTACTCACTTGATGGTAAGTGACTACCGCCGCCCATGAACAACCGCAACACCAGGGGAATTGCAGATGCGTTGCCGGCCTTTTAGAAAGGTGTAAGCTCTTTTCTTGAAGGTCCATAAGTCGTATCGGTCCGGAAAAATCGCCAGTAGTAAACAATTCCACAGAGAAATTGTACGAGTAAGAAAACTTAATATTATATAATAAAAATGTATTTATTATTTGTTTACAGCCTATTTACGCATTTTACTGCTGGGTACTGGTCTCCTTTTATTACTGAGAGGATTGTGGAGTAATTAGACCGCACTGTTCCAGTGGCGGTGTAAGAATATCCACTATCCCCATATCATCCCGTGGGTGTCGTAAGAGGAAAGGGAAACTGAAATAGGAGATGGATAGCAGCATTTAACAACACAAAATAATAATTTCTCAGCAGCATTTAACAACATAAAATAATAATAATAATTTGCGGTAGACAATCCGACCGCCGAGCGTGTCAACTATAGCAACCCCCCCACGAGTCAATCTATGTTACAGAGGGCTATTCGCAGCAATGGGGTTTTAATGCGCTGTAACGGTTCGACGAAAAAATTTAAGCCTCATATATGAAGGCTTCTTCACAATGTTCTCCTTTACTGCCGACCACGTGGCAAACCAGCACTTAAAATTGCGAGTAATATCATTGGTGCCTTACGTCGAGAGCTTCACTCCTCAGCTACCATGGCTTTATTAATATTTATGAACAGTGAAAATATGTGTGACAGTCAAGTCGTTTAACCTTTTTTTATCTTAGCCTATGTATATCTCGATTTCACCTGGTGGTATGTGATAAAGCCCTGATAATAAATAGCACTGTCAGAGCATAACAAAAGTCAATCACTCTTGTCTTGAACAGAACCAGATTGTTATCGTAATTTTTAAGTGACACACGAAGTAACGGCGTGGTCTGCCCGATGGTACATGACGACTACAGAGCATGGGACCAGACATTTGTTACGGCTGGAAGGGTATGGAGACAAAGTATATTTACAGGTTGTGACGTATTATGTCTAACTCTTTGAAGGTGATACGCTACTGTGGTCTTCTTTGTTATTTTATTTTTACAAAATTGTAGTAACAATCCAACTCAGGTGGACTGTATCCTCCTGATGGTAGGTGGTTAATACAACTCGTGGACACTACCAACTTCAAACAAAGAGAGCAACAGTTTTATCACCTTTGAGGACTAAGATGTTTGTTAGAAGTAGGTAAGAGGATGTTATGAACCCATACTCAGATGAAATACAAAGCAAACAAGTGGTAAAATTAAAAAAAATTACAACCGACTTCAATATAAATAAAATGAAAACATCATTAATGTAGTCGAAGTCAATTAAATACGTATTATTAAAGATAACTCAAAGACTACTGGTCCAATTTTGATCATAAAAAAAGAATCATCAAAATCTGTTCACCTAGAAAAAAGTTCTGATGTAACACACATAAAAATACAGACGAATTGAGTACTTCCTTCTTTTTTAAAGTTGGTTATAAATGGCTCTACTATATTATAAAATCCTCACCAAAACGTACCTTAGGCTCGTTACACTTCCGATTCTTTTGCCAGACTTTTTCTGAATTCAGTTGTTCTCGCTTGCTTGCATACCGAGCAGAAAGAAAAGATGGACGACGAATTACTGTTACGTATTGCATTATGGCATGCCTATCGCAAAGCGCGTGGGTATGTTCTACTAGCGCCTAAAAATCAAGATTCCAGCGTTTTGTCGCATAAAATCGTATCTAACAATCATATTGAACATAATATAAATGATATAAAAAGTGCATTGTCAGAAAGACAAATTATTGTTACACTTATTAATATTTGTTTTTAAATCGATTAATTGCTATTTTAACATAAAAAGTGGTTTTAGTGGCTTATGGTGTATTTTTATTAAGTCCGCATGGAGTGGTAAACACGATAACTTTTGAAAATATTAATTTTTTAACTCAATCTATTTTTTACTGTCATGTGGGAAGCCACGGAATGTAAATGGCAGTTTAATTTTGTATTGTTTAGTTATAAATTTTTTTTTCGGCTACGAAAAATCTAAAGTTTCGGTGTCTTAGTAGCCTTGTATGAATTTATTTTTTGGAAATAAACTGCGGCAGTCAGCCTGCCTCACTCAGTTCGGCATCTACCGCCTTCGTGAGTGGATACTGTATTGGTTGTTTGCAGCGTCTCAAAAAGATCACTGTACAAAAATACAAAATATTCCAAAAACCATATTTCATACATACTTGATTATTATAATAATCAGAGATATTTATTAAAATATTTTAAATAATAGTAGTACGTACTAGAAGTAAGTAGGATGTATATATTTAAGTATATTCATGTTTAAATACGTCTTGGATTTTATGGAGTTACCTGAATGATGATGTGATGATCATATGAGCATTATGGGTCGTGCACTTTTGGATTTTCCATAACTTTTTTGTTTGTAAAAATTGGAAGTATAATAATAAGGTTACTAGTGAAACAAAGTGAAAAAAAGTTGTAATTAAACTACTTTAAAAAAAATTGCGTATGATCATGTTATACGTAATTTTTTAAGGCATTCTCAATTGGATTTACTAATAGTTTATTTAGTCGTGTTAGCGTGAAAGAAGAAAAAACGTCGCTATTGGATTTACGCAAGCAATCTGACAAGACTTCATCATTCATCATCATTACAGCCCTTCACAAGTCCACTGCTGAACATAGGCCTCCCCCAAAGAATGCCACAAAGCACGGTCCTGAGCCACCTGCATCCATCGACTTCCTGCATATCTTACCAGGTCGTCACTCCATCTAGTGGGGGGACGCCCTACACTTCGCTTGCCGGTACGAGGCTGCCACTCGAGAACCTTTCTTCCCCATCGGTTGTCGGTTCTTCGAGCTATATGGCCGGCCCATTGCCACTTCAGCTTACTAATCCGTTGGGCTAGACTAGATCCGTTGACAAGACTTACCGAGAGTAATTTCCACTAAAAATAATCAAAATTACTCAGATACCCCGAAAAGTTTTTTGATTTTTATAGAATGAGTATTAGCTCTTATAACGAACTTTTGAACTTTTTCTTTGAACTTTGAACCGGTTCAATGCGGATGGCACGCCAAGTGTGCCATCGATTACTTTTGTGTGTGGAGTATGACACACGAGTCGTGTCTTTTTAAAAATCGTTATAACCCGCTCAAAATGCGTTTTTGGAAAATTTATCCAGAACAAAATATTCATTATTTTGCAAGTAGTTCATTCCTGCGGCTTCGTTTCTGGATATTTTGAAAAATTAAAATTTTTAGGGGTTGACAAACTTTTTTTAACTTGTACATGGTACTCTTTTTACTTTGTGGGTTTTCAATCATGTTGTGGAAAAATTGTCTAATAAGTAACAAATAATAGCACTCATTGCGATCGCTCACAAACTCAAGTTGTAAATAAATTTCTGGAAAACAAGTCTCCTGTTAAAAAAGAGCAATGCGTTTGTCTTATTGTTTGATTTTGCTTAAAATGGTTGAACTGCCGTCTTATTACTATCATATGGCCGAATAGACCTACGAAGTACCATGTGCTCTTCTGATATGGTATAAGGTTTATTTTTGCTTGAAACAGTTTGAAACCGTTTATGCATATATAAAGTTCGCTAATAAATAGTCTTTTATCGATCCGCCGCCATATAGCGCCGGCGTTTGTTTCCTTTTGAAAACACTTGTTTTGCTATTCTTACTAATTAAACGTTTTCAAATCGACTTTACTTTTACATTTGTATAACATTAAATAATATTAAACATTTGTAAATATTAATGAATCATAAACCTTATTTTTTTTCGAAATAAAGGTTCTTGATTGTTTGATATTTACAAATATTATTATTAGGTGAAAATTTAATTTAATATAAACCAAGGTTTTCCAGGGTGATTTAGCTGTACCTACTTATATAAATTATTTTTTAATAAAACAAAAAAAAAAGTCACTTACTCTCAATTTCAAAGAAAAGACGTAGAAAAACACTTAGTTACCCACAAAAAACAAGTATCCTTCCGTTTGTAACTGATGTTTGATGTCAACTACTCTTAATTAGGTCTAAACAAGTGAAAAAAGCATAAAAAAGATAATTACTTTTACACATGGCTGATGGCACAATAGGCGTGTCATGAAATATTTGTTCGCCGCCGCAGCTAAAAGTTGTCGAAAATTGGTGCCGCAACGAATCGGTTAATAAAAGAAAAATTAACAAAACGAGATACGTCTACTAAATTGTGTAAATGTGAAATCCGAGATTAAGGTTGACTTCTCCGTAGTAGATACATACTGTCCATTTTTATGAGGTAATTTGCTTTATTGTAGTCAAATACCTACAATAAAACTTGTTGCAACATGTTGTTTACATTATGGGCACGAAATTAGGGTTACCAGATGATATCCTGAGATTTTTTACAGTTTGAGAAAAAAACCTTACTTAAAAAGGTATCTTCACATATTAAGTATGATAAAACTGTTTAAGCACCTACTTAGATAAATAAGTTTTGATTTAGATTGTGCAATTATTCCGAAAGGAAGATTATTCTTAGTTTGTTTAACTTTTCATTAAAGAGATCTTTATAATGTAAGTTGTATTTTATTGAAAGTTCTAAAAATCCTGAAATCTCAGGACAAATCCTCACCAAAACGTACCTTAGGCTCGTTACACTTCCGATTCTTTTGCCAGACTTTTTCTGAATTCAGTAGTTCTCGCTTGCTTGCATACGGAGCAGAAAGGTATAATCAAATGGTAATACATGAAATGCAATATTTACTTGCCTATAAAAGATATCGTATTATTTTTCTATTGATATTAAATCTATGTGCTTATTTTAAACGTACGTAAACTGAAAATTTTTACAATATCTTGAATAGTTTGAGGTATATTCGTGAAAAAAATTGCCCACATATCTCTTTCTCTTTTCAACATCCATTGAAACCCATACTTCTTACAATATTTCTTTACATACGTCTTCTCAAGACAAATCTTTCATCTGTCTATCGTGATACCCTTCACTGCCTGTATCCCATAAGCAAGTACATTGTTCTATGGCCATAATAAGCCGTTCGATATCGTAATTTTCCGCCATCGTCCGAACTACAACGATGCGACACGTCCGTTCAGTGTCACGCTACAGAGTCAATTACTATACTCTTTGGTCAACTGGCAAGTGGCAAGTCGGAAGGAGGAATCGGATGTCTATTTGGTCCCTGTACAAAACTATGCAGACCGCACCTTCAGACAATCGGATCGGCAATAAAATCGTAAACGCCTTGACGCTTTTTCCGACTCAGACGTCCGACCCGACTATCGGATCGGATGTGTATTAAGTATTCAAACAAATGTACGAGTATGACATAAGTGCCTTCAGAGAGTCCGATCAGACAATCGGGTCGGACTATCGGATGAAAAAATATGACGTATATTCCCAGCCTAAGATATAATATACCATGTTTGGATCGTTTAATTATTCTTAAAAGAAAAAAATTTATATGTTTTCTAAGTGAAACCTTTTTTTAGAATCGTTGTGATTTGAAACCCGACGCAACGGAAAAGCGACACTAAAAAGAAAAAAAAATATATATCTCTAGGATTTCACCCACGGGAGAATGAGATGGAATACAGTATAAAGTGTAAGTGTTTCCTGTTATCTATAATATAATAAAATATATAATTACGTAAACTTATTTAATAAAAAACGACAATTTTATAGTAAACCTTCAATATTTTTTATTGCGAATTTAAGGAGTTTTTTATAGGAGGGGTCGTCGGAAAGGGCAGAACAACGTCTGCCTGGCCAGCTAGTACTATATATATATAATGTATAAAATTATATTTATACTTGATAACAGTATGATAATAAATAAACCCTACAATTATCCTATTCCTAACCTCTGCATTCGTCTCATTTTCTCGATGTTTAGTTTTCTGAAGGTTTCATTTATACCGCGTGTGAACTGCACACATATTTTTTTTAAACGTAAGAGTAACAAATACACAGTCTGCATGTGATCCTATTTATATGTTGTTGTTTATATACGCCTACATCTACTTTCGGTTGGTAACCACAATGCACATTGTCACCCATGAAACAGAAATGGAACGCCTCGTTAACAGTAAAAAGTGTTTACGGCCTTTGTAGTTTCATTTTAAACAGAATGTGTTTATCAGACATGTGCAAAGCGGGGAATTATTCCGGTCTTTGTACTTACGCATAATCGAATATGTAAAGAATTCAGATGTCACCGACTCCCCCTAGAAAAGGCTCAAGTGGTGCATTAGAAGAGTTCAAAGCATCAGAGCAAATTTGGACGGGCAATTGAAAGTTATCCTCAAAGAAACGCTCATCTCGCTCCGTCGCTCGGTTAAATGTAATTGTTGGGATCTGATGACGTTCGAGCTCATTTGGCCAATTTTCAGATTATACGCGTGGAAAACCTTTGGGAATTTACTACATGTTTGTCAATATTTTTGTACTTAAAAAATATTTTTTAATCAAGTAGAAGCAAACGTGTATACGGTTATCCATCCACTACAGGTTATAAAAGTCCACTGCTGAACATAGGCCTCCCCTATAGATTGCCTCATAGGGAGGATTTTGCTATAGTTGTAATGTTTCTGTTGATTTAATAAATTCACCTTTAAGTGGCTCATGTGCTCCTGGTAGATTATCTTCTATGCACGCATCCATTACAGCCTACCTTTTTTTTTTACATGGGGAAATGCCTACGCATACCCGCCTCGCGGGGGCAAAGACGGGTTATGTCGGACTCGCACCGACTAAAACCCCATGGTGTTCCACCCTCGTCGCATACTGGCAGGGCCACGGGAACGCTTTCGCACACTTCCGCGACCCCACCTGCGCTGGCCGCCCCATGGCGGCCCCTCCTCGGGAGAAGACTACTCCTCCCCCATCTCCCTCTCAGGTAAGGCGCACCAGAACACATGGCGCGCCCTCCTCCTCGGCCTCCAATTTCACATGCGCAACGGACGCCCCCGCGTCCGATGCGCGACGGCCATGGGGCCAGGAAAAACTAGCACTCAGAAGCACCAGCCTTCCCGACCCCAGCGGCGGATCTGGTCTATGGCTCCGCCGCCAACCAAGATTCGGCTGCGGAGGGTAGGGAGAGCGGCGCCTCGCAATACCGGCACTCCTCTCCCCCCGCAGCCCCACCTCCACCGCATCAATTAACGGTGCGGCCCCGTCTGAGTCGCGGAGGATAGGGCGAGTGGCGCATCGCCATACCAACACTCCTCTTCCTCCGCGACTCCACCTCGGCTGCAGCGGTAGAGGGTGCGGACTCCCCTCTCACCGCAGCCCCCCGACACACGTCCGAAGTGGGCTCGCCAAGCCCACTCGGAGTGGCCACCTCGGGCCAGCCCTACACCACGGGCCAGCCAAGGGGTTCCTCTTTGTTCACATCACGCATCCATTACAGCCTACCTAGTCCACTGCTGAACATAGGCCTCCTCCATAGATTGCCTCATAAGGAGGATTTTGCTATAGTTGTAATGTTACTGTTGATTTAATAAATTCACCTCTAAGTGGGTCATGTGCTCCTGGTAGATTATCTTCTATGCACGCATCCATTACAGCCTACTTAGTCCACTGCTGAACATAGGCCTCCTCCATAAGTTGCCTCACAGGAATGTTGACACGCTTGGCAAACAAGTTGGCAACCGTAGTTTTTTACTCGGGCGACAGGGGATAATGGATATTCTTATATCGTGAATCTGATGACAAATGGACCTATATCTGTCCTCAAATCAGAAGCAAATACAGATGCGTTGTCACCTCTGAGGAATATGTATAGGAATCTGCGTGGTAGAGCCATGCTGCAGCTATATTAGTAGTATAGTTGTAGCACGAATGGGTCGGCTCGACCGGGGAAGGACCACGCTCTCACAGAATACCAGCGTAAAATGGCAGCTTGACACTGCTGTGTTTCGCATGGTGCGTGTAAAGAACCGGAGACCCTATTTACTGGAAAAGAGGCATTCCATCTTAGTCCTCACGGGTGACAATGCATCTGCATTTTAATTCGTAAAAGAGGATACATATAGATGTCTATGGGCCACAGCAACCACTTACCATCAGGTGGACTGTGTGCTCGTTTGTCACCCTACCCTATAAAAAAATAAGATGCAATGCCAGCAATGCGTAACTAGTAAAAAGTGTCTTCGGTTCTCCATACTTTAAGACCGAATTACAAAGACCCAAAAACCAAAGACCCAATTAGAATCTACGCAGTGTTGTAATTGGGACTTTGACAGTCTAGACAGACGAATGACGACGTGTCGAATTTCTATGCAACTTTTGGGTTTTATTTCTGACTAGCTGATACCTGCACGCTTCTACGCGAGGACGCACGATAATATTTTATTGCGAAACCTATTAAACTTCTCTTTGATTGCTCTATTGTAAAATCCGTTCTTAGTGAGCGTCTAAATTGCGATACTATACTAAATTTCAAGTCAATCGGGTGATTAATTTAAAGAGAACTCATTATGAGTCAGTGAGTCAGTGGTAATATAATATATAGATTGCTTTATGATTTTCAAACTCAAATAATAAGCAAACGGCATAAAGTATAAATTTATAATACAATTTTTTCCAGTGTCCATGGAATAGAACAGAATAGAATAGAATGATTTTTTATTCAATATTGATTATTACATCATACTAATTGAAAGTCGTGTTTTTATTTACCACTGGTCTTTTCCAGAGATCTGTCTTAGATTACAATGGCTCTCCAGCATCTAAAAAACCGCAAGTCCTCAGGCGAGGATGGAATTACAACAGAGTTTCTGTAAGCGGGTGGAAAACAAGTATTAGAAGTCCTTCAGAAGCTCTTTAATTCCGTCCTCCATGGTGCGACTACTCTGGAAGCGTGGTGCAGAAGTGCGGTGGTCTTGTTCTTCAAGAAAGGCGACAATGCTCTCTTAAAAAAGTACAGACCGATGTCCCTTCTGAGCCGTATTACGAATCGTCTCACGCGCATATGTGACGACTTCCAACCTCCCGAACAAGCCGGTTTACGAAAAAGCTTTAGTATCATAGACCACATACAAATCCTTCGGCAAAATATACAGGAGACAGAGGAGTATAATCTGCCACTTTGCTTTGCGTATGTGGACTATGAGAAAGCCTTTGATTCCGTCGAAATTTGGGTGGTGCTGCAGTCCCTTCAGCAGTGCCTACAAACAATTCAGCACTTCGATATACCGACAGTCAACTTGTCGGTATATCGAAGTGCTGAATTGTTTGTACAGTAGAGCTACGATGGCCATCCGACTACAGAACCAGAGCACGAAACCTATCCAACTACAAAGAGGTGTAACACAGAGTGACTTAATATCCCCGAAACTCTTTACCCCTGCACTGGAAGACGTTTTCAAGCTACTGGACTGGAAAGGATATGATTATGATATAATAACATCAATGGCGAGTACATCACCCAACTTCGATTTGTCGACGATATAGTCCTTATGGCAGAATCGCTGGAGGACCTAAGCACTTTGCTCAATGACCTCAATAGTGTCTCCCAACGGATAGGTCTTAAGATGAACATGGACAAAACAAAGATCATGTTTAATTTCCATGTCACACCTATGCCGGTAGTTGTTGGGAGCACAAAGCTCGAAGTTGTTTTCGAGTATGTTTACCTGGGACAAATAGTCCAACTAGGTAAGTCCAACTTCGACCGAGAGTTTAACCGACGGATAAAGTCGGCTGGGCAGCGTTCGGGAAATTACGACATATCTTCTCGTCAGGTATACCTCAAAACTTGAAAATGTGAACAGAGACATGGTCCTTCACTGTTGGCCGCATGAGGTCGTTTAAGATCGCTCAGCGAGCTATGGAGAGGACGATGCTCGGAGTGTCTCTTCGTGATAAACTTAGAAATGAGGATATCCGCAGTAGAACCGGTGTAACCGACATAGCCCAACGGATTAGTGAGCTGAAGTGGCAATAGGGCGGCCATATAGCTCGAAGAACCGACAAACCGTTGAAGAATAAAGGCACTCGAGAGTGGCAGCCTCGTACCGGTAGGCGAAGTGTAGGGCGACCCTCTACTAGATGGAGTGACGGCCTGGTAAGACATGCAGGAAGTCAATGGAAGCAGGTGGCTCAGGATCGTGCTTTGTGGCATTCCTTGGGGGAGGCCTTTGTTCAGCAGTGGACTTGTGAAGGGCTGTAATGATGATAATATGATTCAACGTAATAAAATGGAATATTGTGTATTCTCGGTGAGACTTTTTCACGATTCATTTTTGAAACTTGTTACGTCTGAATAGACGTAACACGTAACAATAAATAATCTATACAAAAATAAAATTGAAGTGTTTGTCTTTAATGTGAAAATAACAGTTTTTTTTTTACTAAATGCATATCTTTATATATAAAAATTACGTGTCATGTTGTTTTTACGCGATGAACTCCCTAAACTACTGAGCTGATTTCAATGAAATTTTGCACACTGTGTGTATTTTGGTCCAAAGAGATAGTATAGTTTTTATCCCGCAAAATGACCCTCAAAATTTTTATTGCGAATTTAAGTATTTTTATATGGAGGGTCGTTGGAAAGGGCAGAACAACGTCCAAAAAAAAAGAAATTTTTGAAATTTTTGTCTGTTCCTCTGTTTCTTCCGGCTAATCTCCGAAATGGCTACTTTTATTTTAGAACAAATAATTAGGGTACCGTGCAAAAAAATTTAAAAGCCATAAAATCCACGCGGATGAAGTCGCGGGGAACAGCTAGTTATGAACAAAAATGTTTGTTGTGTAATTCTCATTCAATCAATACATAAATATACATTGGAGGGATTTGAGGGATGGGATGGGACTTATATAAAGTTATGACATCATTAATCAGACTGGCACGGTGACGTCATCGGCGCGAGATAACAGCACGGGAGGCTCGGTTATTTACATGAGATAACGCCTACGCCCGTAACGAATAAATTATTGGTCGGAAGGGGAGGCAGAGGAAGAGAGATTTTTCTCGTTCGATAGAGTCGGTTGATCGTGTTTGTTATTGTTATGAAGAAGTTTAAATTCTATGACATTAATATAATAATCTTCTAGTTTTTCATTCAAAAGAGACAGTAAACTATTTATTGTTAAGATTTTTGGCTTAAATGCTTGTCCTTTAAGCCATGTCTTCATTTATCTCAGTATCCTTTAAAGTACACTGCTTCACAATATGTTGATGCGTCACATTACGTAGCTTTAGGGAGAGTTTGACGGCCGGCAGACAGTTGACGATTATACACGTATCTCATGGCTCCTAAGCAGACAGGCACCTTATCTTGAGATTCATATCACCATCGGAGCACTTGTTTCACCGTTTCCACTAATAGTTCACATACGCAGATTTTTAATGCACAACATCGCAACACTTTTACATTTCAAACCATTATTTAAACAATAATACAGGAGCAGCAATCCGCCGCCGGTCAAGTTCCCGCCAAAACCGACAGTAGCCTAATGGTAGGTTGCGGACTAAGAATGGGCAATATAAATCGTATATAGATACAATGTCTTTAAATCGGTACAATATCCGAAAGATCGGACGACAGAATAACTATGTATCAGTTACCGCTGCAGTACAGCGTCACTTCACAAGACATCAAACATCGTACTTGAAAAAAATATATTATCCTAAAATATCTATGATGTGATGCACTGAATGCGAAATAATACATTTGAGTAAAATATAATATCTACTTCGGCTCTTCGTTGTAAGAAATGCTCGTTTCAGAGTAATTGCAGGTAAAAGCCCTTTCACAATTATTTTAGTCTGGAATTAAATTAATAAAACTAAAAATTATAACTTTTTATAAGTCCCATTGGTAACCTTAGTTTTATATAGAAATCTTGTAATTACGAGCATTTCTTTCAATAAGAACTAAGTCGGTCGTGTTTCTTTGAAATTGACAAGGTTTATTTTATTCAAAACTAAGAATGTTGCTGATGAAACCTCGTTAAAATTAGGTAGGATAGGTTTCGCTTTTGCAAAATGTCCCATTAATGGCTCTGTATAATTGATCTTCAAATGTAAAACATTGACTGAAAATCAAATCTGTAAATCTAAGCAAACTGAATCCATCAAAAATCGCGTATCAAGGTGTGGTATACTGAATACTGAGTTCTTTACAGAGCTACAGATATATAAAACGATATATAAATATTGTAATATATAGATTCAATATTAGATATTCAAATCCAATACATAGATACGATTTGATATAGGGTAAGAGCCTAGTGCGGACCGCGAATTCAAAAGGCCGTGGGGTCGAATCCGCAATTCGACTACTGCCGTGAACCACTCCTAACACATTTTTTAAGCTTACTAGCAGTGGTTATAGGGAAATAATATTAATGTTAATAGCATTGCTAGTATTTAAAAAAAAGAAAAGTACTTCATCTCTCCGTGAAAATGTAACAAGTCATATCCAGCAGCGGACTACGTGACGTTTGGTGCAAATCTTCTCTACAATGAATGTTCAGGCTATATTTTACTATAAAATAGCGCCCCACCCCGGCCTCGCATCGTGAAAGATCACTTATTTTATTTATTTTATTTTACATGCCTAAACTTTTAAGATTAAATATAGCTTCTAGATCACTCCCTGGCATTGATCTCTATTTGTTCCTGAAGTTTCATCAGCCGTTCTAAAGATTTTCCCGGAAAATGAGACACAAAGATAAAAGATTTCAAAATGGTTATTCATATCTTAATATGCAAGTAACCCTTTGAGCTCAATACTAGGCAGGTATTACGATATTACAGAAAAAGACTTCAATTTTATTTATATGTAATATATGTAAGTTTGGTTTATATAATAATTATATTCTAAGTCATACGTGCAAATATATTTTAGTAAGATGTATTGCTGATAAAGTTACTTTCACAATATGTAAGACAATTCGTGCCTTTACCATTACCCGATTCGACCCTCACAATATTATCACGTCCGTCACATTTTATAATTGTCACGCTGTAGCCATGTTATCATGAATTAATCAGCTCGACCGGAGTAGGATCACGCTCTCATACAATACCAGGGTAAAGTAAGTTTTTTTTTTATAGAATAAGGAGACAGACAAATAAGAACACAGTCCATCTGATGGTAAGTTAATGCTGTGGCCCATAGACATCTACATTTATACTCAATTGAGAATCAAAATGTAGATGCGTTGTCACCCCTGAGGACTAAGATGGAATGCCTCGTTTCCAGTAAAAATGGTCTCCGGTTCTCTGCACTCATTATACGAAATACAGCAGCATTAAGCTGCTATTTTGTGCTGGTATTCTGTGAGAGAGTGGTTCTTCTCTGGTCATTCCACCTATTCATGCTACAACCATAATATAGTTGCAGTGTGGCTCTACTACGTATAAAAGAGCAAGAGTGAATAAGCTTTTGTAACGGTAACACAGTGTGATTAACCATCTGGGGTTTCATCACCACTATACCACTCTCAAATTTCAAAAAGGTAATTTTTCCAAATATTTTTTTTTTGAGTAGCCGCGAAGCTCCTCACTAGTAACTACGGAGTTATCCATTACTTATCGGACAGCCTGTATAACTGTAGCGTGACTACCATATCTACCAAAATATTATGCCACATCATCCAAAATATTATTATCAGAAGAATTTGTATTGTAAATAATTTATTTCGCATACTTATTACAAAATTATAATTTAAAAGAGCGGAATCACCTTAAGTATTTAAGCAAAGTAAACCTCTTATGACTTTTATATGTCGATAAAGAAGTAATAAATCACCTCGTCTTTCATCGGCTATTTATAGGAAACTATAAGTGTCACATGCAATATCTTTACATTATGATATAACTCTCGATTCATTCTTCCACGCTCAATAACAGTCAATAACGATACAGCTATCCCAATTTATTTAGCAGTACTGTCTACAAACCCATCATTTTACGGCAGAGACACTTTAAGACTCGAAGTTCAGTATCTCACAGAACTTCAGTGTATTTTTTTATAGAATAAAGGTGGCAAATGAGCACACAGCACGCACTCTTAATGGTAAGTTGATTCTGTGGCTCATAGGCATCTACATCTATTTTCGATTAAGAATCAAAATGCATATGTCGCCCTGAGGACTAAGATGAAATGCCTCGTTTTCAGTAAAAAAGGTCTACGAATTTCTACACTCACCATACCAAACACAGCAGCATTGATTTTAGGCAGGTATTCTATGCGAGCGTGATCCGTGATACTTCGCACTTGGATAGCTTCTAACTTTATACAAAGCTCAAGTCCGAACATGCACGGAGTATTGTAGTCACCTTTGGGATGGCTCAGAAAAATATCAACTTGCCGCACTCGACTTAGTGCAACGCAAAGCCAAGAGGCTTATAGGCGACAAAAATACCAGACTTACTGTAGGTTACCACCGCCACTTGCTTAATTTTCCGAATATTCGCACTAAACGCTATAAGTCATCTTTCATAATGCGCACAGCCAAGGCTCTTTAAGGTGCGAGTTAATAGGCTTCTCCTGGGTAAACTCCCTCCATCGTAGACCTCATCTTTGCCCTCGGGCTAGCTAGAGATTAAGAGTGAGCCAATTTTTAATAAAAAAAAGCCATTATATAGCTGCGGCGTGGTTCTACCACGTACAAAATGTATAATAGTAACTTATTGTTGCTGTGTATGAATGTAAATGAATGTAATGAATGTGTATGAATGTAAAGAACTGGAGAATCTTTTACTGGTAACTAAGTAAGGTTTTTTTATATAGGATAGGATGACAAACGATCACACAGTCCACCTGATGGTAAGTGGTTGCTGTGGCCCATAGACATCTATTTTTTGCGAATCAAAATGCAGATGCGTGGTCATCCGTCAGGCCTAAAATGGAATGCCTCTTTTCCAGTAAAATGCGTCTCCGGTTCTCTACACTCATCATACAAAACACAGCAGTGTTAACCTGCTATGTTACGCTGGTATTCTGTGAGAGCGTGGTCGAGCCGACCCATTCGTGCTACAACTATATACTACTAATATAGCTGCAGCATGGCTACACCACGTACAAAACACGTATTACACGTAGTCTCTTTTAGTCCTCAGGGCTGCCAACTAGAATCTCGTTTGTCACTTCTTAATAATAAAGAAATATTTTTGTACTTGTAATTTATGGTTGCAGCAGAAATAAAGTAAAAATTTAAAGTTACAGCCTATATACGTCCCACTGCTGGGCACAGGCTTCCTCTCATTTCTGAGAGGGTTTTTGGGGTAAGGAAATGTCAACTGCGCTGCTCTAATGCATGTTGGAGGGCTTCACATATCTTCAAAATATTTTATTTTTCAGACATGTAGGTTTCCTCGCGATGTTTTTCTTCACCACCAAGCACGTGCTAATCAGCACTTAAAATTGCAAGTAACAATTTAATTGGTGTCGGCAGGGATCGAACCCGGGTTGCTCGCGTACTATGAAATTTACAGCAAGCGCTTAGCCCTTGAACTAACACGGCTCCTGTAACTCCTAAATAATGAATTAATAGTTTTGCACTTGGTTGCACGCTGCAGTTATTTTATGGTGGCAGAAATGCGAAACGTAAAACAGTAGCTTAATGCTATACGAATATGGAATACCGGAAACCCTTTGAAGTGGTAACGAGGCAGTCTATTACAGTCCTCAGGGGTGACGACATATCTACATTTAGATTCTTAATCGAGGCGTAAAATAGGCGAGTATGGGCCTCAGCATACACTTATCATCAGGAGGGCTCTTGTTGTGTTTTTGTGTGTGTGTGTGTGTGTTTTAATTCTTTAAAATAATTCGGTGATACGGGTGGTTGTGTAACATATTGAATTAAATATGATCCTAATACAAAACATATAATTTAGTTAGTATAAGTCGGACCCCAAGATACCATAAGTTTTGTGTATCTTTTCATGAACATTACTTAGATATTTAGCCCACTGTTCTTGCTTACATTTGTTATTATTATTTTTATTAATTAGTTTAAAGAGAACATGCTTTACGTAGTGGTATTATGGGAGAAACGATGCTAGAGTTAGGTATTGTACTCATTAAGATAGGTTTCATTCATTCTATAAGTGTTCTGGACTAACCTGTGCATTTTGTGGCGCGAAGTGTGTCAGAGAGAGTTGGTGTAGAATATCCTTTGCTGAGACCACTTCCAAGTTTTTCGGAGCCTATAAAGAAGTCAGTGGTATTAGTTTCAGGAATAAATTTAAGATAGTAATAATAACCCTGGAACCAGACCTTGCGGGAGTCCATACTAATTAGATATTATTTTTTGAATTAAAGAGATAAACGAACTGGTAAGTAGCTTATGCAGCCCATGAACACCTGCAGCCAACTTTAAACAAAGAAGGCTGCAGATGCAAAGTCAAAGTCAGGGTAATAAGAAAGAATGCCTCAAAGTCTGCAATTATACTGGCATCATATCAACTCTTAACAGCTGTGTAGGCACTGCTGTTTGTCGGCAGAAATAGATAAGACGGTAATACCTAACCCGATGGACTCCTGGGCAGATGATTCCTGCTATCTAGTTAAGGTCAACTATTAGTTCGCGTGCCATTCTAATGTAATAGAAAAATTTAAGTTTGGATAGAAATAACAGTCAAAGCTAATATTGTTCAAACATACAAATGTTTGACATCCTATCCGCCAACACTAATTAAATTGTTAATTACAAATGTTGATTTACCGCGTGCTTGGCGGTGAAGCAAACTTTTGGAAGAAAAGTGAGTGTTAAAAAAATATTTCAAAATGATGCGAATTTTCCTACGGCAATTTTAAATACTGTTTTAACAATAGTTGTATAAAATGGGTAATTAAAATGTTAAGGAATTATGGATGATAACAAGTAACAATCCCTATGCAAGAGGTCATAGATACCTATATATATATATATATATATATATATATATATATATATATATATATATATATATCTTTATATATAAAAAGTACGTGTCACGTTGTTTGTCCGCGATGGACTCCTAAACTACTGAACAGATTTCAATGAAATTTTGCACACTGTGTGCAGTTTGGTCCAACTTAAAAGATAGGATAGCTTACATCTCAATTTATAGTCGCAATACAATATTATTTTATTGAAAATTATTTGCCTATTATTTGACAGTCACAATTTTCTATTAGCTCCAAACGATTCTGTCAGATGACGATATCTGTTGATTGGATTGAGTAAATATTCAATAGATGGCGCTATGTTAAAAATACAAACGTTTAATATAAGCTACAATTTAGTAGTATAACCACCACGTGTTGCTGTAAGTATTCAACAGATAGAACCGATTTCAATGAGATTTTGCAGACTGTGTGCAGTTTGGTCCAACTTGAGAGATAGGATAATTTTTATCCCGATAAATGACCCTCAATTTTTTTATTGCTAATTTCAGGAGTTTTTTTGGTAAAGTAAATGGTTGTTCGGAAAGGGCAGAACAGCGTCTGCCTGGTCAGCTAGTATATATATAAAATACAAAAAATATACATAAAACAAATTAGAAATAGCTTATATAGATATATAAGATATTTATAATTTGTTTTATGTATATTTTTATTCAATATAGATTATTACATCATACAATTGAAAGTTCTTTTATTTAACTTCCGGTTCGGAAAATATCGAATAATCCCCTTTCCTGAGATTTTTTTTGAATAAAGTTTATAATCATATATATGTTACACAATTAACTACACAATAAAGTAATATGATAGCTTGGTAGCGATCACTTTTTTCTTGGGGGGTTGTTATCATCCATAAATTCATTAATAATTACTAATTAGTAATTGCACTTTTTATACAATATTCATTTAATAAAGTTTTTAAACTTATCGAGCTAAAATACGAAAATCCTCAGAGAAATGTAAAATGTCTTCCGCCCAGCTATGGGACGTATTTAGACGTTTAATTTAGGTACTATAATATTATTGTGATTGACCTGTCTACCACAGTAAAAATAATAGCAATGCATGCAATCCGCTGATTTATTTGTATAAACCGTATATTCGATACGAAAAGTGAGAACGAATTAGTGCCTTATTTGGACGTGCACTTGTAGTTCTTTAATCTGCGCACTTGTTTGCTTCCGATAAAGGGAGTTGTCACTGAGACCGAAACCAGAATGAAAACGATTTTCATCAGTCAGTGTAAGAATATCCACTACCCCATACCGTCTCGTGTGTGTCGTAAGAGGCGACAGAGGGAAACTGAAACAGGAGATATGCAGGAGCATCGTCCTAATAACAACCAAAAATTTAAAAAAAAACTGCTGACGGTCATCCCATGCGCTAAGCGTAACAACTACAGCTAATACACATATATCCTATGAGGCATGGGTGAGACCTATGTTTAGCAGTGGACTTGTGGCTGTTAACAGTAACAGTAGATGAAAACGTGTTGACGTTTGATAAAAGGAATTTTAATTTCTTGGGTCGAAAAATAAAGAGTTTTCATTTCGTTTGATTTTATTAAATAAGTTATACCTACATACGGGTTGGTCCCATATAAATTTGGTGAAAAAAAAATTCAATCCTAAGGGGATAATATTGAATGAAGTTTTTAATGTAACTATTTGGACGACATTCAACCTTGAGGTTGTGACATGCCTTTATCCACTCACGAGTGAAAAAGTTAAACCATTAATAAATAGTAAAAGCCGAACTAAAAATAATAAACTAATAAAAATTGAGCAAAAATGGAGCAGCTGGGAGACAACCGTCAGGAACGAAGTTCCTTACGTTGTTTTATCAACTCCAAACGTGATTTAATATGTAGGTTTGTAATGTAATCGATTTAATAACAATAAATAAAAAATATTTTTGTTAATAAATTGATTAAATTAAATTATTGTATTATAACCATACTCGATACTCGCACAACCACATACAACCGTATATAATAGAAAGACACAGAGAGAAAGAGAAAGAGCGAGAAAGGTCGCCTGGATGGACATAACGCTGTTTCCTTATGCTACGGTCACACTACCTCACCGTCTACGGTCTGTTTACCTCAATAATTATGACATTAAATTATTGCCTAAATTACCGTGTGAAGTGGCGTGGTTACACTAGAGTATACCTTTTTATCGTGGGGAAATCCTCATGGTTAGTGGTCACCATCAGCGTATATGAGTGGTCCAGGGATCTGTGTTCGGAACACAACCGAGGCCCCTCTCTCGCTTTTCTTTTATTAAAGCACGTCCCTGGGACAGTTCTTCCTGCCTCCAGCACCTTAGCAGTACTATCACGGTGCTTGAAACTACTTCCGAGTTACCGTTCTCCTCAGGAGATACATTACTAGACGTTTGGCGCCCCCACTTCGAGCGCCCGTAACTATCGAAGTCCCGTTTCTGGTAGAGGACCACCATCATCAAGGGGAGGCCCGTGTCAAACGTCTTGGCGACGTCGTTTCCGGGCGTGATCTGTGCTCTCCCGACACCGCTCGGCATCCTCGTTCTGGGCTATGACGGATTCACAGAAGGCGGCTACGGTCCTCCACGCCCAATCGCCTCAACATCACCGACACGATTGCTGGCAGGAAGAGGTTCTGACCGATCCGGCTTACCAGGACCGTCCGCTCCTGTTCCCATGCTGGACATGTTGCCAGCGTATGGGATCGGGAGTTTGGTCCTGCCCACCACAGTGGAAATAGTCCGCCGTCAATTCGCGTCCGATCTTACACAAATAATCACCGAAGCACCCGTGCCCGATCATTATCTGTGTAAGTCTGTATGTGAGTCTATCTGTTCGGCGATGCATCCAGGCTTCGAAGGGCAGCAAGATTGCTTCAACAACGCGTATGCGCGCATAACGCTCTTCAGAGACGAGCGCGCCACGTAGCGAATGTGTATAGTCGTTCCTGCCGTTTAACTCCTTCAAACACCTCGTCTGACATACTCCTACCGCTCTGACGGAGGATATGTGTCCAGTCGTACACCCTAGCATCCATTTCCGCCATTATGTCCAGAGGAGGAAAGTGAACCAGGACTGTCGCCGCCTCAAAAGATATCTTGCGGTATCCTCACACAATCTGTATGGCCATCCTCCGCTGAACACTGTAGATTTTAATTCTACAGCGTCGGATCGCCAGCTTGTTTCGCTCCATTATAGAGGCGACGCACTTTTTCTCTTGGTCCCCTTAAATTGGGCGGCAGTTTATGCATAGCACCCGCTACCCTTTTAATCTGAGGGCTAATCGCTTGAAGTGTTCTTCGAAGCCCCATCGACTGTCTAGGTGGAAGTTAGGCTAGGTACTTCATGTACCGCCCCAATCTGATCTCAGATCCATTCTCGCGGACGCACGAGTCGGGTGGTTCCCTGCTGCGTCGTAATTTATGGAACCATAGGGCCCTGGTCTTGTGAGGCGCTATTTCTAATCCCAACTCGTGGTGCTAGGCGACGACGACTTCCGCCCCAATCTCCTAGGCCCCCTCGAAGATATTCCCGCTGACAAACACTAACGTGTCGTCCGCATAGTAAACGATATCTACGCCAGCGGGAAGTTCAACTCGCAGAACCGCATCATAGGCGAGGTTCCACAGTAGCAGACACAGCACCGAGTGTCGTGGAACCCCACGTCTGATCCGAATCTTCCTACCATTTTGCCCCATGTACAGGATATACCCGTTGAGCAAGCAGTCTCCGATAACATCTCGCAGTTAGTGGGGCACCTGATAGTGTGCCAGTGCGCTCCTGATTGCGTCCCAGGGTAGATTAACTCTCTAGGCGTTGATGATATCGAGACTTATCGCCAACGCCACACCAACCTGGGATACTGGTTGTTTCGACAGGTTGCGGACATGCATAATGGCATCTACTGTAGAACGCTTCGGATTCCAAACTGGCTATCAGCCAAAGCGGGACCAACGCGCGACAAATGCCCGTTGAGCCGAGTGGCCGAGCCGTTGAGCCGAGTGGCAAATATCCTCTCGAACAATTTGCCAATCTCGTCCAAGAAGCATATGGAATGGTACACTAGATATTACCTAGATATGAAAATGAAATAGGCGGAAAAAATGTCAGATGGAGGTTGAAGTTGCGGTGGTGTTCAGTTATGTGTGTCAGTTACTATTATATGATTTTTTTAAATTTTGACAAAGCTTAAAAGAAGATGGTGGATTATAAAAATGCACAGAAAGCTGAATAGGTTAGTTTTTTTTCCGTTGAGCTCATGTCGCACACTGAACAAATTGTAGTGTGGGGAGTTGACGTAAAAATTACCGCGGTAATTGTCTTTGACATGCGGGAAAGACTACCACAGGAGCTATTGCACGTATTGATTGACATTGTTAAATTATGACCATAAAGCGTGGCTGCACCTGGATTTTGTTTCAATTATGACCATAATTATTGCCATATTACGGTAGTATGGCGGTATCATTAGATACGGGATGATTTCTGCTAGTTCACTCTACTGTAAGCCGCATGACTTTATTATTTTTATTAGGTATTTTAAAGCTGGCTTTTGTTCTTTAATAAGGGTAAAATTTTATAATTAGTTCAGACGACTTTGTCGAGTGTGTTACAAAAATTAGGAAACTTAGTCCCGCGCAAATATGCGAACTATATAAATTGTGAAATATGGAATTTGACAGCAAAAGTCAAATTTCACTGAGACCGTCTCTCCGCGGCTAAGGGACTTTATTTTGAGGGACTCTTCTTTAACTCTTTAACTAGAACAGTTAAGCCAAGACTGACAATTAACCACATTTTGAAATAACACTGAATACAAACGTAATAAACTCGTTGAGTTATAATATCTATTATCTAAATAAGAGATAAGGAGATGGCAATGTTTTTAATTAATATAGCCTCTGCACTTTTTTTAACGTCATGTTACACTACAATCAAAAACTTATCGTATCAAAATTCAAACATAATTTTCGAACTCCCATGTAAATCAATTATTGCGAAAAGTAAACGGAAGTTAATGATAGGAAAAGGTCATTAACATTCCCTAAAGTCCAAAAGCTCCCACGCTTAAAAAAATTAACGCGTCACTCCGCAGTGGAATCGCTCGCGCAATATGCTTTGGAACTATTTATTTGGTGTAACGACGATCCACTCGACGGGTCGCAATAAATCTCGCAGGCGAGGGGAGAGCTATCACTGGTGTATCTTTCGCACAATTAAGTCCTCATTGTCCACGCCATGGTTCCCATGAATTTGGGCAAAACAACGCGGCATGCGCGCGCGCAGCATCGCGCGCCATCTATTGTCAGTAGGAGCGAACTAAAAGACGCGCCGTGCGACCCTACTCGTCCCATTAAATTTTATTTTCGCGTTCGTCGTTCGATTGAGTAATAATTGTTTGTTTGTATAATGCTAAAGGGATAGATGGGAGCTTCGAGTGCGGATTATTGGTTTAGCGGTGGCTTAACTTGTACGACTTCGTCTCCCCTTTAAACAGCCGTTGTCAACTTTTTGAGTTAATTATTAGCTTTGTTTGTTGTGAAAGGATTTTATTTGTTTATAATATAGGGCAGGTGTAAAGAATATTTGTGTTGTATTGCACTTTTTAAAGTATAAATTTTTATAATATAATTGATTTCTTTCATTTGCATATGCGCAAAGAAACGAATGGATGGTTCACGTGACATAAGAAATTATAATAAATAATAATATCCTCCAGACCGAATTTTAGTCACGGCGGCCGGTCTCGACCGAAACTAGCCATCTGCACAGTCATTAATTATCATCATCATCATCATAATTACAACCCTTCACAAGTCCATTGCTGTACATAGGCCACCCCCGAGGAATGCCTCAAATCACGGTCCTGAGCTACCTAATAGTTAACGTGAAAGCATTTGACGGCTACGTGGCGTAGTAGCTTAGCAATGAATTGAGCATTAAGGGCCGCGGGTTCGAATCCTGCACGGAACATGTATTTATATTTTTTTATAGACTAAGGGTGATAAATGATCACACAGTCCACCAGATGGTAAATGGATGATGTGGCCCATAGACATTTATCCTCGATTAAGAATCAAAATGCAGAAGAGTTGTCACCCTTGAGGACTAAGATGGAATGCCTCGTTTCCAGTAAAAAGTGTCCCTGGTTCTCTACACTCACCATACGAAACATAACAGCCTAAAGCTGCTATTTTACGCCAGTATTCTGTGAGAGTGTGATCCTACCCCGGTCAAGCCGACTCATTCGTGCTGTAACTAATAGAGCTACAGCGTGGCTCTACCACGTAAAAAGTCGTATTGATTTACAAATAATTGTTCCGGGTTTGGATATTTATCCTTGTGTAATTTATGTTTGTAAACTGCCTCCACGATACAGGAGAAAGTTCATGTGTGAAATATAACATTAAAAAAATTTAGTCTCTCCTTATTTACCTCCTACCTATTCATTCCAGCTAGCAGCAGTGTTACAGCTGTGTTTAGGTCTGAAGGCTATAGAGAGTCAGTATAATTGGACGTGGTGCAAAAAGGATCCAACCCGAGTTTGTGTCAAAAAATGTTGACTTGAAAAATAATGTTTGTGGTCTATACTATTATGTGATTTAACTATTTTAGCAAACGTAACACAAATAAGAAGAAAACTTACAAACAGACAGAAACCATACCGATAATTTGAGTTTATGATATTTGAAGTATGAATACTTCAAATATCATAAACTCAAATTAACTTATTGCGGGTTGGATCCTTTTTGCATAACTTCGTCCAATTGCAAGGCGCTCCATCATAGTCCTCAGGGTGACGACGCATCTATAGCCTTCGTAGTTTATAATTGGTTATTTAGACAGCTGTAAAGCCATTTATCGTCAGCTGCATTGTAAGATTTTTTTGATTTTGAGATTGTAAGAATTTAAGCGTACCGCGTAGCTAATATGAATGCCTTACATTTGTATCAACTTAAATTCCTAACCTATTCGTAAACTATTACAAGCACCGTACACTAATGTGTAAGTAATGAATACTGTGAAATTGTACTGGTTGGGTGTTTCAAGACAATTTTCTAGCGTTTTACCGTAACGAGCTATACGTAATGGCGTAATTTCAAATAATCATGTTTCCACATTCAACATTGTTTGAAATTACGTTGAGAATACAATTTCTTTAGTACACTATAATAAAAATATTTTATACTAACACCATGTTTACATTCGAACATGCTTTTATTAATTTCACCTGTATCACCTGTTTCACATGTATGGTATCTGGTCTCTTCTTAGAAAGATGATTTAAAATTAAAAATTTTGTACAGCCGACTTCAATATGAGTTATTAAGAATAACTCAAAAACTAATGGTCTGACCTTGATCAAATTCTATGAATCTATAAATATGGGACTACACGAGAATTACCAGCTTTCAAATAAAAAAAGAATTGTCGAAATCGGTTCACCCAGTACAAAGTTATGATGTAACACACATAAAAAAACATACAGTTAAACGTAGTGATTATATTCTCTTTGATACAGTCGAATTGAGTACCGTCTCCATTTTGGAAGTCGGCAGAAAAACATAATCCGTCTTTTTGTATTGCTGTAGTCGAATAAAAGTAAGAGATAACATCGCCTGGCACGATATATGACATCTGCAGGTGCCAGTCGTGACACCGCAGGTTTTGGGCCTCGAGGGGTCTACCCCATTACCCCATTACCCGGACTTCTTCTTGGAACATAACCATACGCCAGTGACGGGAGCCGCATGGTGCGGCATTGTAGATACGGGTTGTATTTATTTTTTTATATTTATTTTTTTCGGCTAAGAGCTACGGCGCTGAGGGCTGCGGGTTCGAATCCCGCACGTTACTAGTATTTGTATGGCCTACAAGTAATTGCTCCGGGAATGGATGTTTATCCTTGTGCAATTAATGTGTGTAAACTCCACGGTAAAGGAGAAAATTCTAGTGTGGGAGTAACGTTTTTAACGTGATACTGCGTTGAAAGCTAGCCTTAATTTGTCTTAAGGTTTTTACATTGTACGTATCCAGACTATTAGGCTGACTGCCCAGCTACTAGTTTAATAGATAGCGTGATGATGTATATTTAATTGTACGTTTCGTTGTGAAAGTCCAATACAAATACATCATGCCGTTTTTCCGTTTTTGTGTGTTTGTATGTTAAGAATTTTTTTAGTGTTCTTGTTATTCCCTACACTTCTTCTAATACATGTAACTACTAAGAATCCCCAAATATACATATTTCATAGGAGTCAATTTTTTTTCTCTTATTTCATCTATATAGGATAACAGCAGCTGATTGTTTTACGTTTTATTTAAATATTCAAGTAATAGAAACTGGTTAAATTTGTTTTTTAATTTATAGCGCATTCTTTACATAGTAGGTTGGTTCTCATAAATGGTCGAGAGAAACAAATAGAATATCGTGTTGCTAAAAAACATTAAAACAATATTTTTATGTCGTTGAAAACAGACTTAAATAATTGTGACAAACATATTTTACAAATAATTTAAAAAAAACCGGCCAATAACAGTTATCCACTAATTATTTACTACGTAATTTTTATTTGATAATAGATCATTGATATATAGATGTAAATGTCTATGGTCCACGTCATCCACTTACCATCGGGTGGACTGTGTATTCGTTTTGTCACCATCATTCTATAAAAGAAAGCAAGGCCACTGCAGCTGGTGTTCGAAGACAAAATTAAAAGAATGAAGCTTAAGTGTTAAAACAGTAATTAAATAAACCCGACTGCGTAAAAGTAATTACTGAAAAGAGAAAAATTTTATACTTTAAGTCACTTCCACAACTAAAATGTATCTAATAACACCTCATATTATAATCCATCAAGCCTTTTAGACTACAGAGTGCGCCATACAATAGACATACATACATACATACATACATACTCTAGAAAAACATTACTCTCTTTCTGGGGCAGCCAGGTTAAAGACTGTTTTTTTTTCAAATGATAACTTCTTTATAATCGTTGTGATTTTAAACTCGATGAAACGAAAAAGCGACACTAAAAAGAGACAAACCTAACATCTATAGAATTAAGCCTGCGACAGAAAGAGATAGAATATTATATATTACAATAGTCGTGTTTAGACCATCTATCGTCTATTTTACGTACCTCCTTGAGAATTAATCAATTTATGTTCGATAAAATGACTTTATCTATAGAATGTACAGACGAAATTTTAAATTATTTTTATTTCTTACACTAAAATTTCAATAAAATTAAACTTTTATCTTATAATTTTATAGACGCACTTATGGTTTAAAATTATTTTATCATATTAAATAAAAATATTTCCCCCGAAATATTTTTAATTTTATTAACTTTTCTTTACATATTATACAATATTTTATTATATATATATAATATTATAACTATAAACTATAATAAAAAAATAAACTAAAACTAGTAACTTAATTAAGTGGCTAAGCTTGCGAAGACACTTATTGATTTCACGATGTCTGTCCGTCTGTCCCACGATTATCTCGAGAACGGTTTCGAATTTTCAAATTATGTTTTCAGCAATCGATTACTGATCACCCAGGCATCTGAACCTCCTATTTTGAAACTGATTGCTCAACGGCAACCGTTAGAAACCGCTACAAAGCTGATTGCTTCGCCACTTTGCTATGCTGTTAGCTTGCTAGGTTTATTATTATTATACAGTCCTACTTCCCGCGGTATCGTGCCAAGAATGCTGGTTGCGTTTCCCTACTGAATGGCTATAATTAGTCCTTGAGCGAGAAAACAACCAGGCCTCTTATCACCAGCAGCGACGACCAGCCGCGCATGGAGTAGCATCCCACACTAGGTCTTTACCTTTCTCCCGAGGGACCAATGTAATACCGTCGGGTCTCCTGCCATCGTCTCTAAATATTCCACAAGACTCTAAAACCGAGGGAACATTTATAGAGACAAGAGCCCTTCGGATGACATCGTTCAAAGAACCGTGCCGTGAAAACCTACCAACACTTTTCTTACATGTAAGTCCGTGGAGCCCAAACTTATCGACGTTGCTATTCGCGGCAATTCGCCGCTCCTAGTCGGATTCCTGCCGCGATGCACAAGCTTTCCCCATCAAGTAATGTGCCCAGATTATTTGATGGTAAAGCGTGTAACCAGTGACTAGATTCCTTAGTCGAAACAGCTAGAAGCAGTGCCTTATCTTGGTCACTACGGGAATTATGAAACAAATCCTTTTGCACGTCCCGTACCAACGGAATATCCCACTGTTTTTGTTGGTTAACTTCCAGTGGAACATTTTTCAGGTTTACTTTATTATTTAAAATTATTTTACATAAGGCACTGACACTGCACGAAAGCAAGGAAAGCAGGCAATACAACGCTAGAAAGATTTCTTACACCAATACCACCAAATTTTATAGTTAAAGTAGCTTGAGTCCAGTCTGTTGTATTTGAATTTAAATTTAGAATTTTTTCTATAGCTATTTTAAGATTATTATCCATATCTTTTAAAATATCCGAACATTTCCAGACTGGACTCGAGCTAGTAGCTATTTTTAACTAATTTCATTTGAAGTTTTCACTTCTACCGCGTGTGAACATGTTTTTATTTTTATTTTTATAACTGTTATCAATTTAATAAAATCCAAATATAACACTGTACAGACCCCGTCGTTTGAACTAATGAATATGAATTGTGAAACAACAACCCGACCCCAGCCCTTTCGCCTAAGCAATAAACATTAAAAAATCAATATACTCATATCGGGGCCAGTTTGTAGCTTGATTTATTGAAATATATTTTATCGCGATACAATCTTAATCACGGCCTCGTAATAGATGTAGAGTGTACATCGAAGCTACGGTTGTTCTGTGTTTCGATAGTTAAGCGGTAATTAAATGTAAAGGACTGTTAATTTTCAGATAGTTAGTATACCAAAAACACAAGATCTAATATATAATTATTAATGTTTGTTTGTTCGTATTTTATGGGCTGCAATACCATTAATCAGATTGCGGTAAAATTGGCTTGGAAGTGCAAAAGTTATAAGCATAGTACAATTAACTCACAGTAGGTGCACGTCTATAGTACCATAACATATTTATTTGAAAGTTATATATTATTCAACTTCAATGAATGTACCTGTTATCATAATGATTTCTTATAATATTTACGCGAACACTACACATTAAAATAAAACTAATTTTACGGATTTTGTCGCGTATATTAACTTATTTTATAATAATAATTTTTAATCTGGAGGTAGTCGTGGTTAACTATGACAATGGGACGTCATACACCTCAGTCCCCCCTCCCCCCGTGCCGGTGGGTGCTGTAGTGCTCGAAACGTCGGGAATATAAAATAAGTTAATATACGCGATAAAATCCGTAAAATTCGTTTTATTTAAATACCTATTATCATTCCTAATTAAACAATATAACTCTTCCAAAGGAGAAGGAGACGTCTCCATACATTCTTGGGCCCAAGTGTTAATAAGATGAAAGTACGACCGTTTAAAAGCGTATATATAAATAATTCATAGCTGAAAATCTAGCAAGATTTGTCAATCTTGGAGCTGAGTTATTGTAGAATAAGTAAAAGTGAGATTATCTATTACCTACCATTGAGTTATATGTACTACGTACTAGAGAAGCCATTCCAAACAAAAATTGTGTTCTACTCTATGTCTTCGCGCATGCGCGGTAGTAGTAGTCGCGTCGCGCATGAGCGAAGACTTTAATTTGATATAAAATAAGATATTGATATAAAATAAATATAAGAATTTAATATAAAATGTCTTAATTTAATCTAAATAAACATATTTCTAAATAAAATGTAATAATAATTATTTTATGGAATTCACAAATCTTCAATTTACACAATATTTAGTTTGTATGGACTGCAGGGACTGCACTACAGTTCAGTTGAACATAGTCAATGTTCGGAAGGGCTTCTATAGTACGTAGTACATATAACTCAATGATTACCTACACTGTAACAGGTGATTTTTCACTGTTATTACACTGTAACGGGCTATTTTTTACTATAATTACTTGAAGATAAAAGCAGAATCAGCATAAAATCACCAAAAAAGCTGTGGTTAATAATGAAATGAAATGGTGAAACGATTAACGAAAGTTAATCCCCTATTGGAAAATGAATAAAGTCCCCTATTGGAAAATAACGTTCAAAAATGAGAATTTGACTAGTGTATTCTATATGGTAATCGATTTATTGCCATAAAGAATAAATACACTACAATCGATTTTCTAACTAATTTCCATTAATTTCTTATTTTATTGTTTTTTCTAAATCTAGATTGTAAAAAGAGCTACTTTTTGTATTTTACAAAAGAAAAATATGGCTAATTTTTTAAAGTATAAATCAATTAGTTAACTTCAGGCCCAAAAATCCTATTCTCCTTTGAAACGATATTTCCATAATAATTTCTTCTGCGGCTGCAACGCGCCTGGTACTACGCACCTAGTATATGATATGTGTAGTTGAGATTTAGGCGCTTCTCATTATTAATTTCCCTCTTGATGACTAATTGTTAGATTGTTTATTTTTCTCTTATTAACCAACTTCAAAAAGGTGGAAGTTCTCCATTTGATTGTATTTTTTAGTATGTACGTTATGTGATATCTTCGCAAATTGTAAACCGATTTTAAAGATATTTTTTTATTAAATAGGCGTTCCTTCCAAGGTAGTGCCACAATATTTTGAAAAAAAAAATTATTTCTCCCCTAAGGGTGGAAATGATTTTTTTTTTTATAATAACTTTATCGCCAGGGTCGTTCCATTAAATTTTGTAGAAAAAATCCGCCCCTCAATGTGAAAAATAGGGAATGAAGTTTCATATTGGACTCTTTTTCAGTAATTTTTTAATTTCACCTACTTCCGATTTACTTTTTCGTCGTAAAAAATTCACTACCATATTTTTACTCTCGGAGCTGTATTCTCCATGGGCTTATTGGTCACCACTGAAAATCATCGTTGTGGTTTCATCACATCTTACACAGAGTGATGATCTTTTTTGGCATCCTTCGAGCTACAAAGCCAAATTTAATAACTTTGAATTAGTATATTATTGTGTACGTGAATGGTCTTTGCAATAATTAAACATTTTGTACAACCGACTTCAATATAAATTATTAAGAATACCTCAGACCTAGATCAAATTTATATGGAACCACATGAGAACCACCAGCTTTCAAATATTTAAAAAAAATCGTCGAAATCGGTTCACGCAGAAATAAGTTATGAGGTAACCAGACATTTAAAAAAAGAACATACAGTCGAATTAATTACTTTCGCCTTTTTGACGTCGGTAGAAAATAGGGTTTCTTACGTTCTTATTTTTGGGTTAAAAACAATAATTTTTGTGTGGCAGAACCATGCTATAACTGTATTATAATTGCAGCACGAAAATATTAAAGTAGTTAACCGCTAACGGTTAGTCACCGTAGAGTCTACTTCACCTGAGGATGCCTCGTGTAGATACGAATCACCTGTAGTACTATCGACGGTGGTGTGTCTTTCCCAGTTTAGTGGTGCTGGGAGTAGTGGTACTGGGATTAGTTTTATATATATTAGTACGGTGAAAGTATAGTGATAGTAGGAATTGAGGGAGGGCGAGAGGTGCTCTTCAAACTACGTAGTAGGTAGACACATCAAACACACAATCAAATTTGACCATTTTGATTTTTTTTAATACTTTACCAAATTTCACGATTCTGGTAGACGGTAAGTACCTACCTTATAGTTTTTAATGAGTGAGTTTGCGAGGGTCAAATAATGTGAATAAATGGCTGTACATGTTGATTGTGTTGTCTTAAAAGTTTAAAATTTATACACTTCCAAAGAATATAACATTTTATATTAATTTCAACTTGGTACCCGTTGCTGAGGAAAAAGATCTTGACAGACGGACAGACTACCGGAAACAAAGTGATCCTTTGGGTTCCGCTGTTTTTCTTTTGATATACCGAATAAAACATGTGATTTGAAAATTAATAAAAAAGGGAACGAAAATAAACAATTATAACAAACAATAAGCTATAATTTATTAACAGACATTTTCCATCTCTAATATCCCTAGGAGCGTATAAAAATTATTATCGTGTTAACAACTCTTTAGCTCCACGCTCTAGGGCTTATAAATTTTAATATGTTGCTTCTAATGACTATAAGATTAGGGTAGGCAGTCCCCCACGCCGGCCGGCGTGCGCGCGTAGATTTTCGCAATTATTTGAATATTATGTAAATAGATTCGGAGTCGGTTAATTCGCTACTTATTTAGTATTCTTGGCTCGGTCCGAATGTTTATCAAGCGCCTGTTGTCTAAGGGGTTCGTAGAGAATGAATGTCCTCGGGGAAAAATAGCTATGTCTTGTTTACTTAGATTTGTTTGTTGAGAATTGAATTGTTTGTCGGATTTTCAAGATTTATCGTACATTGAAAGCATAGCGGTATGTTTTCTAGTGTATACTTATTCAAACTTTTTCTCAAGTTTAAATATGACTGCCTCATTCTGGTGGTCCTAGGTCGGACCTAAATGGGTTATTGAGTTTTTCAGTCAGACAGTTATCAGTGTTTCGCCCCTATGCCCAGTGGCGGCGTAGCGTGAGTTGGCATCCAGGGCGGTTTTCTATCGAGCACCCCCAAAATAAAAAAAATGCTAAACATGCTTCATCATCATAATTTTCATTATTGTCCCTTCATAAGTTCACTGCTGAACGTAGGCCCAAAGAATGCCACAAAGCACGGTCCTGAGCCACCTGCATCCATCCATCGACCTCCTGCACGTATCACCAGGTTGTCACTCCATCTAGTGGGGGTCGCCCTACACGTCGCCTACCGGTACGAGGCTGCCACTCGAGACCCTTTCTTCACCATTGTTTGTCGGTTCTTCGAGCTATATAGCCGGCCCATTGTCACTATTCACTTCAGTTTACTAATCCGTATTACGGTCCTATATGACGGTTACTCTGGTTTTACTGGGGATATCCTAATTTCTAAGTTTATTATTCAAAAACCCCGAGCACAACCCTCTCTATAGGTCGCTGAGTGACCTTGAACTTCCTTATACGGCCAACAGTGAAGGAACACGTCTCAGATCCATGAGTCATCACTGGCAACACGCACTGGTTGTGAAATCTCGTTTTCAAGTTTTGAGGTATACCTCCTGACTGGAAGACATGTTGTCATCTCCCGAACGCTACCCAGCCTAGTGGAATCAGTCGATCGACCTCTCGGTCAAAGTTGGACTTACGAAGAGTATGTGATCCATGGTGCTAAAACCTTTTCGGAAACTGGCTTGTTCTTTAGGCTGGAAGTCGTCGAGCCTGCGTGCTAGACGATTCGTAATGACTCTCGAAAACAGCACGTAGACGTGGCTCAGAAGGAAAATCGGTCTATAGTTCTTCAAGAGAACGTCGTCGTCTTTCTTGAAGAACAAGACCACTGCACTTCTGCTCCACGCCATGAGAGTAGTACCATCATGGAGGGAATTAAGAAACTTCTGAAGGACTTCAAGTACCGGTTTTCTAATCGCTTTGGAAAGCTCCACTATAATTCGATCCTCGCCCGGTGACTTACTGTTTTTAATGTTCTAGAGAGCTAATCTAATTTCGCTCAAACTGACATGCAGCATATCATCGGGATAGTGTCGGATAAGACTTGTTCTTGGATCATTGTTCGCACTTGCGGTGTCTCCAATGACGACGTGTGCAGCTGCCCATAGAACCTCTCAATCTCATTCAAAATCTCAGGTGTACCGGAACCGAGGCTGCCACATTCGATCTTCAGGTTCGACTGAAGGCTCTTTCTAGCAGACAGATCTCTGGCAAAGACTTTAGAGCCCTGATTCCGCTCAATCGCTTCTTCAATACAAGCTGTATTGAAGTTGCGTATGACCCGCCGCATGCATTTGGAAATCTGTCTGTTCAGTTGCATGTATGCTGTCAAATCTGCTGAAGACTACTGCTTCATTTATCGTCTAACAGCCATGAGATTAAGAGTGACATCGGAGAGTTTTTGTATTCTTCTGTGAAGGGTCTTGCAAAAGAGTCATTAGCTCTTGTAGTAGCTTATATTATCTACTGTATTGCTGTTTTCTAGGCAAAGAAAACGATTTTGGTAACTAGAGCTGAAAGTTTTCGGGAATTTGGTTTAGAGCACCAGGGGTACAGAGCGTTGACTTCATTAAACGTGACCTCTCCAGCTTACTGTTTAGGTTCAGTGGTACTCTTTCCATTCGGTGATCGCTGTCAGTTTTCATCCTTGCAATCTCTGAGTCATCACTGAACAGTTTCAGTAGTAATCGTAATAATAAAGTCAATCGTCAATCAATCGTGTTCGGGTTCGACCAGTTCCACTTCTGTGAGGCTGCTTCTGAAAGAAAGAGTTCATCATGAAGAGTTGCTCTTTCTCCATGATGTCAGTCTCTTGGGTTCCGTTACCCTATCGCGAATTTTCCTACCTTCAGCTCACCGTTCTCTCATGTGCCTAGTTTTACGATGAAGTTTCCTACTAACACCGTATAGTGGGGTTTGGAGGATTGCATGGCTCTAGAGATATCCTCATACATTTCTTTTACTCCTCATAGGGTTGAAGCGCAAGCTTGTATGACCTTCAGTGAATACTGTTTTGTGATTCTGAGTATAAAGTACGCAACCCTCGTCGACACACTCCAAATTTTTACAACGCTGTTAACAAGAGACTTGTGGACGATCAATCCGACACCTCCTTAGGTCAGATGGTTGCCTTCCTAGTGGTAGAACAAGTTGCTGGGTTCGAGAAGTACCATGTCTTCCCTCTCTCTTCTAACTCTTCATGCCCATCGTCTGCCTTAGCTTCCCTCTGTTGCCTCCTATGACACCCACGGGAAGTAAGTGGGATAGTGGATATTCTTACCCGCCACTCCACGGGGGTAAAATTTAAGGTAAAATATTCTATTACATTATCAAAATTTATGTTCTTTGCCTTTTCAATAGATAAAATGGAAAGATTTTATTAATTTGAGTTTTTAAAAGCTTCTTTCACTTCAAGCTACCGAAACATAAATAGTAGAAAAAATCTTGGACACAGTGCTAGATTCGGAACAGACTCAGAATAGCCCCAGCATTTTACATTGAATCTGAGAAGCTCCTATGAACTCCTATACTACGGGAATGAGCGACGGTTATAAACAAATCACTGATTGACTGTGTGTTGCTATGCGCGCTACCTTCTTCTTTGATAACTTGAACTCATTTATCTAGGACATTAAAATATGTTTAAAATAAAATAAAAATTAATTTTAGATACATATTAAGATATTAGTTTGCAGGTAGATACTAGGTAGCTATTTATATATTGGTATGTATTTTGTGGAGTAGTTCTTCTGTAAGTATTCTCTGACTGTAAGTGAGTTGTCGTGGTCACCCCTTGGTGCTTGCCTCCCGGGGCTTACCCCCCCCCCCCCGCCACTCCCCATACCTCGGGAAACACGTAAAGACCTTGCTGCGTCTCTATCCGGCCATGCCGGATATCCGTACCATCGGATTATGTGATAAGAGAATAGAGAGTGCACCTGTTTTTTCGCACACACTTGTGCACTGTAATCCTGACCTGCGCAGATGGTTAGTCTCCGTTGATACTATCCGCCGTGACCGAAATTTGGTCAGGAGAACATTATCATACTGTTCTTAAATCTTGAAAGATTTTAGTATAATAGCTGACAATAAGCGACTGTGGTCAAATGTGTAAGGGGACTTGCAGTGGTGGGGGACTGCAACTAAAAAAAGTCGTGACACAGAATCCGTCATGCTGTAACTGTCGTAAAATGCACTCTTCAATCTACTTGCAAAGCGTGACGAGTACTTACTCTACTCTATTACTACTCTCCTACTACACTAACTTCTTGCAATGGGAGATGCACATGTCTAGCAGTGGACCTTTAAAAGCCGAAGAAGAAAGAAGAAGAAAAAGAGGAATTATTTAAGTTTTGAAAGAAAGCTTTTGAAGACCTTTGGAAGAAGTTTCAATGGCCCATGTCCTGCAGTGGACCTGTATGTGACCTGCATGTGAAGCAGAAAGAACAAGCGGAAGAATACTTTATGTGAAAGCTTATAAAGACCTTTGGCAGAACTTTGAATGTTCGCTACTCAATCACACATCAACGGTAAAGAGGTTTCAATAATGACTAGCCCGCCATCTTGGGCGGTAGATGAGAGTGGGGCATGTTATTACAGGGGTAAATAGTTACACGGATTTTTACCAAAATTTAGAACTTTCTGCTGCATAGTATTGGGCTCAATTGGTTCCTTATAACATCGCGTATTTCGTAAGAATGACTAGTGACCCGCCGAACAGCGTTCTGTAAACTTGTGTGCACGTGCTTCGATTTCAGCCAAGTAAGTAAAAAATCCTTTATAAAATCTTTGATTTCCGATACACATTTTTTTATTTTCACTAATTTTTAGGGCTTAGACTTACTTAGCATATCTACTTTTAATTTAAATTACTGTTTTTTTTTGTGCTAGCAATATCCATCAATGGTGACTTCAATTTGTTTAAAAATTCGTGCTATGGGGCAGTTGGTTACAATTTTTTGAGGTAAGATGTTACATATAACAACTTACCCCATATAATTTGGGCTTGATTATCTATCTTATTAGCTTATCAGTCTCTGGAAGGAGTAAAAAGCTAGTTTTTAAACCACTTCCAAGAGGGACTTCTATTTTCGTAGCGTATGCCTTTTTACTGTGTACTTTCGCTTATAATATATACGTTTCTTCATATTTATAAAATGTATATATATATATATATATATATATATATATGTTTCTTTTTCAGAATTTTTCAAAAAAATTGTAAAAGAAAAGCTGGGAGATTCTTCCACTTCCTCGCCTAACGTCTATACTGGACCTGGAAAATCTCGAATTGTTAGTCTGTAAATCTCTGATATACCGAAAAAGGAGCATTAGCAAAAGAGTATGAAGAAATACTGGCCATAAAAAAAAAGCTGTGATAAAAGTAAAACTAAAGGAAGATGTAAGGGAAAGACAACGAAAATGAGTAAAAAAAGGAAAATAAGGAAAAGAAAACATATTGGATTCAGATTTAGACTCAGATACTGAAAAATGGTACTTTTTAGTGTGTAGTGAAAGTTACAGTAGGTGTAAAATCGAAAAGTGGGTAGAGTGTAGATATAGAATGTAAAATGTGGGCCCATGTCAAATGTGTAACGGGAAACGTTTACTTATTAATTGGCATTAATTGCAATTTTGATGAAGACTGATTTAATACTTGTATGTATCTAATATTACCTATTTTTCTACATTTCCTATCCTATTCTATATAATTTAAATAGAAGTGAGTGTCATATTAACTATAGGATCCAAAAAAAATATATTTAATAAAAGCGATGTCACTTTCAACTGTTGGTTTTTTTACACATATTGATTAAAATTATTAAAATTTATTCATTATTTTATTGAACGTTACCTGTAGCTGACGAAGCTTATTTCTGATTTTAGTAATAACATTGTTTTTTTACCAAAGAATTTAAAAAAAAAACCTCACAGCCAGTGTTAGATTAAATTTATTATTATTTTTGATTATTTAAAATGTTTGTTGCGATTATAGCATTTAAAAATAAAGATTAAATTGTCATTTATCATTGTTGATTTTATTAATTATTTTACCGTAACAACGTGCCCCAAAAATGTAACAACTGACCGCGGTCTGGGTCTGGTAAGTTGTTGCAATCGATTAACAAATCAATTACAACAGTAATTAAATTGCCCATTGTGAGAAAACAACGTTAATTTAAATAATTTTTCAGTAATATTTTACTAGCTGAATATTTTTTTTATCGATAAAAACAATCAAATGGATAAATTATTTGGTAGGATTTGTCATTTAAATAAAACTAATTTTACGGATTTTATCGCGTATATTACTCATGGTCACGGGGGGGACTCAGTCCCCCCCGTGACCATGAGTGCTGTAAAGTGCTTGAAACGTCGGGAATGTAAAAAAGTTAATATACGCGATAAAATCCGTAAAATTAGTTTTATTTAAATGTGTAGTGTTCGCGTAAATATAAGAAATCATTAGGATTTGTCATATTGACATTTATCTAAAAATTGTAACAACATGCTCCTCTCTCCTACGCCATATTGAATTTAGAATGACGTCACTTTGCGAACCATGCTTTGTCATCCAAACTTAACAAGTATGTAAAAATTTCAGCTCAATCATTTGAGGATAACTGCTTTAAAATTTAGTTGCAAGATTTGATCCTAACCAATATACAATTATTGCAAGTTAAATAAAATCTTTTAATATTCGACACACGTAATGACTATTGTGCTATGTGACATTCCTTGAGGGAGGCCTATGTTCAGCAGTGGACTTGTGAAAGGCTTTATTAATGATAATGACGATGATCACACGTCTATTCAAATAAAAAAAATTGAAGTGTCTGTTTGTAATGTCAAAATAACGATTTTTTATTAAATGCATATGAAAGTATACCGGGTGTTACAAAACTACCCGTAAAGGCGA
Source organism: Parnassius glacialis (assembly GCA_033319125.1). Taxonomy (NCBI): domain Eukaryota; kingdom Metazoa; phylum Arthropoda; class Insecta; order Lepidoptera; family Papilionidae; genus Parnassius; species Parnassius glacialis. Next base: position 47,762,870 of record JAVANC010000004.1, read on the forward strand.
AAGGAGGTTCAATGGGGCCTTATAACGTCCATTCACAATATTTAAGAACCGTAGTAACGCTGTATAACATACCCCAAAAAAAATTAAAAAAGATTATTATTTTCACTGATGTGTAAACCCTATTTCAGTAAAATTAAAGAGTAAACTACGCAGAATGTACCTACATTTCTACCTAATTAGCGGGACGACAAAAATTTTAAAAGACCTAATCTAACGAAACAACCTAAACGAACACTTACTTTTTCATAATGAACGTCAAATTTACAGAAACGGCTCAAAGTGTGCTCCGCCTTGCTCAATACATAACCTCGCTCGTCGGGATATGGCTTGTGAGTCATTTCGCACCATGGTCAGTATTATTGATGCGAAAACCGATTTAACGCGCTGTTCCATCTCGGCAACCGTTGGGCAATCGGAGAAATACACTCTGTCCTTCACATAAACCCACAAAAAGAAGTCCAAGGGTGTGAGATCCGGAGAACGAGCAGGCCATCGCACCGGTCCCATCCTTGAGCCTGCTTCAGAGCTTGCTGCTTCTTGCTTGAGGTAGCAAACATTTATGATTGAAAAAAGAAAAACTATTAAAGTAGACAATTATTAGGTAAAATAGGTACGTAGGCTTTTCTGTTAAATAATCTGGTTCCCTGACATGACAACTTACTAGGGTTGACAAAATCTTTGGCTGTGATAATCTTTATATATAAAAAGTACGTGTCACGTTGTTTGTCCGCGATGGACTCCTAAACTACTGAACAGATTTCAATAAAATTTTGCACACTGTGTACATTTTGGTCCAACTTGAGAGATAGGATAGTTTTTATCCGGATAAATGACCCTCAAAAATTTTTATTGCGAATTTAAGGATTTTATAGGAAGGCTCGTTGGAAAGGGCAGAACAACGTCTGCCTGGCGAGCTAGTTAATTATATTTTTTACAGGGTATTTTGCGACACGTTGTATACGGTACTTATAACGAAAAAACAATTAAAAACTGGAAGATAGCTGATGTTATAAGGAGTAACTTAGGCTACTTTTATTTTAGAAAAACGTTTTGGGTTACCCGCAACAAAATCAAAACCTATGATATTTAACCGTAATAAATTCCAGGTCACGAGGAACAGCTAGTAATAATATTGTTACGCGCCACTATTAATGTCTTGTACATGGCAACACTAGTTACACTAGCGCCCTCTAGTGTCGAGTAGCAGAACTAGGAGGGTCGAGATCCTTCCAGAAATGTCGGGACCGATAAGTACTCGAACATTGTAGATGTCGCTACAGTAGAAGGTTCTGGAAACTATTTGAGGCCCTATATAAGGCCGGTATAGACCACGACCGGGGCAGATTGAATTGGCGATACAAGAGAATACTTCGAAGCGAAATATCGGCGAACTGTGTTTTATTATTAGTGTGATTTTAAGTTGTAATTAGTGTTGTGTAATTAAATAGTCAATTTTGGTAATTCAATCGGCAGTTTGTAATTGTCTCGAACCCCAAGCTCGTAACAATTGGTGTCAGAAGTGGGATCAAATATGCCGATTTTACCTAAAGACGACACGGAGGGTATCTGTACCCGAAGTCAACGCCACCAGGAGACGGACCAGAGACGATTTGGTGATGCAACGCCGCAAACGTCGGAGGGTCAGCTGCTAACCACGGAGGCAGGCCCGTCATCAGCTCCTGCATCTACAGCACCTGACTTAGGTGCTCTGATGATGATGCTGCAGGATCAGGCTCGCCGACAGGAGGAACAGGCTCGCCGACAGGAGGAACAGGCTCGCCGACAGGAGGAACAGGCTCGCCGACAGGAGGAACAGGCCCGTCGGTTGGAAGAGCAGCTGCAGCGCGGACAGGAGGAACAGGCCCGCCAACAGAAGGAACAGGCCCGCCAACAGGAGGAACAGGCCCGCCAACAGGAGGAACAGGGCCGTCGGTTGGAAGAGCAGCTCAAACGCAATAAAGAAGAACAGATACTTCTCATGAAGGACCTTCACGCTATCTTCGGGAAAGAGATAAGGGAGGTGAAGGATAAGGTTGCTCAATATGACAACCGCCTGTCGGAAGCTGAAACCCGAATCGACCAAGTGTACAATCGGGTTGACAACGTAATGGCTGACGTGAGGAAAACGCTGGATGACCTCAAACTTGGGGATGGCGTTACAGCTCCCGTGGTAGCTACAACACCTTCGCTACGTGGATTCAAAGTGCCGCCGTTCGACGGGACTTCTTCCTGGTCGGCCTACAAAATCCAATTCGAGGCTGTCATGAAAGCGAACAGCTGGAATAAAAGTCAGGCCATGACTGCTCTCACCCTAGGCCTGCGCGACCAGGCCTTAACTGTTCTGGAAGCTCTCGGTAAGGAAGTGACTTACGAGCAGCTCCTTGAGGCATTGGAGGCGAGATACGGCGATGCTCACCTGGAACACGTCTTTCGTGCGCAGCTCAAAGATCGCGTGCAACGCAGTAACGAAAACCTGCAGCAGTGGGCCCTTGAGGTAGAGAAGCTGGTTCGAAAAGCATACCAGTCTGTACCTGCGCTCATTGTAGGGAACCTGGTGCAGACATTCATCGACGGCATCCGCGACCTTGAAGTCAGAGCTGCTGTGAGGCTCGGGCACCACGAGACGCTTAAGGACGCCTTGACTCATGCACTGGAGGTGGAGGCCGTGCGGCAGGATCATCGTTCCCATCGCGTCAGGGAGGTTCCTGCAGCTACATTTCACGACCGCAATAAAGGATACAGCCCTAGATGCTACGGCTGTGGGAAAAGAGGCCATCTTCGATCCAGCTGCCCTAAACGAACTGTAGAAAAAGGTGATCGATCTCGAGAGGATAGTGTGGCTAACAGCACCGCCCAGCAGCAGCAGGGAAACTGGCGGGTACTGACTGATTTTAGAAGAGGTACTCCTAAGATTGTCCATGTGGATCGACTGGCGCGTTATTATGGGGACAATAATGCTCGGGACGAGCATGTCTTAGGAGGGGGCAGTGTTACGCGCCACTATTAATGTCTTGTACATGGCAACACTAGTTACACTAGCGCCCTCTAGTGTCGAGTAGCAGAACTAGGAGGGTCGAGATCCTTCCAGAAATGTCGGGACCGATAAGTACTCGAACATTGTAGATGTCGCTACAGTAGAAGGTTCTGGAAACTATTTGAGGCCCTATATAAGGCCGGTATAGACCACGACCGGGGCAGATTGAATTGGCGATACAAGAGAATACTTCGAAGCGAAATATCGGCGAACTGTGTTTTATTATTAGTGTGATTTTAAGTTGTAATTAGTGTTGTGTAATTAAATAGTCAATTTTGGTAATTCAATCGGCAGTTTGTAATTGTCTCGAACCCCAAGCTCGTAACAATATAAATATTTTTAGGTGTGACCTGAATGATAGGGTGAGAAATTATGCGATAGACTAATGCTTCAATGGTTGGGACATGTCTGAAAAAGCAAATTCACAATCTACTCATTTATTAAATATTTGTAAAAGTAAAATAAGTGACCATTTTATACATAGTAGAGCCATGCTGCAGCTATATTAGTAGTATAGTTATAGCACGAATGGGTCGGATCGACCGGGGAGGGACTACGGTTTCACAGAATACTAGCGTAAAATGGCAGCTTGACACTGTTCTGTTTCGTATGGAGAGTGTAGAGAACCGGAGACCCATTTTACTGGAAAAGAGGCATTCCATCTTACCTCTCACGGCTGACGACGCATCTGCATTTTGATTCTTTATTGAGGATAAATGCTGGGTCTCAGCAACCACTACCCATCACGGGGACTGTGTGCTCGTTTGTTACTCTATCCTATAAAAAATGGCTCAAATACAGAGTACTCTTAACCGACGAGCATGTATGCGTAGATATATGATGAAAAAGAGGTGAAAGGTGTGTCAGGATTGTGCCAAATGGAAGCCCGCAGTCTCTGCCTACCTCACTGGTTGACACATAGATTTAGTAACTAACTAACGTGTATGGGTTGACAGGCGTTAGAGCTAATGTGTGATGAGGTATTTAAACTATGAATCGATCCTAAATCGATTCGATGGTAGTCAACCATCCCCGGTGTCCTCTACATAGGATACTAATATTTTTTATGTTTTTACTAACTGATAAAGCGCGTTGCTATTAATATCGTTTTAAATTTGGAAGATTATCTGTAGATATAGTTTAATTAGGAATGGTACATTATATACATACATTGATTGAAGTTGAATGATATATATTTTAAATTTTGTCGGTACGATACGTGCGCCACCTACTGTAAGTTAATATTCGCGGAATTTCGCGGAAGTGCAAGCAATAAGTTGACAAATTTTACCGCAATCTGATGAACGGTATGGCTGCGCATAAAATACGAACAAACAAACATTAATTTTTATATATTAGAAAGAAGATTAAGAGATATGTAATTGAAGTGGTATATATTTAATATAGTGTGAAAAATAACTTAAATATAAATGTAAAAGGATAAAATGATATAAAACAATGGTCTTAATATTTCCCCCTGAAATTGAACTAAAACATCAGCATTTTCATCGTGCGCTTTTCACGCCGAGAACGGAAAGGAGTCGCTACGATGGCAACGGCGAAGTACAATTACGTGTTCCGAATTAACATTTTTCGCAAAAGGCATTTTTATGGTAAAAAGTCCATTGTCTTGTTAGAACGGTCCCATTGTCTCTCAACTCTTTATATCGCCTCTTGGCCTCTGAGCGAAGCGAAAACCTTTTATTCTTTGCGATGGCGGAATAAAAGACACTCATTTATCTGAAATATGCCCTCGAAAATATTTTTTACGCTCGCTCGTTGCGGTGGAAAAGGCTTGACAGTTACCAGATTTATTTTTTGCGATTGCATTTTTTAAAACAGGAACGCGAGATTGTTTTTTTCCGCGGCGTTTCTATTTTCTCTGATTTTTTTTAAAGGGACATCTGATAGACGTGGTTCAGCTGGTTTAGCTCAAAATTTTTACAAGTCAAATAACAAAAATTTACACTATTTAATTTACATATTTAAAAAATGTATTGATTTATTAAATTCTAAGTACCTACACTAGCAAACCTAGTTCACACTAGCACCAATAAAATTGATAACTGCAACTTAAATCAAAATATCGTTTGTCAACATATCTTTTAATTTTCTATCGTACTAATGGATGTTAAATACTGTTAATACTGTTTTTATTACGGCTATACCGAATTTAATCGCATTCGGTTTAACAGAAGTCGAAATATGCGCCCGCCAAACGATTTTGATTTTTAATAAAAGGTTTTAAAATTTTGTTACGTCATTATTTTGGGAAGGATGGGGTCAAGAAAAAAAAAGTCTCCCTTATTTTATCTTATATGGTAGAGACTACCTTTTCTAAATTAAGTTCCTCTAGAGGGAGAATCAAAACGGCGAAATCTCCCCATTTATATTGTCCCTCTATTGTCATAACTTTTAAACTAACAGTATGTATGTAATAACTTAACAAATACAAAATTAAAGAGTGTGAATTAAAAACTGTGCTGGTAGTTGAAATTTCTTAAAAAAAAATTATTTAACAGATTTTGGCCTGACCCGATGATTCGAACCCGGGACCACGTGATCAGGAGTGAGAGAGAGAGAGAGAACACTAGACTAACGAGGAAATCGTTATATAATGAAAATATAAATGTTTTATCGTATATAGTAAGTACATACTACGAACATAGCCTTATCGTATGTAACCTTTATTATCATTTTTTATAGAATAAGGGTGAAAAACGAGCACACAGTCTACCTGATGGTAAGTGGATGCTATTGCCCATAGACATATAAATTTATCCTCAATTAAAAATCAAAATGCAGATGCGTTGTTTACCCTGAAGACTGAGATGGAATATCTCATTTCCAGTAAATAGGGCCCCCGGGTTTCTATACACACCATACGAAAGATTTCAGAATTAAGGTGCTATTTTATGCTACCGCTAACTACATATACTAACATTCCTGAATTTGGCGCTAAATACTTAAACGTTACCGTTAAAGTTTTACGATGAAAATTTATGTGGATACATCGAAAAGTATGATATGACAGAATGGAACCAAGAACAATAGCCGTACAGCTTCTGTGCTTCATTAAAAATGCTCAGACATAAGTTCTAACTGAATATTTGGACCAAAAATGTATGACACATACATCATGTCATTTAGAATTTAAAGACAAATTAACTAAAAAAAAAATAGTGTTTTAAAACCTAAAACAACATGATGTATTGATAAAGAACTGAGATGATCAAAATAGGAATAGACATAAAATTATTGTGTTATCATTGATTGTTTATACGTGTTTCAGTTTCAGTTTCAGCATTTTACGGCATTAGAGATACAGATGTTTAGAGCATGTGGCTCACCCGATGGTAAGTGACCACATTGCCCTTGACCAATTGCAACACGATTGGGATTGCAGGTGCGTTAAAATCTCTCAAGAATGATTATCTCATGAATGTCATTAAGATCGAACTGGAGGTCATTGCAATTGCAAAAAATTCTGATATGGAAACAGTTTCGATAGAAAACGATTTATCTAAGTAATTACGTACGTATTATCATTACAGTCCTTCGCATGTCCTCTGTTGAATAAGAAGGAATGCTACAAATCACTGTCCTGAGCCAACTGCATCCATCGACTTTCTGCATGCCTTACCAGGTCTTCACTCCATCTATTGAGGAGCCCCTCTTTACTTTGTAAATTGGTACGAGGCTGCCGCTCGAGAACCTTTCTTCCCCATCAGTTGCCGGTTTTGGAGTTATATTTTCTACGTGGTAGAGCCACGCTGCAGCTATATTTTGGTTGTAGCACGAATGGGTCGGCTCGACCAGGGTAGGACCACGCTCTCACAGAATACCAGCGTAAAATAGCGGCTTAATGCTGATGTGTTTCGTATGGTGAGTGTAGAGAACCGGAGACACTTTTTACTGGAAACAAGGCATTCCGTCTCAGTCCTCAGGGGGGGACAATGCATCTGCATTTTGATTCTTAGATAATTGAGGAAAAATGTAGATGTCTATGGGCCATACCATACACTTATCATCAGGTGGACTGTGGTTCGTTTACTCGTTTCGTTACTGGTTCTACTGCGGGTATCGTCATTTTTAAGTCTTATCATACAGAGAAACCCAAATGTGTGTATATCAATTTGTAGCATTATAAAGTAGATCGTCGTAAGCTCAATGCTGTGTATAGCGACTCAAATATCATATATATTACGGGGTTGCCGACAGTATCTTTTAATAGAGGCAATTAATATCTTAAAGTGACAAAAGCAATGATAAAGCTCCAGTTTGTACCGCCTTGTAACGAGCACAACGAAACTCCGAGATCTGCCGCCACGGTAGGGACTCCTCGTTAAAATGCGGGAAGCGGGCTAACTCTACCCCCGGGTGAGTGCCTAATAATGAACTCTACGCAGATGATAAAGTTTTATTTTCATTAGTATTTATCAAGGGCGATGGGATGATCTTGTGGGCGGGAGCGTTGCCATGACAACAGCGGGGTATCGCATCCCACACGCCCCCATCTCGCTCCCTTGAGAGCGATTGTTATCTTTAGAAGAAGCCCGCTCCCCACCTTGCCTTGTCGTAGGTATCTACAGACTTTTGTGCTCATCTGAAAGGGTTTAACTCCCCGACGCGTCTAAAGCGAATGCTGCTTTACGTCTTTAGCGTAGAGTCACTTTCAGATGGCCAAACTTTTCATGTGAATAATCGATTTTTATTCTCTTGGAACGTTGTGCCATGAAATACTTATTTGACGTTGGTTACAATGGGCCTTAAAAATGAAGATATCTCGTATAGCGGAGGGTGTTAACTTTAATGCCTCGCGGCCAGCTCTGGGGACATAAAATATAAGTTACACCTGCCCTTAGTATAAGCACCTATTTGTATCTGAAACGATGCCTTTTCAGAGCCAGCGCCCTCGCTGTGTGGATATTGTATTTTATACGAGCTTAGTATTTGAAAATGTAAAGAATATTAAGTAATAAATTTTAGAAAACTTCATGCAATAACATTCTAAAGAAAATGAGAAATAATATTTTCAGTCCCCTGCTAAGTACAGGCTTCGTCTCATTTTACCACGTTTTTAATAAGTCGATTTCTTGTTTGTCTGTTATTCTGAGTGGAATTTAGTGATTGATTTTAAACCAACTTCCCGATGAGCTGAAAACTTGAAATTTTTAATATAGCTCAAATTCACATGAAAATGCTGAAATATGATTAAAAGAAAAGTGATAATTTTTGGAATGAAGTTTTGGACGAAATTTCCTTATCAGATAGTACGAATTTGGCGGATGGGGGCTAGTCGAGAAAAAGTGTAAGATTTTTCCGTCAGGACCCCTTCTAACGTAGTGTAGACGGACTTGGCGGCTATAAGGAAGCGAGATGGAATAATATCCATCTCCCTCGCTCTTTTTCTTATCCTGTCAGGAAAGAAATATTATTTTATTTTAAATGACGCTTCATTTTAATAGACGCTAGTAATTCATTTACTTGTCTTTGTTAATCAATAATATAATACGTTTATAAATAATAATGTACTATGAAAAAGCTTCGTTCCAAACGAGTGTTCCACGACACTCACGTATATTTTTTTTTAAATTTCAGTTGTGTTCAAAAGTTATGGAGCAATAAGCCTGCCGTGTCACTCCAGTGAGTAGATATTGACATAGATACATTACTTATTTCGAAATATTTATATGCAAGCAGGTCACGTTTGATCCCCGAGTGATCCACGAGTGATTTACTGCGTGCTAAAGAAAGAATATCGTCATAAAAAAAACTTCATCTTAATAAGACTAGTACTCATTATACGACGTAATGCAGCGTAAAAGAATTCACTGTGCACCAACCTGTATCGTTCCGTGGGTTCCATAAGAGGAAGGGAAATAAAACAGGAGATGGACAGCAACGTCTTTATGAACAAAAAAACTGTGTTTGCCAACCCATTTGCCAACGTGGCAATTGTGGCAAACATCACAATGAGGCTGTCTGATAGGCTGTAATTAATGTTTTTTTTTATATATATATTTGATTGGTCAAACGAGCATGCGGCTCACCTGATGGAAAGTGTCGACAGAACGAACACGAGCAACTGCAACACCAGGCAAATTACAGATACGTTGCCGGCTTTTTAAAAAGGTGTCAGCTCGTTTCTTGAAGGTTCCTAAGTCGTATTGAACCGTCAAGTATGCAGATGATATGGATGGTAACGTAAGTATATGTTTTTTATATGTCACGTGCAGTCATGAATGTGGTATATTTAGTAAAAGTGTTTTACTATATAAAATGTTTTAATCTATATGTGTATGTTCGCTTAATTTTATCTGACATTTCGGCAACATACATAAATAATATTTATGCCATCCATGGTACAGAATTTTTGGAACGTTTAGCAATTTTAATTTCCTCCCTCCTCAGATAAAAATACTCCCTTTTATAGAATTATAAGGGGACAAAAATACACTATCCACCTGATGATAATTGAATGCTGTGGCCCAAATACATCTATATCATCAGATTAGGAATCAATATTAGAATTAGGCTATGGCATACGTGTGAATTCAAAATGCTCGAAAATACCATTAAGGGTAACACAGAAGCCCCTTTTTTCAGTATCTTTGGATCTATACAAATTTGATAAAATCTAGACGCTAAGTTAGATTTACTAAAATATTTGGAATGACCTAGATGATTGAGAATATCCGTAAAGAGGGGAAGGGGATAAACTTCAGAAACAGCGACGTCATTTAGTCAGCGATAGTCAATATCCATTCGTCACTTTTGCTTGGCGGAAGCATCTAATTTTTTGGGACAATCCAAACTGGGGCATTCCAAGGCGAAGTTCAGGGACTAATAATTTTTTGATCAAGCATTTTCTTAATCTGCTTCTCGACTTCATCTTTATGTATGTTATATGTATCGGGTGCGTCGATCCTCATCATACGAAATACACCAGCATTAGGCTGTTATTTTACGCTAGTATTCTGTTAGAGTACAACCATAATATAGCTACAACATTGCTCTAACACATATATCGTACTAAACAAAACTTAAAACAAACTTTCATGTTCACATATTGCTATATAGATGTCGTGGATATAATATGAAGTCAGAATATGCATGGAAGTAACACGGCAACTTCTCCGCACGAAACGTCTCCTCAAAAATGAAAGGTGGCGTATGTAGTAACAAGTATAAAAAGGCCAGCGTGGGCTTAGCCCACTCCACACATGTTATCTTTAAAATCAGTACAAATACTAAAAGTAAATAAGATATTATATGCGTTTCGGCCTAGTCTCGTCTTAGCGAGCGATCCAGGCAGCCAGCTTCACTTGTCAATTATGTTTAGATTGTATACATACCCGTAATAGGTTGTTCTTGTACTGTTCACATAAAGAACCTACCTTATATTTTATTATGTACATATCGAGATCTGTAAATTAACCTATGTTCATAAAATAAACAGATTTGATTTGATTCCATTCCTTATTGATTCACTACAGAATATGAGCCTGAACTGATATACGGTGAACACTGACACTACACTAGACACACTGAACACAAGCCTCCTCCATAACTTGCTTAATAGGGGGGGTTTTGCCATAGTTGCTACGTTTGGCTGGCGGACTGACAACCGCAGTTTGTTATAATTTTGAATTATTAACATGCTAGGTACCCAAGATTTCCTTTCCATTTCCCCCTATCGCCTCTTCCGACACCCAAGGGATTAATTATATGGGATAGTGGATTACACCGCTACTCCACGGCGTTGTTTGATAGACCAGTAAATTCGCTCATAAATAAATTATGTAAGCATCAACGCTTAAATTAATGTTCATGTCTATAATTTACGATGTATAATATTACAGTCACACGCGCCATACTACATTTCATGAAAAAAATTATGAACTTTTCGTTTATATATTATTGTGAAGCGATAGTATGGACGAACTCAAGGGTCGTGGGTTCGAATCTGCCATCCCACTAATGTCGTGACCCACTCTTAACCTAAGCGTTTTAAGCTTACCAGAAGTGGTTGAAGGGAATAAGTATTAGTAATTTTAATAGTGTTGCTACCATTTAAAAAAATTAAAACATATGTATGCACATATATAACATATATAAATATACTACCAAAACACGGTAAGACATGCAAGAAGACGTGGGATGCAGGTTGCACAGCTGTGGTGGCACTGTTTAAAAGTGGACTTGTAGCTGAGCTGTAGTAATAAATGAAATATGTTTTGATATACTTACCAATTTTGTTCTTGTCAATCGACCCCAACATCGTATCATCTGTCCGTGTAGTCCTTCCGAACCCCAGCGCAGTGCTGGAGGCATCTTGACCTAGTTGGCCACCGTAAAAGTCACCGAACGCTGTAGCTGTTCCCAGCAGTCCAGATCTATCTTGGAGGGCAGCTTTTGCCTTCTCTACGCTCTGTTTTAATTGCTCGAATGTTGACTGGTGGAGGCGGTATGGCGGCCATTCCGTAGCAGGCCATGGTTCCTCTTTAAGGGCGCTTCGCTTCAATTCTAGAGCCCCAGCATAAGAGCAGCTGCTTTCGTACATCGCAGCCTTAACTCCTGCACGGAGCGCGGTGGCACACTTCAGACCGCGGAAGTCGACCCTGTGGATAAAAATAAATGTTAACCTATGAAGGAAGACATCACGAGGAAACGAAAAAGGAATAAAAATATTTCCTCAGACATGCAGGTTTATAAAACCCTCTTAGGAATGACGGGAGGCCTGCGCCCAGTGGGACTTGTATAGGCCGTAACACCTTACATATTTTGAAGAGTCTTACAATAAAGCGGTCAGGAGGGTCATATTCTTTTTACATTCTTAATTAATAATTTTGATATTTAATATCATATTACAGATAAGCGGCCCGCCCTGGAGATAAACATCGACGACCATTTTAGACTAATTAGAGATTTTTTAAGAATTCTTAAAAAAATCTCCAAGTATTTCGGATAAAATAGAATTCAGATCATGCAGACTGAACTATATCTGCTTGACGACTTTCGTTACAATCAGCTCAGCTAATGCGAAGATTAGCCCGGTCAGACAGACAGACACATAAATATTAAAAATGTTAATTAATGTCTCAATGGCGTGTAGATAACCTCATTAGCTCAATAAAATGCAGGTATTTCAATATTACAGATAGACACTACAATTTTATCTAAATGTATAGAAAAACGTTTAATTTACGATCCAACGCTTATAGAGCTAGTCTTGTCTATAGCTTGAATAATTATGCTTATATATACAACACTAGATATATTTAATAATACCAGCGGTAAACTGTGTCGGGCGGACGTGCTATACAGACAAGGTTAATATAAAATTAAGTGGTATTTTAGAATTCCTGCATCAAATCGTTCACAAAAGAGGAGTGGATACGTAGTAGAGCCGCGCTGCAACTATAATATTGTCGTAGTACGTATGGATTGGCTCGACTGGTGTAGGACCACGCTTTCTCAGAATACCAGCGTAAAATAGCAGCTTAATACTGCTGTGTTTCATATGGTAAGTGTAAAGAAACAGAGATCCTTTTTAGCGGAAAAGAAACATTCCATCTTAGTCCTCTAGGATGACAACACATCTGCATTTTTATTGGGACGAAAAACAGTTGCACATTAATTCGCGTAGTGTATATATTATTTGACATTAATGTAATACATGACAATTAATTTATAATAGGAGTACTTAGCGTGTAACCCCACACCAATGCCCACAAAGTAATATTACATCCTTAGCCTTATGTATTTTAGTGGGTTTCTTCGACGAAATTTTGAAAAGCAGCACGACGACGACGCAGACGACGAAATTTTGAACTGCTTCCTCGGCGTCCATAAAACGTTTTCCTCAAAGATTTCTTTAATTTTTGGAAATAAATAAAAATTGCAAGGTTAACGTAAGTTCGGGTAAAAACGTATCGGTTCGGGGCTATTGGACGGGTGACCCGGTAATTCCACGTCTGACGTCACCAAGTAGTAGATTGTTTGCTTGGCGGTGTGCGACGAGGCGTTGTCGTGGTTGTTTCTCCCGAACTTCTTCCAAGACAAGTGGCAAACAATGGTTAGTATACCACTCTGCAGTAAGTGCTTTTCGATCCTCTAAAACAATTTTTGCGTAATGACCAGTCCTCCCGAAGAACGAGGTCACCACATTTTTTCTCACACTTCAACCTCTCTTCACTTTAGTTGCCAACTCCTCGCAAAGAAACACCCAGACAGCAGACTGTCTCTTAGTTTCAGGATCATAACAATAAATCGAGCTTTCGTCACTCATAAGTATTTCGAACACAGCATTTGAGTGACCTCCGATAAATTTTTGAACCATTTCACGACACCAATCAACATGACGGAGTTTTTGGATCTGTGTCAAATTATGAGGTATCCACTGGCACAAAGCTTCCTGACCCACTTAGCGGGTTAGCGGTGTTCATGGAGGATTTTATGCAATCAACTCATACCGATGCCTAAGCTTGTCCGAATCTGCTGATAAGCCATTATTTTGTCAGTCTCTATCATACGCCGCATAAGACTGATGTTATCTTCAGTCGTCGCCATAGAAAGTCGTCCCTTACGCAGATCATCGGTGAGATTATTGCGACCACGTTTGAACTCATTAAACCAGTTGTAAACAGTGGCACGAGATGGGGCTTCATAGTGAAAGGTCAATCAAAGTCTATCATAGCTTTCATGTTGACTTAAATGACATCGAAAGTCATAAAAAATCATTGTACGAAAATTTTCTCGCGTTAAATTCATTCTAACGTGAGACAGACAATTTTAATTTACCGCCAAATCGTAAACAAATGACAAATTAATAAAACACGTATACAATAATATTTGCAAAGAGTTCCATTTTCAAAATTTGTAGTTTTTCTTTTATTATATCGTTTGGCCACTTGGCCAGTTCTAAAAACTTTCAGTGTCGCCTTCGTAATTGCATGAAAAAACGGACGCTAGGAAATTATTATACTCCTTTGTTGTACCGACGCATTATGAACAACGATGCAAACCATTTGGTTCGAATACGTGGTATGTCAACAACAAAGCGGTAGAGACCAGCCGTACTTACAGCCAATATACGAGAGAGGCTTCTTATTTCTGAGAGAGTTATGAAGTAATGACGATGCCGCATTGATTTAGTGTGTGTTAGTGAAATTCACAAGACCTGGAAATATTGGTAAATAAACACTTAACAGAAATGGAAATTCTCAATTTCATTGGTGCCGCCGGGGATCGAACCCATGTTGCGGCGAGTATTTAGTCACTACCACGGTACTAAATTTATTTGTGGTTGAGGAAATATATATACTTGTTTAGGAAGCTTAGAAATCACTTATGACAGGGCTCGTCATGACTTTGTACGAATCAATGAAGATCTAGAAGCAGAGTGCAGCAATTTGTAGCTTCCTTCCCGGAAAAGCGGGCAGCGATGCTAATTAACCAGGTACGATACAATGACAAGATTGTTTGGTTCCGCTGAGATGGAACAGAATAGTATATATTCATTTTTACTCATCATATGTAGATATAGACGTGATACTTTAGGGGCTATGCGCTCTAAATTATTGGTATTTTCTCCTCGTGCGTTGGGAAGCATGTAAAGCCGTTGGTCCTTATCTCTGTGCAACCGTGTCGTATTGCCGTCCTATCAGACTACGAGAGTAAGTCAACGGAGAGAGCACCTGTGCTTGTGCACAAACTCTTGCAATTTAATCGTGTCATGCGCATATGGCTAGTCTCCTTTGAGACTGAAATTCGGTCTGGAGGATTATTATTATTATGATTGTGTGAGTCAAGACGATGGCTTGTATCTTGTCCATATGTGCAGAGGACAATAACATCTGCCCGGATAAAGACTTTCGAATTTTCCGAAAACGACACGACAAATACTACCACAATAAATATAGAGAAAATTCCAGCGTAAAATATCAGCGTAGTGCTGCTTTGTTTCGAATGGTGAGTGTAAAGATCCGGAGACCCTTTTTTACTGATAAAGAAATTCTATCTTAGTCCTCAGGGGTGAAAACGCATCTGCATTTTGATTCTTAATCGAGGGTAAATGTCTTTGGGTCATATTACCAATAAGACGACTGTGTGATGTCACTCCCATTCTCTAAAAACATATAGGACTAAAGAAGTTTATACGTGGTAGAGCCAAGCTGCAGCTATATTATGGTTGTAGCACAAATAGGTCGGCTCGACCGGGGTAGGACCACGTTCTCACAGAATACCGACGTAATACAGAAGCAGAAACAGAAACTTCTTTTTTTTTTTGTTTTTTTTTATAGGATAAGGGTGACAAACGAGCACACAGTCCACCTGATGGTAAGTGGTTGCTGCGGCCCATAGACATCTGCATCTATCCTCGTTTGCGAATCAAAATGCAGATGCGTTGTCATCCGTGAGGACTAAGATGGAATGCCTCATTTCCAGTAAAAAGGGCCTCCGGTCACCTGCACTCACCAAGCGAAACGCAGAGGTAAACCTCTACTTCACGCTGGTTTTCTGTGAGGTCGTGGTACCACCCCGGTTCGAGCCGGCCCATCCGTGCGACAGCAAAAGCTGCCGCGTGGCTCTACCACTGTTATAATTCTTCTTTATTCAATATAGAGATTATAAATAATACTTATTGAAAGTCACTCTTTTGTTTAATTACCACTGGTTCGAAAAAAACCTCTGTCTTGGGAAAAACCAGCAAGAAAACCTAGCGGTCCTTTTTTTTAAGTAACAGCTTACAATCATGTATGTTACACAATTAACCACACAAAACAAATGAGAAATCGTTTAGTAGCGATCACCTCATTCCCAGGGGTTATTGTCATCCATAAATGCAAATATCAGCTTAATGTTGCTGTGTACGCATGGTGAGTGTAGACAAGATCCTTTTTCTGGTAACGAGGCATTCCATCTTAGTCCTCAGGGGCAATGTTGCCGATTGTGGGGAATTTCCCAAACTGCGGGGAATCTCAAGTTGGTTGGGGATTTATTGGGGATTGGCATTATGCGGGGAAAATATGGGGATTTTAACATCTTCGTCGACATACTTTTTCCAGAACTCCAAATACTTTAATATTTTTTTTTAGTTTAGGTACTTATGGATAACGTACGACTCAACACTCTTCATTGCACCAAATTTAAATTGCGGCATCTTTATTCTTTCGCCAATTGTAAAATTGTTTTGTGTATCTTATAATGTTTTTAGGCTTTATACGCCTCTTTCTACAGATTTCGTGTTTATTCCAAATTCATTAAAAATACTTTGCTGATACCTAATTTCTATTATGAATATTAATACAGCATTTTCATGGACATATATTTATTATATCTATAGTTTGTGGTTTAGTTTCTTTTTTTATCTATGGAAGTTTTGGCATGACCTTGCCCGTTGCGTCGACGGATTGTTGCTCCTGTTTTATCTTTTAAATATTGTTTAAAGTAGGGGAAGAAACGCAGACTTCAAAAATCCAAAACATTTTCTAAGTTTATACGAAATATATATAGGATTAAAGGCTGGAGAAGGTATGGAAAATCTAAAAAATGACGAAAATGTACCTCGTGCTGCTATTGCAGATTTCGATATATATACCTGCCAGGAGACCGCACAATAATTAGATGTCGATGATTCCCTCCCTAGTGTTGCAGTTGTTCATGGGCGGCAGTAGTCACTTACCTTCAGGTGAGCCGCATGCTCGTTTGCCCCCTCTCCTATAAAAAAAACGAGTGGCGAACTCACGCTTTGTTAGAATTAGATCAACATGGGCTTAAAATTCATGGAGATAACATCGATGCCGAAAGTTACTGGGGTAAAGTGTTTCGCCTTAAAAATGCTGCGGGAGAATACATGTTTCCAAGCATAAAAATTGTTGTCTTTGTTGCTCATACTGTCATTTTGAAACACATCGGTCGAAAGAAAATTTAGTGCGCTTCGATATTTAAAAACAGAAAACCGCTATCGGCTTAGTACAGTTACTGTAGTATCTTTAATGGCAACAAGAGAGGGGATAAAAAAATTGGGCGGCAGTGTCGAGTTTAATCCTTCGAGCAAAAGCTTGCATCAAACGTATGGAAAAAGTACAACAAAGGTTAAAAAATAAATATTATCTAATTAGTTGAAACTTGTTTCATTGTTTAAAATAATATTAAGGGTAATTTGTGGGGAATCAGCTGTTTTTTGTCCCCAAATATGGGGAATTTTATTTGGATTTTTGGGGAATTACATACATTGGCATTGGCAACCCTGCTCAGGGGTGACAACACATCTGCCTTTTGATTTTTAATCGAGGATAAATATAGCCTATGGACCATAAGAGCCGTGGTAGCTCAGATAGTTAGCGCCCGCTGTTAGCTTCACAGTACTCGAACAACCCGGGTTCGATCTCCGCCGGCACCAATGAAATTGTTAATTGCAATTTTAATTGCTGATTTACCACGTGCTCGGCGGTAAAGGAAAACATCGTAAGGAAATCTATATGTCTGAGAAATAAGAAAAAAAATATTTCGAAGACATGTTGTGAAGTTCGCCAATACGCATTGGGGAAGCGCGGCGGACATTTCCTTGCCCTAAAACCCTCTCAGAAATGAGAGGAGGCCTGTGCCCAGCTGTGAGACGTAAATAGGCTGCAACTTTACTTTTTTACTTTTATGGACCATAGAATCCACTTGCCACCAAGTGGGCTGTATGCTCGTTTGTCGTACTTATTATATAAAAAAACGGTAAAACAGAAATGGCCGAGTGCATTTCGAAGCTCGCTTAAGTATCGATCACACATAGCGAATATTTGCTGCGATTAGGCACTCGCATCGAGAATTCGTTATGTGTAACAGGCTATTCGCTGCGATTAGATTCATTCGCCGTGAGTTGAATTTGCTGCGAATTGAATTGAGCATGTTCAATTTTACTCTCTGCGAATGAGCACTCGCTGTGGAAATTTGCTGTGTGTGACAGGGTTCTCGCTGCGAGTAGCCATTCCGCTCCAGGCTACACGCCTGTGCATAGGGCGTTTCGTTGCTGCCTGATACGTGTGTGTAGATTACTCAAATGAGTTTACCGATAAACAATTCTCTAAAATAGGGAATTTACGATATAATTCATTTATTGGGTGTGTATAGAAAAATGGGGAGCCTTCATTGTTTGACGAACTTAAATGCAACCCAAGAGCAACTGAAAAGAAAATTTCAGAATATAAAATATACATATTATAGATAATTCTCGTGTAGTACTCGCTGTGTGTGACAGGCAGGCGGCGAGTTGTCGCTGCGAGTAATATTCGCACCGAATACACTCGCAGCGAATAT
This sequence comes from Parnassius glacialis, assembly GCA_033319125.1. Classification (NCBI taxonomy): domain Eukaryota; kingdom Metazoa; phylum Arthropoda; class Insecta; order Lepidoptera; family Papilionidae; genus Parnassius; species Parnassius glacialis. Next base: position 47,781,219 of record JAVANC010000004.1, read on the forward strand.
TCGCCGTGTGTGACCGAAGCTTTAGAGGTCTTGTAGAAGCGCGTATCTGTTTGCGTGTCTCAATTCGAACGTTTGAGTTGAGTTTGTTAAGTGTTGAGTAAAGTTGAGTAACTACTTTAGCAATATATTTTAACTATGAGATCACCAGCGTCATCCAGAAGTGAGGTATCAATTTTTAAATAATAATAAGTTTGAGTATTTCAATTTCTCAATAAACTGAAACTTATACTTAACCAGCAGTTATGTCTTTAGTAATGAAACTAACAGAAATACTTTCTTTCAATAACATGTTTTTAGGCTTCAGTACAATAAATATTTGTATTTGACTTGTCTAGCTCCTTTATCTTTAGTAGTAATATTTTCGAAATACGTGAAGTATGTGTATTCTTCAATATTACGGTCACATCCCTACAATTTTAAAAGTACGTGTATATTATAACTGGTTATTTAAAAAAAAATCAAAACACTTAAACAAATATTTGCTAGTATTCGAATTTGATGAATGCAGATGACACAGGGCCATATTTTGTGACATTTCTCGGGGAGGAACGGATTTGAAGGGCTGTAATGATGATGATTGTAACCCTCACCTCATATCGGATATTCTTTTCCTTTTTTGACGCTTATCTGCTTTCTTGGGTTTTTCCGTGGTGATTTCTTTCAAGTGGTATCACATACCCGTGATACCACTTCCCCACTACTAAATCACACCTTCGCCTATATTTACAGTTATTTGAACTGAATTAATCTGATTTTAAAAGACGAACCATTTTTGCATCGTTATCACTTTAAATTTTCTGCATTTTAAAAACCACTCATTATTTGATCCGTTATATCACAAAACTCAAATAAGAAATAGGAAACTGCTCGGACACTATAATCACTTATAGACTTGATGTCTAGCGGGGTGCCTTGTGAAACTAGGTTAAGAGGAACTGCAGTGGAACTTGGATGGACCGAGGATGCTGTAATGGCTAGAATACCCGTCACGCAGATGGCGGACGGTGGCCTTCCGAGCACTGCGAGCAACGCGCCCGCGCATTGCGCTATAACGCACAAATTGATTGCATCCGGCATAAGGGAAATGTACCGCATAATAAATTTATATTTGCTGCATAATTTGATCAGGGACGCGATGTGCTTCTAATTTTTTTACTACCATGACATAACATGACATAGACACTCACCTGTTACCCCAGAGGAGTAGGAGGAGACTACGGACTTCCATTTGGCATATCTACGCATACATGCTCGTCGGTTAAGGGTACTTATATCTAGGCAAAGTTAAAATGGTGTAAGAATATCCACATGTAAGAGGGGATAGATGGAAACAAATCAAAAGATGGGCAGCGGCGTCTTTTAAATAACAACTAACTACGAAATTTTTACAATGGTAGAGCCACGCAACAGCTGTCGCACCGTTGGGCCGGCTCGAACCGGGGTGGTACCACGACCTCACAGAATACCAGCGTGAAGTAGAGGTTTACCTCTGCGTTTAGCTTGGTGAGTACAGGTGGCTGGAGGCCCTTTTTACTGAAAATGAGGTATTCCATCTTAGTCCTCACGGGTGACAACGCATCTGCATTTTGATTGGATAGATGTAGATGTTTCAACCGCAGCAACCACTTACCATCAGGTGGACTGTGTGCTCGTTTGTCACCCTTATCCTATAAAAAAAAATAAGAAACTGCAGTTGTCAAGCGTAACATCCATGATAAATCCTCACCCCATTCTCTATGAGGCAATCGTGGAGGACGCCTATGTTCAGTAGTGGACATTTGATGACCTGGTACGGGTAAATAAAGTAAACGGTTACGTTATAAAAGATATTCAAATACATACATATAGTATAGGGTTTAACCTACGAGGGAATAAGATAGAATGTCGTCAAAAACATAACTTGTAAAAAAAAAGCCAATTCTCGCAACTCAGTTCTTCTACCGTAAAACGTTGTGAGATCCATGTAATACCAAGTCGGTTAATTTATTCAGTCCCTACTTGAGGGTCCTTCTGTCTTGAGTTATTACGTATTTAGCAAACCTAACAACATCTTATAGTGACCACATCAATACTAAAAATATTTTATATTTTAAATAAATAGATTGACTTGGCCATCGCATGAAAACACAATGTATCTCTCAAGTAATACATATTATATTAAATTAGATTGTTTAATGCGATTGCCAAGTGAAGTTATTTATATAAAACATAAAAGATTTCTGATATTGATATGGTCACTATAAGAATTTGTTAGGTTAGCTAATTACGTAATAATTTAAGACAGAAGGACACTTAAGTAGGGACTGAATAAATTAACCGACTTGGTATTACATGGATCTCACAACTTTTTACGGTAGAAAAACTGAGTTGCGAGACTTGGTTTTTTTACAAGTTATGTTTTTGATGGCATCTCATTTCTTTTTGTAGATAGTTATATCTAGGTACCTATCTACACCTATTATTTCATTATATTATACATATATAGGCACACTGATTCATTTACTGCAAATATAACTTTGTAATCCTATATATTTATATGGGATTACAAAGTTATTTATGCAGTTGGTGTATCTCGAAAACTGGACCGAAATTGCGAAATATTTTAAGTTTTCCTTGATTTTTTATTAAACAATAATTGTACTCCAAATTTGAAGTTTCTATGTCTGCTAGAAGTGCCTTAGAGTTTTGATGATCCGTCAGTCAGTGAGTGACAAAATTAAGAAAGTTTGACTAGTTATAATTCTTAAACTACTGGTTCAAATTTAATGAAATTTGAAATATACCGAGTTTATAAAATGGCTAGTTGGTTAGTAAAAAAAAGGCTTCTAGTTTTATCCACAACGAAGTTATAGGTTTTCGAAAATTGCTTGAACTGCTTTGAGAAAAGGATGGTACGGCCGTGCCGCTTTTTTGCTCGACTTGTCGGGGGGCACTACCGTGCCCCCAGATACAATTTAAATTGTTCCTTTTAAATCAGTCTCCTTTTCTGAAGATTTCACTTCTATCGCGTGTTAACTGCACACATGTTTTTTTTTGTTGTTTGTTAGTAACTGACTGTAATAGTACGAAATTACTGCATTACAATAATGGAAGCTTTTTAAATGCCTTGTGGAAAATACTGACATTTATATTATAATATCTAGCTTTTTAGAAATATTTTAAACCTATCTAAATAATTTTGGAGCGTAAAGCATTATCTAAATGCGAAATTACTTACATATCTTTCGAGCCGTCTTCGAGAAAATAGTTATATTACATCTATATATATACACATCTATAATATATATACATCGCACACTCGTTTAAGAGATATCATACAAGAATTGCTCATTCAGAGTACCAGAATACGCTTTATGTAATTCGTGTAACATTTAGTAACATTTCTTTACACTACTATCTAGGCTTTTATATAAAACTTATATTTTTAAAAATCTCTGAAAGGTTACAAATAAAACGAAAAGTACATGCATCCGACAGATTATTTAACATTCATTCAAACCATGTACAGTCAGAAAAAAAATTAGTAAAAGAATATTGTTAAAATGCATTTACGTAACAGCAAAGATCAAACCAACGGTTAAAATTTTAGAAAACACTAGCTTTTACCCGCGGCATTGCTTGCGTTTAATTAATAATTGGCGATTTTTCGACGTAACGACGTCGACGGTAAGTGAATGCCGTGGCCCATTGTAATATAAAAAAGGTTTTTATTGAGAAGAGAAGACGTGTTGCTCAGCTCAAGACTTCAATTGTACTGCTTAGGGGAAGTCCGGGCAAAGTGAACACCCCGGGCAAAGTGAATAGTCCCCACTATTACCAAACTATTCGTTTAGCATTAATCACGCGGGTATAGCAACGTTCCGCCATCTTATCTTAAGTGGCAAACACTTAAGCGAGAGATCAAGTCGCGAGGCGTCCGTAGAACGGCGAATTGTGTTTTCGAAAAATAATTTCCAATATTTCGAGGTTATTTGTTTATCATCCCTGTGCGTAATATACCTAGTTCTATTACGTATCAAAGCGCCTTTTTTAAAATATGTTGACCAGGGAATCGAAATCAATAGTTTTTATATTAACTAACTTAACCTTAAAAGTGGTCGTGTTGGGTAAAGTGAATAGGGCAAAGCGAATATGATATCCACTTTGCCCGGCTTTAACATTTAATAATATGGACGAAACCGGTATTTCGACGACATCCAACAAACGCCCTAGATTACTATCAATAAAAGGAAAGAAACAGGTGGGTATAATTGCAAGTGCGGAGCGAGGTCAGTTAACGACTGTCATCGGGTGTTGTAATGCCGCTGGATCATTTCTAGCATCCTTTCTAATTTTCGCCAGAAAGAAGATACAACCCAGACTTCTTGACGGTGCGCCTCCCGGGGCTCAAGGTACTTGTACGCCAAATGGTTGGACTTCAGGTGACGTATTTCTTGATTGGAGGCATTTCTTCGTAGAACATGTACGACTTAGCACCGACAAAAAGGTACTTCTACTCTTCAGCAACTATGAGAGCCCTAAATATTATCCTGCTTTGGAATATGCTAGTAAGATAGCGTCATAATTTTATCCTTGCATACTACTCATAATTTGTGTAATTAGAAAGTAGTTATTCACTTTGCCCGTGTACCATATCCACTTTACCTGAGGGTACGGGCAAAGTGAATACTATCTCACCTTTTTGTATATATATATATATATATATAATAGCATATAATAATATATAATAAAGACTGATTTGAGATATTTGTTTTATTTCCATCTCTTATAAATTTTCTGATAAAGCCTTGAATATCTTAAGGTATTCACTTTGCCCGGATTTCCCTTAAACTTATTCTACCTTAACACTAATATATACTGTCGTGGGGCTACACTTATACCATATACATCTACATTTATTCTCGATTAAGAATCAAAATGTAGATGCGTTGTCACCCCTGGGGACTATGAAAGAATGCCTGGTTTCCAGTTAAAAAGATCTCCGGTTTGTATTCTGTGAGAGCGTGGTCTTTCCTCGGTTGAGTCCTGGGTGGACTCAACCGAGGAACGCTACAACCATAATATAGCTGCAGCGTGGCTCTACCACAAAAACTCATCTGATGGTAAATAGCCAATATACAATAAAAAAATATTTTGAAGACATGCGAAGTTCGCCAACACGCATTGGGCAGCGCGACAGACATTTCTTTGCCCTAAAACCGTTCAGAAATGAGAGGAGGCCCGTGCCCAACCCAACGTCGTATACGTCGAAGTATATGTGCTGTAAATTTAACTTTATATTGTAAATTAATATTATTTTTAAAGGAAGGACTTTTTCCAGGACCAAGGTTTTTTTTCCGAGCCATTGGTAAAAGCGCAAATGGCTATTTAACTTTTAACTTTATATTATATGTATGTTTACTGAAATTAATTGTTTTAAACACTACGGGATAGTATTTGTCAGATAGATTTTTTTAAGTAAAACTAGCTGTGCTCGCGTCATCACGTGTCCGAGGTGCGCGACATGACATGGCACCTAGTTCAAGCATTTTATAATTGCAATTAAATATTTTATTTGATAGCAATGTATGGAAAAATTGGCATAATTAATGGAGTACTTTTATCTGTTGGCATGTATGATGGAGAGCGAAGTTAAGGTTTATCCACTTTTCCTCCCCCTCCCTCTCACGTCCCAGAAAGTGTCCCGAAGCGCGGTTTTTTTCAGTTTTAAAGAAAACCGTACACGATACATGAAAAGTGTGTAGGCATGAAATGATTCTTGATAAATTTGCTATCAAACTCTTATACTTATTGATCAATAAAATTTTCAAAAAATATATTGGTAAATCCAATTGGGCATACCTTAAGCGCATTAAAAAAATTACGTATAACATGATGATACGGAATTTTTAAAGTAGTTTAAATACATTTCGACAGCACTATCGGCTTCAACGTCCTCGAAAACCATGAAAATGACACTCGTGATGAAAAACTTTATACCTATTGCAGCCGCCATCTTGGATTTACATTTCGACAACCCTATCGGCTTCAACTCTCTCGAAAACCATGAAAATGACACCCATGATGAAAAAATTGATACCTACTTCAGCTGCCATCTTGGATTTACATTTCGACAGCACTATCTGCTTCAACACCCTCGAAACTCATGAAAATGACACCCATGATGAAAAAATTAATACCCATTGCAGCCGCCACCTTGGATATACATTTCGACAACCCTATCGGCTTCAAATCTCTCGAAAACCATGAAAATGACCCCATGATGAAAAAATTGATACCTTTTGCAGCCGCCACCTTGTATTTACATTTAGACAGCACTATCGGCTTCAACTCTATCGAAAACCATGAACATGACACCCAAGATGAAAAAATTTATATCTATTGCAGCCGCCATCTTGGATTTACATTTCGACAGCACTATCGGCTTCAACACCCTCGAAAACCATCAAAATGACACCCATGATGAAAAAATTGATACCTGTTGCAGCCGCCATCTTGGATTTACATTTCGACAGCACTATCGGCTTCAACACCCTTGAAAACCATGAAAATGACACCCAAGATGAAAAAGTTGATATATTTTGCAGCCGCCATCTTGGATTTACATTTCGACAACACTATCGGCTTCAACACCCTCGAAAACCATGAAAATGACACCCATGATGAAAAACTTGGTACCTAATTCAGCCGCCATCTTGTATTTACATTTCGACAACCCTATCGGCTTCAACTCTCTCGAAAACCATGAAAATGACACCCATGATGAAAAAATTGATACCTACTGCAGCCGCCATCGTGGATTTACATTTCGACAGCACTATCGGCTTCAACACTCTCAAAAACCATGAAAATGACACCCAAGATGAAAAAATTGGTACCTACTTCAGCTGCCATCTTGGATTTACATTTCGACAGCACTTTCTGCTTCAACACCCTCGAAACTCATGAAAATGACACCCATGATGAAAAAATTAATACCCCTTGCAGCCGCCACCTTGGATATACATTTCGACAACCCTATCGGCTTCAAATCTCTCGAAAACCATGAAAATGACACCCATGATGAAAAAATTGATACCTTTTGCAGCCGCCATCTTGTATTTACATTTAGACAGCACGATCGGCTTCAACTCTATCGAAAACCATGAAAATGACACCCAAGATGAAAAAATTTATAGCTTTTGCAGCCGCCATCTTGGATTTACATTTCGACAGCACTATCGGCTTCAACACCCTCGAAAACCATCAAAATGACACCCATGATGAAAAAATTGATACCTGTTGCAGCCGCCATCTTGGATTTACATTTCGACAGCACTATCGGCTTCAACACCCTTGAAAACCATAAAAATGACACCCAAGATGAAAAAATTGATATATTTTGCAGCCGCCATCTTGGATTTACATTTCGACAACACTATCGGCTTCAACACCCCCGAAAACCATGAAAATGACACCCATGATGAAAACATTGGTACCTAATTCAGCCGCCATCTTGTATTTACATTTCGACAGCACTATCAGCTTCAACACCCTCGAAAACCATGAAAATTACACTCATGATGAAAAAATTTATACCTATTACAGCCACCACCTTGGATTTACATTTCGACAGCACTATCGGCTTCAGCACCCTCGAAAACCATAAAAATGACACCCATGATGAAAAAATTGATACCTATTGCGGCCGCCATCTTGGATTTACATTTCGACAACCCTATCGGTTTCAACACCCTCGAAAACCATGAAAATGTCACCCATGACAAAAAAAAAGTTATACTACTTGCTTTTAGTACGTACTTCTATTATTTATTCTGTGCTTTTAAATATTGTAATAAAAAAATGTCTTATTATTATTATAATTAAGTGTTTAAGAAATTTGGTTATTCAAATATTGTGTATTTGTACAGCGATCTTTTTGAGCCGCTGCAAACAACCGATACAATGTCCACTCACGAACACAGAACATATATACCCCTAAAGGGGCTCACGAAGGTGACTGCAGCAAGACTGAAGCTAAACCAGTGGCATAACAGTCCATACTATAATTTTTCTTAGAGGTATTATTATGTCATGACAGTTTGTCCATGTTGCAGTAGATGTCGCTTTTTTAAAATTAGCCATGATAGGCCAATTTAGAATCAAACAAATTAATGAATAGTTTAAAATACAATCGAACCTTGCTAACTTACTATTTTGTTACAAAACAAATTTGTAATTAAATTTTCAGTATAATTTATTTATTTTACATTATTCCCTATATATAATGTACTCTGTGAGCCAAACTAATCTACTCATTACTACTCTGTGGCTGTAGCTTCCCATTTACAGAAAGAGTTTTGGCGGGAACTCGACCGGCGGCGGCTTGCTGCTCCTGAATTATTGTTTAAATAATGGTTTGAAGTGGACTTTGATATGTAAAAGTAGTGCGATTTTGTGTATTAAGTGTCTGCGCATGTGAACTATTAATGGAAACTGTGAAACAAGTGCTCTGATGGTGATGGAATCTCAAGATAAGCTGTTTGTTTGCATAGGCGCCTTTAGATACCATCGCCAACTGTCAGCTGCCTGCTGGCTCAAGTTACCGACAAAATCTCCCAAGGCTGCACAATGTGACGCATCAACATATTGTGAAGCAGTGAAATATGAAGGAAAATTATACATGAAGACAAGGCTGTATGGCATAGTTCCTTTGCCTGCTCTCTCGAGCGAATAATAAAAACAACAACAACAACCATTTAGAGAAATATTTTTGTATACGAGGCTAACAAATCAACGAAAATTTCGCCATTTTGGAGCCGAAAAAAATTAATTATAGCTAAACAAAACAAAACTACACTGCCATTTACATTCAGTGGCTTCCCACATGATCGATGAAGAGATTAAAAAATAGATTAAGTTAAACAATTAATATTTTCAAAAGTTATTGTGTTTACAAGCCACAGGGACATGATAAATCCACACCATAAGCCACTAAAACCCTTTTTTTTATTTAAAAATAGCAATTAATCGATTTTAAAAAATTATTAATAAGTTCAACAATCATTTATCTTTCTAACAATGTGCTTTTTATATCATATATATGTATAATATGATTGCTAGATACGATTTTATTCGATAAAATGTTGGAATCTTAATTTTTAGGCGATAGTAGAACACACCTTGCGCTTTCGCTTAAGGTATGCAATACCATAGCAACGTGAAATGAAAGAGTTCAGAAATAAAGATGTAACTAATCATTGTCATAAAATTACTCAATTAAAATTTATTTTATTTTAGGTATAATAATTGAACTAACCTCGCTCATAGAAGCTTTCAATACTGGCTTCTCGCAGTTCTTACCGGGCGGCTAGGGTTTATACGCCGTTCGCGCGGCCAGCCAAGTATTGAATTATCTCTTAAACTATGCGTCCAAATAACATGGTATAAGGAACAAAGTTTATCTTCATATAATTGTCTTGATGATGAAGTAACCTTCGTTCGTAAGGATAAATAGGCCATGTCTAATAATAACGCTTATAAATCACTTTTTAATTTTCAATATTTTTTGTCACAAAATACCTAATTATGGCTTATGTATAAGAAAAAGACATATGGTATCGCGGACTTTTTTTAGACAGAGTAAAGATCTATTTTTTCTAGAACATTGTATTTACGTATCCCTAACGATAACACCAGCGTACGCGGATAAATCATTTCAGGAGTGCTTTTTCTTCTGACTTGCTTAACAAATATCCATATTTAAGGCTAGCTGAGTGATATAGCTTAATGATAGATAGCCTATACTATTCCACATAAATCTGGTTATAATATACAAAAATAATTTTTCAAATCAGACTGGTAGTTCCAGAGATTAGCGCGTTTAAACAAACAAAAAAACAAACATACTCTTCCGCTTTATTATATTAGTATAGATGTCTATACATATTAATCGTACACTAGTACGAGTAATAATGTATTATTTACGCTATCCTTGTACAACACGTAACGTAGTGCCAAATGGGAGCAAATTCTCTCATATTCAACACGTGGGCCAATTTTTTGATGATGATGATGATGAAGATTTACATTACAATACAATTAAGATAGAAAGAGAATATTATGATTGGTGTAGTATCTACGTATAAATGACAATGTGGCACAAATTTGTAAATATAAATTTGGTATATTTTATTTTAACAAGGCGGAAGCATCATATCTCTGTTACTTCGCGTAGAATGTTCAACTCTATTGCATGCCTTAAGCGCAAAGCGCGTAGGTATGTTCTACTAGCGACTAAAAATCAAGATTCCAACGTTTTGTCGCATAAAATCGTATCTAACAATCATATTGAACGTATAAATTATATAAAAAGCACATTGTCAGAAAGATAAATGATTGTTGAACTTATTAATTTTATTTAATCGTTTTATTGCTATTTTTACATAAAAAAATGGTTTTAGTGGCTTAAGGTGTAGATTTATCAAGTACGTATGGTGTGGTAAACACGATAACTTTTGAAAATATCAATTATGTATGTGGTGTGTTACTCGATCTATTTTTTTATCTCTTCATCTACCATGTGGGAAGCCATGGAATGTAAATGGCAGTTTAATTTTGTTTGGTTTAGTTATAATTATTTTTTTTCGGCTGCGAAATGTCATAATTTTCAGTATTTTAGCAGTCTTGTATTAATTTATTTTACTAAATACACTTTGCTCTGTCTTACTAGCTTAACACGCGCTCACGTAACAGCTTAACGTCGTGAGTGGATTGCTGTATAGATTGCTTAAAGCAGCGGTAATAGGCAGCAAAAATATCGATTGCTGTAGAAATACAAAATATTCCAAAAACCAAATATGAAACATATTTGACCAACGTCAATTTCATATAATCACAATTTTTTTAATAATATCTTGTCGCTAAAACTACGTCGGATTTATATATAAATATACTTATACGTACCAGCAGGTGAAGTGTAGGCATATTTAGCACCCCACTAGATGGAGTAACGACCTGGTAAGACATGCCGGAAGGCAATGGATGCAGGTGGCTCGTGACCGTGCTTTGTGCCATTTCTTGGGGGAGGCCTATATTCAGCAGTGGACTTGTGAAGGGCTGTAATGATGAAGATGATACGTTTTGGACTTGGAGTAATCTGAAGGTGTACTTCAGTGAATGCTAATGGAACTCCTCAAAGAATAGAACTAAGTGTGCCTAGGTTGGCCTCGTTTAGTTAGTTATGATGAGACTTTACCTCCGGACTTGACAGAATGACCTGAAAGTGTACTTCGGTGAATGCTACTAGAACTCCTTGAAAAGTAGAACTACATGTGCCGTGTTTGGCCTCGTTTTGTTAGTTATGATGAGATCTTACCTCCGGACTTGATAAAGTGTCCTGACAATGTACTTTGATGAATGCTACTGGAACTCTTTGACGAACAGAACTACAATTTATTTTATTTTAATTTTTTCACGATCATATGTCCATTTTGAGTCGTGCACTTTTGGATTTTCCAAGCTTTTTTTTAAATTGATATTTGACACAAAATTATCGGAATATTTTAAGTATAGTAATAATTATAAGGTTTTTAGTAAAAAGTTGTATGTAATTAAACTACTTTAAAATTTTACGTATGCACATGTTTTGCGTGATATTTTTAATGTGCTTAAGGCATGCACAATTGGATTTACCATTAGTTTTTTTTACGTTTGACCTAAACTCCGGATTTAGTTCAATCATTTTAGCTAAAAAAATGGCTAATGACTAATTTTATCTATTGGCATATGTATGTTATAGAGCAAAGTTACATTTTATCCACTCTCCCTTCCCTTCCCGGATGAGCGTCACCCCCTGTGGTCCAGAAAACGTCCTGAAGAGCGATTTTCTTACAACTTAACGAAAACCTAAATAATAATAATATTATTATAAATAATAAATTTAAATTTTAACAGTGGTAGAGCCAGGCGGCAGCTTTTGCTGTCGCATGGATGGGCCGGCTCGAACAGGGGTGGTACCACGACCGCACAGAATACCAGCGTGAAGTAGAGGTTTACCTCTGCGTTTCGCTTGGTGAGTGCAGGTGGCCGGGGGCCGTTTTTACTGGAAATGAGGCATTCCATCCTAGTCCTCACGGGTGAAAACGCATCTGCATTTTGATCTGTAACAGAGGATAGATGTAGATGTCTATGGGCCGCAGCAACCACTTACCATCAGGTGGACTGCGTGCTCGTTTTTCACCATTAACCTATAAAAAAAACCGTACACCTTACATAAAAAGTGTGCAGGCACGAATTGATCCTTGACAAATTTGCTATCAGACTCTTATGCATACAAAAGCGATATCACTTTTAGTTTCCGCGCAATTTGCCACAAAATGTGAACATTTTTTATCATGTATCGGTTTTTATGCTCAAAGTTTAGGTTTATCAAAAATTTCCATGCATGACTGAAGTAAAGAAACTAAACCCTTTAATTTCACATTGCGATGCTATTTTCAAAATTTAAGTCATTCAGTCAGTTAGTCTAATAGACGAGAGTATAGTAATATTGTATTAAGTTAAAGATACACTATGCATGTTCTATCGAATCTAACTTTTACTATTATGTTAACTTTTAAACAATTGTCCAAAAGCTTTTTGCTAATTTCCAATGACAAAATTATTTCAAATTTAAAACAGTTTAATTTCTTTGATTTTGATAAGTAATACAGGGCTGAATTATTATACGTTTTAAAAATTAGTTAACATAATTTTTCATTTCTTGACGATTAAAATGAGTTTTAAATTCGCCGCTGAACGATTTGCCACCGCTTGTCCAGTCTACCCTTGTCTCTTCTACCTTCCGGCAAAGATACCGCTAGTGGCTGATACAACAACAATCTGATCCTGTGTGGCCGTGTTACCCCCTCGAATTAGTGACCATTTTTCGTATTTTCAGTTTTATTTAGTTAGAAGATTTATAACTTTATTTACTAGATGGAGTGACGACCTTGTAAGATATGCAGGAGGTCGATGGATACAGGTGGCTTAGGATCTATTTAAATTTTAACATTGTATTTTTTGTGGCAAATTAAAAAAATATTTTTTATTTCTTTTTCGTCGACGGTACCGCGGAGCGAGTGGGCGCCCGAGCGGCCGCGTGCGCCATTTACCGCAGGAAGTCTCTACATTACCTTATTATATCCGACAAAAAGTGCCATCCGCCGACAAACTCGTCCGCCTAGTCTCGAAAGGTGTTGGCCTTCACCCTTCTTTGACGTCTCAATCAATCTCTTCAATGTAGAAAACGAGATTTTATTTCTTAGTGCACAAATCACTAGTGTTGTTTATGTCCTTTTAGTATCCAACTATTTGCAGCGTTTTAACATAACTGACTTTTCTTTGTTTTTTTTTATAGAATAAGTGTGACGACACCGGGCACACCCCGCCCATAGACATCTACATCCACCCTCAACTACGAATCAAAATGCAGATGCGTTGTCACCTGTGATAACTAAGGTAGAATTCCTCGTTTCAAGTAAGGCCCGCCACATACATACGGAATTCCATTTCGGGATTCTATTTCAATATTCCGATTCGGGATTTATAACGCATCAAGTCCATACAAAATCTATGACTCGTCAGGTACGTACGGTAGTTTTCCGTTCGAAATTTTGTGGGCAAAACGGAATTCCGTATGTATGTGACCGGCCTTAATGGGGCCTCCGGTTCTCTACACTCACAACACGAATACAGCAGCATTAAGCTGTTATTTCACGCTGTATGAGAGCATGGTCCTTCCCCGGTCGAGCCGACCCATTCGTGCTACAACTATACTATTGATATAGCTGTACCATGGCTCTACCACGTATACGATACGGTCATCATATATTGTCATATATTGTAGCAGGTTGTTGCAGGAGTTTGGATCACAGACAAGATCAATAATTGTATAAAACCTTTAACTAGTTGAGGTATGATTGTATCTTACAGACACGCAATAGCATTAACGGTAATCCCCCACAGATCTACGGTTTTCTTAATATCAATAGCTTAAAAATATTTTTCAATATAATATGTATTTTGATGATACTTTACGAAATGAAAATTTTTTTGTTAAGCTCCAACATGTATAACACAATTATGCAAGTGTATCATATCTTTATTTAGGCCCATTTACAATTTGTAACTTATACGTATGTTTTATTTTGACGGGCCTCTATTTTCTGTCAATAAAAATGAGAATTATATATTATTATTTCATCGCACAAATTTCTTGTTTGTACGATGTTTTTTCACAAGTCGACTGCTGAACATAGACCTCCCCTAAGGAATGGCACAAAGCACGGTCCTGAGCCACCTGCATCCATCGACTTCCTGCATATCTTACCAGGTCATCACTCCATCTAGTGGGGAGACGACTACACTTCGTCCGCCGGTACGAGGCCGCCATTCAAGAACCTTTTTTCCCCATCGGTTGTCGGTTCTTCGAGCTATATGACCAGCCCATTGCCACTTCAGCTTACTAATCTGTTGGGCTATGTCAGTCACTCTGGTTCTACTGCGGATATCCTCATTTCTAACTTTATCACGCAGAAAAACCCCGAGCATAACCCTCTCCATAGCTCGCTGAGCGACCTTGAGCTTCCTCATCCGGCCAGCAGTGAAGAACCACGTCTGAGTTCCATAGGTCATCACTGGCAACATGCACTGGTTGTACAGTCTTGTTTTCAAGTTTTGAGGTTTACCTGACGACAAGATGTGTTTTAATTTCCCGAACGCTGCCCAACCGAGTTGAATCCGTCGATTGACCTCTCGGTGAAAGTTGGACTTACCTAATCGGACTATTTGTCCCAAGTAAACATACTTGTTGACAACTTCGAGCTCAGTGCTCCCAACAACTACCAGCATAGGTGTGACATAGACATTAAACATGATCGTTATTTTGTCCATGTTCATCTTAAGACCTATCCGTTGGGAAACAGTATTGAGGTCATTGAGCATAGTGCTTAGGTCCTCCAGCGATTCTGCCATAAGGACTATATCGTCGGCAAATCGAAGGCAAGTTATGTCCTCGCCATTGATGTTAATATCGTATCCTTTCCTGTCCAGAAGCTTGAGAACGTCTTCCAATGCAGGGTGAAGAGTTTCGGGGATATAACGTCTCCCTGTCTTACACCTCCCTGCAATTGGATATGTTTCGTACTCTGGTTCTGTACTCGGATAGCCATCGTAGCCCTACTGTAGAAACACTTCAGCACTTCGATATATCGACAGTCAACTTGGCACCGCTGAAGGGATTGGCAGCACCGCCCAAATTTCGATGGAATCAAAGGCTTTTTCATAGTCCACATACACCAGACATAGTGACCAATTGTAATCCTCGGACTTCTGTACAATTTGCCGAAGGGTATGTATGTGGTCTATGATGCTAAAGCCTTTTCGGAACCCGGCTTGTTCGGGAGGCCGGAAGTTGTCAAGTCTGCGCGCGAGACGATTTGTAATAACTTTCGAAAACATCACATAGATGCGGCTCAGAAGGGACATCGGTAGTTCTTCAAGATATTGTTGTCGCCTTTCTTGAAGAACAAGACCACCACACTTCTGCTCCACGCCTCCGGTGTAATGCTACCATGGAAGACGGAATTAAAGAGCTTCTGAAGGACTTCAAGTACCGGTTTTCCACCCGCTTTCAGAAGCTCTGCTGTAATTTCATCCTCGCCTGGGGCATTGCCGTTTTTAAGGTGATGGAGAATTATTCTAATCTCGCTCAGACTGATGTCTGGGATATCATCGGAATAGTGTCGGATAAGACTCGCTCTTCGATCGTTACTCACAATTGAGTGTGGCTCCAACGATTATGTGTACAGCTGCCCATAGAACCTCTCAATCGCACTCAAAATCTCAGGTGTCCTGGAAACGACGCTGTCACAGTCGGTCTTCAGCTTCGAAAGTTGGCTCTTTCTGGCAGACAGATATCTAGCAAAGACTTTGGAGCCCTGGTTCTCCTCGATCGCTTCTTCAATACAAGCAGTATTAGAGATGCGTAAGTTCCGCCGCATGCATTTGGAGATCTTTCTGTTCAGTTGCCTGTATGCTGCCAAATCTACTGAAGATTGCAGCTTCATATCCCGTAACAGACATGAGATTAAGAGTGTGATCGGAGAGTTGTAGTATACAATAAAATTAAAATGATAATTAAAGTTGAAATCCAAAATATCGCTGTTTACGATACATATGTAACGAAACCTACTTTTGGAAACAACTTTATTGCAATATTTAGTTGACAAAAATCACGTATATGTGCTATCATTCAATAAAATGTTTACCAACCTCGTGTATACCGTTACCTTCTATGCGTAAATCCATCCATGCTACCATGATCTAAAAGTAATAAGCCTTTTCATCTAATATATAAAAAAATATTTTAGTTTGTTCATATTTTATGCGCTGCCACACCGTTTATCAGATTGCGCTATAACTTGGTCAACTTATTTCTTGCACTTGCACAAAAGTTATAGGCATAGTACCATTAACTTAAAGTAAGTGGCGCGCGTATCGTACCGATATTTGAAAGTTATATATCATTAAATTTCAATGAATGTATTATCATTCCAAATCTTTATATATGAAAATTACGTGTCACGTTGTTTGTCCGCAATGGACTCCTAAACTACTGAACTGATTTCAATGAAATTTTGCACAATGTGTGCACTTTGGTGCAACTTGAGAGATAGGATAGTTTTTATCCCGATAAATGACCCTCAAATTTTTTTATTGTGGAAGGTTCTTTGGAAAGGGCATAACAACGTCTGCCTGGCGAGCTAGTTAACAATATAAATATAATTATTTTTTTCTGCGGTAGCAACGTGTCGGGTACCAGCTAGTTTGATATAATTTTTACATTGTTTCATTAGCGACAAGTGCCATATATGATATTTTTTTCTATCGAGTCAATTAATTGATTCACGTTTCTGTCTTCATACAAAACTTAACCTTATGCTCACGTTTTATAAAATGAAATTGTTTTTGCACAATCATTTACATTTCCACAAATTTGCAGAAGATCATAAAATTAAAAATAGAAGAAGAAAAATACTGCAACATCGCCTTAAGTGAGTTAGTGATGACAGTAAGATACTCCGAAAATAAAGTTATTAATTGGGAATAGATTTATTATTTCATGAATGAAGCTTTGTGATCAAGATTTTATATTTTACTGAAATTGAATTATATTTAAACACTGAAGACACTTTTAATTTATTTGAAACATAATAATGCACGTCATTTACTTATATTGATGAGGAAATACAATTTGATGACAAATAACATAATTAAAACAAAAACCTGATTTTACCATAAACCTGTGGCATATACAGTCCTACTCCTTCTGTTACAGTTTTCTATTTTATTTGAAACTTGAATAAAACTAACACTTACTACTGCACTACTTCATAACTGTTTATATGTAAACAAAATAATTTATATAGTTTACTAGGGGGAAAATCCCAGCTAGTGATATAAGGCTTAATGGCAGTGACCAAGGAACACTTATCACAAGGCCACCCGAGCGTGAGATCAGGGATGTACTTCGGGATAAAGTGCAACCACCCTCACAGAATTGAACTTTAGCACTAACATAAAATAGAAATACTTTTAAAATACAAGCTTCTAATTATCAGTATTTTAACGCTAAACTACTTTCTAAATGTAAAAAGTCGTATTTACATTGAGAAAGCAGAATTATTCTCATACCTAAACTTTCCGAAATCTAGCTGCTAGACTTTGTGAACTGAGGACCACACTTTAAGGGTTGTAAGTTTTTATAATTACGTTTTTTTACAAATTTCAAGATTCGTTCTACAATTGTTTAAGGCCTACTACTATATCCATATGAATTCATTTCACGAATTCCCGGCATGGTCCCTCAGTGATTTTCTCCATATATATGTGACGGCGAATGTTAGTGTAATTAATCTTTATATATAAAAATTACGTGTCACGTTGTTTGTCCACGATGAACTCTTAAACTACTGAACTGATTTCAATGAAATTTTGCACACTCTGTATAGTTTGGTCCAACTTGAGAGATAGGATAGTTTTTGTCTTGATAAGTGACACTAAATATTTTTTTAATGATTTTTTTATATGAAGGGTCGTCAAAAAGAGCAGAACAACGTCTGCCTGGACAACCAGTATTATATAAATTAGACGTATAAGCTTAGTTACATGCTTAATTTTGACCGTAGGCTAGTTGAATAGAACTACCTACTATTACGAATTTTATCACGTTTAATACTACTTATACCTATACATAATAACGCGTTGTGAGGCGTGCAATAAATAGTATTAAACGCGATAAAATTCGTAAAAGTAAATTTATTTAATGTGAAGTGTTCACGTGAACATAAGAAATCATTACGTAGGCTAATGTTACCTCTTTATGGTAAGCCGTTTAAACCATTGGTGTAAAGAGGAGAGTTATGACGTTTCTAATAGTCTCCTATTATGACTTCCAAGGTACGAAATGTAGAGATGGATGTTCCTATACCACACAGCATACATAACAGCAACATAACTATGTTTTGTTGTGTATCACCAGCAGTGGCAAGCCAAAGGCACTTATTTATTGAATACGACCCATTACACCTTTATTCTCAGGATTCACAAATCAAGAGAGTTATAGTATGTTGAATTCTTCTATTAATTCTAATTTTCTTACTAGACATTATGATCGTCCATTGATTGTCTCGTTTATTTGTTTTCATTTCATTTTTATTAAATTAAGACTTAATTCACAACACTGTTCAATTCTTAATTTAATTATTCAATTTGTAATTCGCTTTTTTTATAATTAATAAATTTCGCTCGTTTTATAATTCGCTATGATTTACTTTTGACACATTTCACATGCTTTTGGACTTATTTATAAGGCAGATTAGTAAGCTGAAGTGGTAATGGGCCGGCCATATAGCTTGAAAAACCAACAACGGATAAGAAAGAAAGGATCTTTAGTGGGAGCCTCGCACCGGTAAGCGAAGTTTAGGGCTGGCCTCCGTGATGGAGTGATAACCTGGTAAGTCATACAGGAAGTCGATGGATGCAGGTGGCTCAGGACTGTATTTTGTGGCATCCCTTGGTGGAGGTCTATGTTCAGCAGTAGACTTGTGAAGGACTGTAATGATGAAGATAATGTTGATAATAAGGGTACATAGTTTTCTATAAAACTACAATAGCGTTTCTCATACTAAATATTGCTCTGAAATAAACCGCATTATGTTATTCATCCGAAATAAATCCACATGGAACATGAATGGGTTGAAAATTTTATTTATTACTGAACTATCGTACTTTAACACCACCAGAATATAGCCGCAGTAGTCCAAATTTGGCACAGACCCTAAACATGTAAACAAGATGAATGTGATCATAAAATATAACTGTATGGGTTCAAGTTATATTCATATTAATGCAAACCCTCTCAGGATTGTGAGGAGGCCTATGTCCAGCAGTAGGCTGTAATAAGATAGAAACAAATAACGCAATGACACATGCGCCGTAGTAGCCCAGTGGGATGGCGCTCACTGTAAATTTCCGGGTGCGCGAGAAACCCGGGTTCGATACCCGCCGGTACCAACTAAATTGTTAAATGAAATTTTAAGTGCTGATTTACCACGTGCTCTGCGCTGAAGGAAATCATCGTGAGGAAACCGTCAAATCTGAGAAATAAAAAAAATATATCTATATATTTCGAAAACATGTGAAGTCCGCCAACATATATACATATAGCGCGACGGACACTTCCTTGCCCTAACCCTCTCAGAAGTGAGGGGAGGCCTGTGCCCACCAGTGGGACGTATATAGGCGTGAATATCTGTGTTATATAAAGCAAAGTAAAAACTTTGCTTTACATAACAAAGACACTCACGCCCGTACCCCAGAGGGGTAGGCTGATACTACAGACTTCCATCCGGCACGATCCTGACACACCTTTCTCGCCCTCTTCATGTTCCCATACCTACGCATAGGTACAGGCAATTTTTACGTGGTAGAGCCATGTTGTAGCTATATTAGTGGTATAGTTGTAGCACGAATGGGTTGGCTCGACCGAGGAAGGACCACGCTCTCACATAATACCGGCGTAAAATAGCAGCTTAACACTGCTGTGTTTCGTACGGTGAGTGTAGAGAAACGGAGACCATTTTTACTGGAAAAGAGGCATTCCATATTAGTCCTTACGGGTGACAGCACATCTGCATTTTGATTCGCAATCGAGGATAGATGTAGATGTCTATGGACCACAGTAACCACTTACCATCAGGTGAACTGTGTGCTCGCTTGTCAACCTTTTACTATAAAAAAATATAATAATAGTGGTAAATAACATTCCTAGTTGCAGGTGTAGCTACAGCAGAACGAACAGAACAAAACGCTTATTACGAATAGTACAGTCCGCCGCCTAAAAAGATAGAGCCATGTAAACAGTAGGTGAGGCAAATATATTCCGCGGCATCAACCTGTATTAACATACAGACATAAATCTGGCCGGGTACTTGAAGTCAGCGCCGTTGTACTCACTGGTTGAATAATATTCGCATAAATCACTCCAGAATTAATTAATGTAGCCGACTGTACTTACATACGTATGCAACATTGAATAAATTTATAGCCACTTACGTTGTTTATGATAGGTATTTTTTTCGTAGTATTTAGTTGTTTTTGAGGGTTAATAGATTTGTTTACTGGAGGCAATACTAATGGAAAAATTGCTTATTACACTCTGGGTGTTACTATAAGATCAGTACGAAAAGAAGGTGTTTTCTGTCTCTTAATGTGAATTTATATACAAGAAAATTTCGTGTTCGGGCTTAGTGAAATTATAAGATCACTCGTTTCTATCTGTGGCAATATAACATAAATCAATGAAGTAAATAGGTCGGCCACTAATTAGTTAATTATGTCTCACAGAATACTAGCGTAAAATAGTAGCTTAATGCTGCTGTGTTTCGTATGGTGAGTGTAGAGAACCGGAGACCCTTTTTACTGGAATCCGAGGCATTCCATCTTAGTCCTCACGGGTGACAACGCATTTTGATTCGCAAATGAGGATAAATGTAGATGTCTATGGGCCACAGTAACCACTTACCATCAGGTGGACTGTGTGCTCGTTTGTCACCCTATCCTATAAAAAAAACCTCTAAGTACAAAATAGGGAATGAGGTTTCTAATGAAGTCCTGTCACTTTTAATAAAAAGTAAAAGCTGAAATGTGGGAACTGAAAAGGATAAAATAATTTCACGTTCTGAAGTTGGAATTTAATTATTTTCTGCCGACTTCCAAAAAGGAGACGGTACTTAATTCGACTGTATGTTTTTCTGATTTTTTTTTATGTGTGTTACCTCATAACTTTTTACTGGGTGAACAGATTTCGATGATTCTTTTTTTATTTGAAAGCTGGTACTTCTCGTGTAGTCCCATATGATCAAGGTCAGACCAATAGTTTTTGAGTTATTCTTAATAACTTATATTAAAGTCGGCTGTACAAAATTTTTAATTTTAAATTATATAAACTACTAGCTGGTACCCGGCACGTTGCTGCCACAGAAGAAATAATTGTGGAAATATCGTTTCAAATTTGGAAGAGTCGTTTAATTAGGAATGATAATATGTTAATTGAAGTTGAATGCTGATGATACGCGCGCCACATACTGTAAGTTAATTGTACTAGACATAGTATAGGCATATAAACTAACAAAGTTTTACCGCTATCTGATGAACGGCGTGATAGCGCATAACAGTTTAACAGTGGTAGATCCACGCGGCAGCTTTTGCTGTCGCATGGATGGGCCGGCTCGAACCGGGGTGGTACCACGACCTCACAGAATACCAGCGTGAAGTAGAGGTTTACCTCTGCGTTTCGCTTGGTGAGTTCAGGTGGCCGGAGGCCCTTTTTACTGGAAATGAGGCATTCCATCTTAGTCCTCACGGGTGACAACGCATCTATAGAAATAGATATCAGGATAGATGTAGATGTCTATGGGCCGCAGCAAGCACTTACCATCAGGTGGACTGTGTGCTCGTTTGTCACCCTTATCCTATAAAAAAAAACACGACCAAGCAAAAATTATTATTTATATATTGGATATCTAAGCACGGTAGAAGAAAAATAAAACTCTTACCTCTTAATGTAAAAAATCATGTAGAGCAATCTGTCTTTCAGTGCATTCAATTTATCTTAAAACATGTTTATAAAAATAATTATTTGTAATCATTTGTAAATTTTTTTCAGTCTGTCTTTTTTCTGTCTGTCTGTCTGGGCTAATAATCGGAAAGGCTGAACCGGTGGTGATGAAATTTTACGAACACATGGAGAGAAATGCCAGGAATAATATATTTTATCCGAAAAACTTGTTTCTTTTTTAAACCAAAAATTGATAAAATAAATGGTCTTTGATCAGTAGAAATCTAAATAAAGGCACAATAGTAGATCCTGCCCCTTTGCCAAGGCGTGTCGCTAGCTTGTAATTTTGCACAGAAGTTAATAAAGTAAAGGATAATTACTTATACTAATTCGTAACTTATACGTGTAAAGGTTAAGGCTTCTATACGTTCCGTTGTTGGGCACGGGGTCGCATTTTCTACCGACTTCAAAAAGGAGACGGTACTCAATTCGACTGTATGCCTTTTCTATGTGTTGCCTCATAGCTTTTTACTGTGTGAACCGATTTCGATGATTCTTTTTTTATTTGAAAGCTGGTGCTTCACATATAAATTTGTTAAAAGTCCATTGACCATTCCTTTTTGAGTTATTCTTAATAATTTATATTGAAGTCGGTTGTACAATATTTTTAATTTTTAATTATTAGTTATCAAGCAATTGATCCGCCGCATTGCGCCTGTGCATGTTAGCGGATTTAATAAGTTCTTAAAATATTTTATTCCTTAAAAGTCTTCTTGTACTTATGTACTAATGAAAACACATGGAAATCATAAAATGAAACAAATTTTACGGATTTTATCGCGTTTAATTATAACTATTTAATTCCAGACGTTATAGATGCACCTATGGTCACGGAACGGAGAGAACTGAGGTGTTTGACGTCCCTATGTCGTAGTTAGTCCGGCTACCTTCAATTTTTGAATATTAGCTCTTAGCTCTATAGCTGCCAACTTACATGTGTCGGAGAAATCAAAAACCAAAAAGTGACAGGTATAATCAAAGAAATCTAGCTGACCAAGAGGAAACGTACTGAAGCAAGTAATTAAATAAGCCAAAATACTAGGAGAAACAAATTTCTATTTGCAAAATTGCCTTTGCAATGTCAACTTTGAGATACATATTTGAAAGTTTGAATACCAAAGGTTACTAGATATCAAATAAAATAGTAAACATAGTCCAATCTATCTATCAATTTTAAAATTCAATCCATCGACACCTGCATCCAACAGCAATAAAGAATGCATCAAATGCGTTGTTACCTTGTGCTTTCAGATTTATTGGTTTCTCAGTACAGTATATAAATTTTCAAACTATGTTAGAGATATAATAGATTAAGGGATTTAGATTTTATATTTAGGGGAGGGGGGAGGGGGAGATATGCGCACACAAAAAAATCGTCTGTCACAATCACTATGAAACTCACACATAACAATTAACGCTGTGCCTGTGACAGCTTGAAAATCTCAGTTGACTGGGATAAATATCTTCTATCTTATTGTAGTAAGTACTAACCTCACGACTTGATCACAAATTTGTCTACTATCCTAGAATATAATAACTTTTCTTCAATACTCGTATATTAATTATAAGTAACACATATTGAAAGTCATAATATAGTGCTTTTACGAAAGCTCCAGAAAAATGGTTCTGTCCTGAGAAGAACCAGTGAGAAACCCAGCGAGAATTGTTTTAATAATAATTCACAATAGTGTATACACTTCTTATCATTCTTGTTTACTACTGAACATGGAGCTCCCCCATAGATTGCCTTGTTTTGGCATAATTGCCATGCTTGGCAGATGGGTTTGCATTTATGGGTTTCTGCTTCTTTAATGGCGTTTTTTATAGAAGAGGGGGCAAACGAGGATGTGTCTCACCTGATGACAAGTGTCAACCGCCGCCCATGAATAACTGCAACACTTATTTTGCCGGCCTTTTAAAAAGGATAGGCTCTTTTCTTGAAGGTCCCTAAGTCTTATCGGTCCGGCGAAATCGCTGTTGGTATACGATTGTGGCTTTTGTTAGGTTATTTTAATTTTACTAACACTTATTTAATTAACACGCTTTTATAACTTTGACCTGTATGTGTTTATTTATCTGTGTATGTAATGGAATTTTATACTAATTCATTTCACCTACTTTTGTCGGTGTCGTAGGGACTTCACACAATAACCTAAAATTTTGCGGACGCGTTCGATGACAATGTAATAGTTTTACGTCTATGACCTAGTATCCCTAGTAGGATCACCAAAGCTGCAATTCCCCTGGTGTTGCAGTTGTTCATGGGCGGCGGTAGTCACTTACCATCAGGTGAGCCGCATGCTCGTTTGCCCCCTCTCATATAAAAAAAAATACAACGCGTATTAGTTTGAAAAGTACTATTCGTTACTAATGTGTTTTATCTGTTGACCAAGACCGGATGTTATAGAGTAATTACGTCAATAACGAAACATTTTAAAAAATTTATTTACGTACATATAAATGCTCGTTACCGCCTGATTTGCCTAACTAGAAATTTCGATTGGGAAAAAGCTATTTAAAACTATAGTTTTATAGGTATTACAGCAATGTTGAAGTCTAAGCCACATTTTACTTGACACGTGAAATACATAACTTCATTATATGACGGTTTATTTAAAGTTTTTGTTATTACATGTTCTTTGTATCACTCTCGCGGTAAAAGACGAATCTTATTATTCTAATCTTAGAATTTAATTGTTTAAATAATTAAGTGTTTATGTGAAATGAAATATAAAAAATTGAAAAAGCTAACAAATACAATCGGTAAACTTGATCACTGCCTACTTCGCCTTACCTTCAATCAATAAGCACCGGCACATAGCAGGTGGGAGACTTGAGACCAACGTCCATTTTACAACCGACGGCGCCTTACCGTCGGGGCGTCGTACCGGACACGTCACGTCAACCACTCGGAAGGGCCGCGTATTTGTCTTGTTTACGCGTGGAAAAAATAAACAATCGATAGATATGCGGAGCAAGCGAGCGTTCGCGGACAGGAAACTGGGATAATAGCAGGCGCGTCGTCCGGTCGCGGTTGCCACTGAGGGGGTGGGGTGGTCGTCTGGGGGTGCGGTGACGCCCAGGGGCGGGGCCTGGGCTCGCCTGCGCGGGATTAACAGCCCCCGGGAGATACTAGCGAGATGCCCGTACAACCAGATTCCCCTTGGCGCGGGACTTCATTGTCCTATGTCGACTTGCCATGCAACACGGGCTATGTTTTTGTCTGCTATCTGCTGCATTATTAATGTAATGGCTTGATTTCACTAATGTTGAAGTACCAATATGTTATTTAAAATAGATATAGAAAACATATGATACCTTTATTCTCTTTTCATCTATTATAAAATGATAGAGGTTTGCAGTTGTGCGCGCATCACGGTAAAACAACTGGATAAATTTCAATTAGGTTTTATAAGTTTAATATCTTACACAGTTTGGCCTTATCAAAAACAAATATTGCGATGCCTTCATTTAATATAAAGTTATTAAAGTTTTAAGAAACAAAGATTTTTATAGGCGATAACTTTGTTAATATATCAAGCAACGCGGACAAAGTCACGGGTATCAGCTAGTAATGCAATAAAATATAATAAATACACGATGTAACACATTCTATCTTGGTCTATAGTGGTGACGGCAAAACTGCAGTTTTCTTTGTTTAAGGTTGGCTTCAGATCGGTAACCACATATTAATTTTATAAAAAAAAGAATATACTTGGATGATTTGGACTGTTTACTAGTTAGTTACCCTTACTTCAACATTAAAAAATATTACACATCTCTTGACGTGTGACGTAAAAGGTGTATTAGGCTAAGGTTTTTTTGTAGGATAGGGTGACAAACGAGCACACGGTCCACCTGATGGTGAGTGGTTGCTGTGCCCCATAGATATCTACATTTATCCTCAATAAAGAATCAAAATGCAGATGCGTCGTCACCCACACATCATGAGGACTAAGATGGAATGCCTCTTTTCCAGTAAAATGGGTCTCCGGTTCCCTACACTCACCATACGAAGCACAGCAGTGTCAAGTTGCCATTTTACGCTGGTATTCTGTGAGAGCGTGGTCCTTTCCCGGTCGAGCCGACCCATTCGTGCTACAACTATATCTACTACTAATATAGCTGCAACATGGCTCTACCATGTATAAAAGACAGTGGCTTTATGCGGTATAACAATCTCGTATTTATATATACTAGGTATTTGTACCTAGAATATAAATCGGTAATTATATAGATAATAATCAAGTATTTATATACTAGGTATTTGTACCTAGTATATAAATACTAGATATTTGTACCTAGTATATAAATACGAAATTGTAACTTGCGACGGGAAGCTGGATCAATGTGCGAGATGCCAGGTACCTACTGCATTAAAGGAAAAGTCCCGTGTCGTATGGAAAGGTAAACCTAACAAAGGATAATGATAGTATTAGTGACAAATGCTACAGATCAAAAACATATAAAAGCAAACGCGGAGTCACCAAATTAGGGCGCTAAAGTGCGTTTTATCGTTACGGAGGCGTCAAGAGGGGCCGGTCGAGCCACCTCGCCCCTCCCCGTTGATTACTTACTGAGCTTTCATTGAGCATTTATAATTGCCAACGAGCTACTCGCCTACAGTACAGTAGGTAACGGATTTTCCATACACTTAAGAAAAATTACAAAATTTTAATTAAAAATTTACAAAAAAAAAAATCACAATCTGAAGTCCGGGCTAAGACATACCTATTGTATAAAAGAATTAACGCCGCGACTTAGAATGTAAAATTATTGTTTATTCTTTTAATGGTTTGAAGTCGGCCTTTACTTATGTTACGGGTTATTCCCTTTACGCACCCTTCTATAACCACCAAAACGTAAAATAAGTTAAATATTCTTATTAGTGCAATATCGTAGTACAGAATAACAGCGTAAAATGGCAGCTTGACACTGCTGTATTTCGTATGGTGAGTGTAGAGAACCGGAGACCCTTTTTACTGGAAAAGAGTCATTCATGCATCTTAGTCCTCACGGGTGACGACGCATCTGCATTTTGATTCTTTATTGAGTCTTTGTAGATGTCTATGGGTCACAGCAACCAATTACTATCAGGTGGACTGTGTGCTCGTTTGTCAACCTAACCTATAAAAAAGTACCTACATCTCAGGTTTAGCTTTTATCTCACGGTGGATGAGGGGAATATGCCATTTTTATTCAAGTTAACTGTTTTTACCCTTTTGAATGGTCTACGCAACACGACAATCTTCCTGTCGTATAGGTAAATAGTTTCATTAAAAAATACAGCTCTATTTTGAAATAATTTATTTAATAAAAAATGTTTCGTAACATACATACTAAACACGTTTTATATGCGGTAAAACCACGCCGCAGCTTTCTTATAGTTGTACTCATAGCACAAATGGGTTTTTTTTGGAGTTTATGGCCTGGTATCTAGACCTTTAGGCCAATCACAAATGGGTTGACTCGATCGGGGAATGACCACACTCTTACAGTTACACACGCACACACGTAAATAGATTTTATTATAAATCAATACATAAAATATTAACTGCCCAAAATAATTAGACCTACTTTAAATCTATTACCTATTTACCAGCGGGCAGTACTAAAAGTAATGCTATCTAAAAACTTTAGATTTCCTACTGACGAATTGTACAGGGAATGTAAGGTGCTGTAATATATATATATATATATATATATATATATATATATATACTAGCTGACCAGGCAGACGTTGTTCTGCCCTTTCCGAACGACCATTTGCTTTCCGAAAA
Organism: Parnassius glacialis; assembly: GCA_033319125.1. NCBI lineage: Eukaryota > Metazoa > Arthropoda > Insecta > Lepidoptera > Papilionidae > Parnassius > Parnassius glacialis. The sequence continues at coordinate 47,809,200 of JAVANC010000004.1, forward strand.
AAACTCCTGAAATTAGCAATAAAAAAATTGAGGGTCACTTATCGGGATAAAAACTATCCTATCTCTCAAGTTGGACCAAACTGCACACAGTCTGCAAATTTTTTTTGAAATCGGTTCTATCTGTTGAATACTTACAGCAAGACGTGGTGGTTATACTACTAAATTGTAGCTTATATTAAACGTTTGTATTTTTAACATAGCGCCATCTATTAAATATTTAATCAATCCAGTCAACAGATATCGTCATCTGACAGAATCGTTTGGAGCTAACAGATAATTGTGACTGTCAAATAATAGACAAATAATATTCAATAAAATAATATTGTATTGCGACTATAAATTGATATGTAAGCTATCCTATCTTTTAAGTTGAACCAAACTGCATATTGACCAAAAATTTCATTGAAATCAGTTCAGTAGTTTAGGAGTTCATCGCGGACAAACAACGTGACACGTACTTTTGATATATAAAGATATATATATATATATATATATATATATATATATATATATATATATATATATATATATATATATATAATTCATAGAAAAATAATAAATTTCCCGGATTATCATAGCCTGTAGCAAGCGTCGGATCTTTGGAGCCGCCACTCACCATTTCTGCCTAGCATCTACAACAAATCCTTCTGTCTTTTCCCAGATTTGAGGTCTTTGTCCAATAGCAAAGTGAAGCTCAAAATATAAACCTGGTTGTTCCGTGCTTGTTATTAGGAAACGGAAAACTTACTTTCTCTTCATAGCTGACCCCTAATTACGCACGCGTATACTTACACTCACACACACACACACACACATTCCTACAGTAAATTAGCTATTTCTTTCTTTCATGCATTAATTTATACTAAAATGTTGGCATTATTTTAACTTAACCGGAGTCCTATGTATTAATCCGTGTAAACGGTGTCAGTCAACGTTCTTGGTTCCTGCGATACAAGCCTAGAGCTTAGTGCAGAAACCAGTGTATGGTTTAATTATGTAGGTGTGTACGTCTACATTAAATCTTTGTGTTCATTAGCCAAGTATTCGTTTATATCATAATAACCCTTTTCATACACTCTTTGATTAATAAAAGTTTTAAACTTGGCTGTACAGAGACCTTGTATATTTTCTAGGATTCGTTGTAAAAGCGTATCACGAATGAATTGAGTAGGTACAGAATTAGTAACTGTGGATTTACATTTAAAAGATCACTCTCAAGTGTCGAGACAGCTGGATTCGTAAGTTTTTCCTTAGCATTATATCTTATACCGCGGTAGCTCAGGCGTACAATCCGGGTTCGATCCCCGTCGGGCCAATGAAATTGTTAATTGCAATTTTAAGTGCCTGATTTACCACGTGCACGGTGATGATGGAAAACATCGTAAGGAAACCTGAATGTCCCAAAAATAAGTAAAATATTTTTAAAGACATGTGAAGTTCGCCTCGCATTGGGGCAGCGCGGCGGACTATTCCTTGCCCTAAAACGCTGTCAAAAATGAGAGGAGGCCTGTACCCAGCAGTGGGACGTATATAGGCTTTACGTAACCTGTAACTTTAATTATATCTTATGCAATTCTGCTATGAGGAAATGCGACTGATTTAGAAACCAATTTTTTTGCATAAAAGCCGTTAATAACCTTGTGGCCGGTGGAAGGAAAAGGGGAGATCTTCCGCCGGACAAGGTGTTCTGATCTTGGAGTGGCCAACGCTCCGATTGGTAGTTCGGAGCTATTCTATATTATCCTGCTTTAACTTCGGAACTTTTTTAGTGCGATTTAGGCTTTGATGTGTTTCGCTTATGGCGCAACAACAGCGCCGCCACATCACCCCCCTGCTCAGACCGGAGGTCGATAGTGCAGTCCGATTGCCGGTGCGTCCTTAATGCCGGTGGGGACTGCCTGCTGTGTGCGTAAGGAAAAGTGACGCCGGTGCAAACGCTATGCCGGTGTGTAATGCATGCCGTACTACGCACTTGCAAGTGATGCCATTGAGAACGATGAACCGGAGCAAGTACCAGGGATTGCCTTGTAATCTGCGGTGAGTCGAGAAGAAGGCAAATAATCTGCGAGAGTGCCGTGAAGCAGAGGCGAGCAGTAGGGTTTAGAGCCGTGCCGAACACTGAAGCGCAGAGAGTAGCTTGAAGGAACAGGAAACATTATTATTCCAGTGCTGCGATGAACCTTTATAAAGGTAGATGGCTTGCAGAATGTGAAGACTGCAGACAATATTTGCTCGGGAGCGAATGAATGGGGTACTTGAGGATGATGACGAAGGTTTTTAAGTTGTAGTTTCCGAAGGTTGTTGGTTGCGTGTTCATATCACGTCGGGGTCACCACTGTGGCCGGTGGAAGGAAAAGGGGAAATCTCCCACTGGGCAAGGTGTTCTGTCCGGGCAGGGGCCAAAGCTACGATTTAGTTCGGAGCTATTCTATATAATGCTGCTTTAACTTCGGAACTTTGTTAGTGCGATTTAGGCTTCGATCTGTTTCACTTGTGGCGCGACGACAGCGTCGTCACAACATACAACCAATGGTATTTATAAGAGAAATTTAACTTTGTCTACACTTTCGTTAAGATGGCTGCATAACAGCGTGTATCAGTTATGAGAATGGGATGTAGCCGGTCTGCCTGTATGACGTTGGTGCCCTTGGTAGGTACAGCTGTTGAAACACGTGCCACGGTTTAGTAAGCTAAACGATCATTACGATAACTGTTTCAATGATAACATGATACCATGGGCATAACTATACGCACTGTGTAAAACTGACATGGTTCGTTGTTGGGTTTAGTAGATATAGCCATTCAAAGGCGAGTTAATTTGTTTACAAAAACATTAAACATCACCAGCATGTAGCATTATAAAATATAATAATTATTCCGATACAAGCTATAAAATTAAAATAAATTACTATTATTATTACTAGTCTGAAATCTCCCACTGCAGGGCAAACGCCTACCTACTCTCTTTCCACTTCTCTCTCTTCTCTCTCTCTCCCTCCAGAGCCACCACAGACCAGTCCTACATGAAAGAATCCATTTCATACCGCCATCTCCGCCTGGTTATGCCTAGCTGACGTTTGTCTTTCATAGGGACCCATCGGGTTGTCACATAATTAAAATAAAATTAACATTAAAATTAAATTTATAACAAAATCCAAAACTATATCTTTGTTACAGCATATGCTGCAGAGCTTAGTATGTTTCCTAGTTTAGTTTTATGGGGGCAACCGCGAAGTTTTGGGTCGAGAGTAACCAAAAAAAAAACAGAAGAAACAACTAGGTACTTGTAATTTTCTCAGAACGTGTATTGGCTAATTGTATTGCTGTTATAACAACATATAATAAAAATAAAATAAAATATTAAAGGATCCCTAAATCACGTTTCCTGTATAAAGGCCATAGAAGAAACGTGATTTTTTCTGTTTTGATATGTGTTTTGTTTACAGACTGTAGTGAAACCTGGATTAACATGCGATAAGATGATGCTGTGTGTGTGGTGGGATTGGAAGCGTATTGTTTATCATGAGCTTTTACCAACTGGTAAAACCATCGAATCTGATATCTACTGCCAAGAAATAATGAAACTTCAGCAAGAAATAGAAAAAAGACGGCCAGCAATGATCATCAGAAAAGGATTGGTCTTTCATCATGATAACGCTATACCACAAGATTAGTTATCTGTTTGAGACTTTCAATACACACAAATATTCCTAAAAATCCAGTATTTGCTTGAGTACTTAAAACTGGTTTAAAACTTTTAATCATTATTTTCTTTTGTTGCTTGTGTTCTTTAAACGAAAGCTTTCTGGAGGTTTTACTATTTAAGTTTATAATATATTGTTTAGCATGTTCGAAATAATTAAGAATATTATTTTTATTTCCATTAGAAATTCGATCATTAAATGCATGTTGCTTCAAATCTCTGGTATTGAATATATGTAATAAAACTACTTGTCGCATTTATTTGATCAAAAATTCCAAGATTTCTACAGCAACGCGATTATATCACTACCTACAAGATCGCAACAAGTTATCGAACAAAATGGACCCATATATATTATAATTAAATGTAATAAAACTTTAAAACAAAAATGTCTTTAATTTGTATATAAAATACGAACCTACTTTTTCCCCGACTTTATATACTAAGTAAAAGTGTAACAAAATAGTACTCAATAACTTAGGGAATGAATCTGCCCGTAAACATGAATAAATTTATTATGGGATTATCTTCGAAATTTTCAATCTATACGTGGTAGAGCCATACTGCAGCTATATTACTGATATAGTTGTAACACGAATGGGTCGGCTCGACCAGAGAAGGACCACGCTCTCACAGAATACCAGTGTAAAATAGCAGCTTAACACTGCTTTGTTTCGTATGGTGAGTGTAGAGAACCGGAGACCCATTTTACTGGAAACGAGGCATTCCATCTTAGTCCTCAGGGGTTGCAAAGCATCTGCATTTTGATTCTTAACAGAAGATAGATGTAGATATCTATGAGTCACAGCAACCACTTACCATCAGATGGACTGTGTGCTCGTTTATCACCCTGATCCTGTAAAAAAAATCTCAAAATCAGTTATTCCATACAAAATTTCGTACAAACTTGTTCAAAATGTATGGAAGACCTGATTTTTCTTGCGATTTTGAAGATAGACCTATAGTAAAATTTGTTCATATTGACGCGTAGAATAGAAATAGAAAGCACTATTTTGGTTACCTCATATAATATATAACTACTTTTTTTAAATAATTTGTGAATATTAGTCAGATATTTAAATATAAAAATTAAAGTGATAAAAATGAGGCCTTATCATTTATATGACATTTATTCAGAAAGAAGATCATATAAGAAAAACCTATACATAATATACACAAATATATTGATACATTCACGATTAACCCGGCGGTACTCGCTGCTGGGTAAAAAATACCACAGAGTACCTAAATCACGTGATATTTTTATTACTAAACATGGTGGCAACTCACGACTTTAAGTACCTTCTGGCCAATAGTTAACACGCGCGTGCGTCACCGGGCGGCCAGTTCGCGCGCGGCGGTTGGTGACAACGGACGTTTAAAGTGAGTATGGGTGAAAAATACCCGGTAGCGACGGTTCTTGTTACATTTTTTTTTATGTTATTGGTGGTTTTTTTTATGTTATTATTTTGTTTTAGAGCTGGTTCATGATGAGTTCCCTACTGACGGATCGAATTATAGAAGAATGTCTAGAACAAGAAGATAGTGAAGAAGAAAATGTGTCAGAAATAGAAGATTTTGAGGAGCATAGTGATCATGAAAGCGGAACAGAGCAAGAAGCAAGTGATTCAGATGGGTCTTCAGTGTCGGAAGAGAGTTTTCCTTCGAATTTACAAATTGAGAATACTGAAGATGAAGAATATTTAGAGGATGTACCGCTTAAGTACTTGAGGCGAGGTCGTTTTACTGGAAAAGACAAAAGAACTCGCTGGCAAGTTCGTGAGCCGCCGCGACGTGTACGAACAAGATCCCATAACATTATATATCATTTGCCGGGACCGATTGGCGAAGGCAGATCTTGTTCATCTATGTTAGAAGCCTGGAATCTTGTTTTTCCGGAAACGTGTTTACTAAAGATAGTCCAGTATACTAACATTTATATAGAAGAGCTAAAGTCTATATTCTCAAGCGAACGCGATTGTAAAAGTACAGATATCGTTGAACTTAGAGCTCTTTTTGGATTACTTTATTTCTGCGGAAGATTGCGAAGTGGTCATCTGAACACAAAAGATCTCTGGGAAAAAGATGGAAGTGGTTCCGACGTCTGTATAGCCACAATGTCACGAGAAAGGTTCCATTTCTTACTGCGGAGTTTACGGTTTGACAATATTCGTAGACGAGGTGAAAGAAGGCAAACAGATAAGCTAGCACCCATTCGCGAGATTTTCGAAGAGTTCAATAATAATATAAAAAAATATTATGCTGTCGGCGAAAATGTAACAATCGATGAAAAGTTGGAGAAGACTCGCGGCCGTTGTCCATTTCGGCAATACATACCCAGCAAACCCGGTAAATACGGTATAAAGATATTTGTGTTGGCTGACGCACGAACCTTCTATACAAATAATATGGAAATTTATGTTGGCAAAAATGATGGGCCTTATGATCACAGTAATTCACCAAGTGAAGTCGTCAAACGCTTAGTAGAACCTATAAAGAATAGTCATCGTAACATAGTGATGGACAATTGGTTCACTAGTTTTCCGCTATTACGTGATTTGCTCAATGATTATGGTTTGACAGCATTGGGTACTTTGAGAAAGAATAAAGCTGAAATTCCACTTGTATTTACCTCAACCAAAGACCGGGAAGTACACAGTTCCCTTTTTGGATTTCAAGATAATTGTACTGTTGTGTCTTATGTTCCAAAGAAAAATAAAGTCGTGCTCTTGGCGTCAACTATGCACCATGATGGCAAAAAAGATTCTGGAGAAGAAAAAAAGCCCGAGATGATCATGGACTATAATAGAACAAAATGTGGCGTCGATGTTGTGGATGAGATGTGTGCTACCTACTCAGTAGCACGAGCTACCAAAAGATGGCCATTGGTTTTGTTTTATGGTCTTTTGAACGTCGGCGGCATCAATGCGTACGTGATAGTGAAGGCAAATAAAGTAAATAGTGGAGCTGTGATGGCTCAGAGAAGGATCGCTTTGAAAGAACTGGCTTTGGCCCTTGTGATGCCACAGATAAAAAAGAGGTCAACAGTAGCTAATTTGTCAAAAATTATCAAAATAAAAATTGATTGTATGCTCAATGCTGACTCGAATGACGAAGCCACGCACACAAGCACACCCTCAGCTTTGCGACCGTCCACATTTGCTTCCCGTTGTGCAGTATGTGAATGGAAGAAGGACCGAAAAACTAAGACGTCTTGTAAATTGTGTTCCAAAAGAATATGCCGTGAGCATACGACCCCAATTTGTGGCGATTGTTATGTCAAAGCAAAATAGTTAGATTAGGTACAAGTTTTTTGAAACATAATGTTTGACGATTATTTTCTCGATGTTCATTTAATATAAACAGTATTTTATTTTTTGTTGTTTTGGTAGTGTATAAGGTCGTTTTATAATTTTTGATCTCAATTTTACGTGATACCTAAGAAAAAAATTGTTTTGTTGATTTTTCTAAGACTATGAAGAATTTTTGTTAGAATTTGTATTTTTTTTAGGATAAGCTATAATTTGAAATAAATAATAATTCAAACTTTTAATTTTCTTTTATTTATTAGACATTAGTATTAATAAACTAAATACACCATTAAAGTTTGTAATGCAAACTTATTTTTCCAAGATAATGTCATTTAAATTATGTGGTATTTTTTACCCGGTAGCGAGTATTCGTGCATGTAAACACCTAGCGAGTACCGCCGGGTTAATAAGTTATTCATTATTAAATATTTCTGGTCTACATTCATAACTATGAACCTAACTACTAAGTATGGCTTAAAATAAATTTTCCCGTTAATCGGGTAATAACTAAGCTGCTGGCATATACAATTTTTCACGCACACTAGCATCCTTGCAATTATCTTATACACACTACAATATTGAGATGCCGCATTCAAAGAGCTGTCATTTTCAAGTAGTGCGGTATCTAGTCAGAGCGCGCGGTGACCTATTATTAATCTATGTTTTTCCTATTTTCCATGGGACTTTTTTCTTTAACTTTAGATTAAACCTGAGACCAATTATTAAAAATTAATTATATTATGACATCTAATGACTTGTTTTTATGTTTTGAGTGTTACGTGACGAGAGATGCGTCGTAATCTCCCGACCAACGCCCAGCCGAGTTGAATCTACAGATCAGCTTTGTACAGTTAAGTGGATTGTAGAATAGCCCACTACTAAGGAGTGATGACCTTGTAAGACTTGCAGGAAGTCCAGTTCAAACCATTCCTTTTGGAATTCCTTGGGGAAACTTATGTTTAGCAGAAGGATTTAAAGGGCTGTAATGATAATGACGATTGCTAAATCATTGGTGTGCTACATCATCGTTTTTAACTAGCACGATTAAGTACAATCGATTTTGTAGCCCTAAAAGTTCGCCTAATCATAAAATGTGTGAAGTTCCTTATCCATTAACCGATTGATGTAAAACAAGAGTCCGATTTGTTTGACGAAATTAATTGACAGTCGATGCCAGTCGATTCATTGTGATGAGCATCGAACACCTGGCTAAGGTGCGGCCATCACGCACGAGCCACATAACCATTTCACAATGAACTTCTCCACCCCTCCGGAGTCGAAACTGATACGGTAAGGAAGGAGCAGGTGTTAGGATCAAAAGAGGTCAACCGCGACTAGTCGGGGGATACTGGGATGATCGATTCGGTTAAGTAAAAGATTGGGGTTGAAATATAAATAATGGGCGAATTGCGGTAGGAGCGAAAATGTATTGACCTTTGCCATAATATAATGTTTACGCATTGCTTTAGTCGGGGTAGGTTTATTTTTAATACTATATTATATGATCAGATAGGTATACTACAACTTTAAATTTCAAAATTATGAGAATTGTCATTTAGTTATAGATACCCTTATTGTACGAGTATGAACACATACAGCATGGCCTTTTTCATACCTTGCTGCATATGTCACACAAAACGCACTGGTGTGCGGACCTTGACAAGTGGATAGACAGAGCGGTCCCAAATTAAAAAAAATTGTTTTGGTACTTTTATATTATTGGCATTTTCCTATTCTATTTATTTCGAACATTAACATGAAATGCCTCGTTTTCAGCAAAACGGGTCTCCGGTTCTCCACCAGACTAGCGATGATCAGTAGCATAAAAGGTGCTCACGTATAGTGTTTACCGTCAATCCGTCCTGAGCGGGAAGTTCACTGCTGGGGTTTTACAGGTTAAAGAAGAAGATGAGGCGGCTTTTAAATAAACACATCAACACGATACAAGGATATTTTTAATAACATTCACCAACTAAAAGAGTACCTACTGGCCACTTTAAAATGTTTTCAATATCAAATTGTTTGTCATTTATTCCAGATTGATTCCAAAGGAGATGAGGACGTTTCCATACATTCTTGGGCCCAGGTGTTAATAAGATAAAATTTGAATCATTTGAAAGCTTACATATAAACAATTTATAGCTGGAAATTTGGCAAGATTTGTCAATCTAGGAGGTTTTGCATTATTTACACTCTAACAGTTGATTTTCAATTATACGTTAATGTAAATATTTACTTTTCAATATTTTTTATGTGTCGTATGTTATCTTACAGTTAGTATGCGAGTTTATAAATATAACGTATGAACTCCATAATACACCCTAAATGGAGGTTTACGCATATTTACTTCGCTTGAAGTGGGTTGCTCAAATAATAACAGTATCTCTTATTTTATAAAATGTCCCACTGCTGGACATAAGTTTCCTTGTGATCCCAGTAGTAAATGAATAGGCAATCAAGCTGACATCACTTATACCTTCGAGAACACTGAGGCAGGCGGGGTTTAGTCTTACAAATGTTGTCTTAATCTTTGAGGCAAGTAATTATCAATTTGTAATACGAACATGAGGTAACTGGGAACCGAATCCGACACTACTTTCGTTGATACTAGGATCTATCTAATTTAATCGAATAGGAATATAACCTCATATTCCTTGGTTGGTTATTTCAAAGAAAAAAACATTTTTATATTTTAATTGTTTTTAATTGTTATCAAAATATCGTCAAGGTAGGTGATGCTACCGTACCTAACAAATGTACCATATAATTGACATAATACGGGTCTTTATGTTATATGCCGGCTATGCCACTATCAAAACAACAGTTCATGATATCAATATTCAATCAATAGGCTTGTGCCCTATTCCAAAATAACGAGGCCCGATCAGTCGTGTAGGCAAGATTCACGGCGTACAATAACAAAGCAAGGGTCAATAAAAAAGCAGTACCAGTATGTAAAATCACGAAAGAAATGCTCTGCTTACTCAGGAATAGATATGGTGAAAGAAATGTCTAACTAAGGTCGAAAATCGAAACAACAAGTGAAGTGAACTGTACGCATGTGGATTTGAGATCGATTAATTTAAAAATCGGTTATTTGGAGTTATGGAATGGACTTTCTAAATCAACCCGAAACACTGAACCAAATAGATTCATATTATATCATTCAAAGTAACAAACGTAATAAAAAATCCTTGGAAACTTTTATATTTCATTTTTTGGATCCATATATAAAGTCGGTGATATAATCGAATTAGTAAATAATTTCTTATTTTAAGATTTTCTCGTATTCTAGATTGTAAAATGAGCTAGTTCTTTATATTGTACGTTACTAAAATATAACCAATTTTTTAAAGTTTATATCAACCTGTTAACTTCAGGCCCAAAAGTCCCATTCTCCTTTTGAAATAAAAGAAAAAATAAAATGTATTAGCTTAAAAAATTTATACAAACCAGGGTGAGCAAATTTGTACTCACAGTAATTGTTATTATTTTTGCTGAAAACCGCTATTTAAGCCTTTTTTTTATTTAACTTGGGTTGATTGTGATAATTTGACATTTTATAGCAATGCTACGTTGAAATTTAACTGAAGAAGAGATGTTAAGAGCAGTGGCAATGCTGCAGGCTGGTGCTTTTCAATGTGACGTCGCTGCGGCAATAGGCAGCAGGCAAAATGAGATTCTTAGGTTGTAGTCACGCTATCATGCCACGGGAGAAGTGGCGGAGAGACATTCAGAGACACCAAGCCGCATTACTACACCAAGACCGAAAGATCATTTTTTGCAAAATGCTGCGAAAAAAGAAAGAAGGCAACCAAATGTTACGACGATGTAATTCGTCCGAAGGCGTGAGTAGGAAACTGCACGAAGCCAACATTTATGCTCAAAGACACTTCGATTTCCAGCTCTAAGAAGAAGTAATTGTGGACGAAGACTGCAAGGGGCTACAGAACATGTGAACTGGGAACCTCGACAATAGTCGTTGGTGCTTTTCACCGATGAATTAGGTTTTAAATTTGGTTCGAGGAAAGTGTTTGTTGAGTTTCTGGTCGTACAAGCCGGCATAAAAACCCTCAAGAAATTCATCTTTACTGAGGTAATACAATTATGTTGTGGGCAGGAATTAGTTTTGTTGGAATAACGGACCTCATTTGGATACAGGGCAATATGCTGTTAAAAATACCGTAATGAGGTGCTAGAACCAATAGTCTTCCCATATCTACAATACACAAAATGAGAAATATTGCTGCCAATATTCTAGTATAAAGTCTTAGTCCTTAAGTAAGTGACATACTTTATTATTATTTTTGCTGGACAACACTATTTATTTTAATCTCATAACAGTGCTCATAGACGATACTAAATGGGCATATCAGGAAGTTATATCAGGAATTGTATCCACTGGTGTCAATAGGCAAGAACATCCCGCCGTGTTTCTGCGGTTGTATGAAGCCACACATAATCAAGTTAAACAATGGTGGGAACAAACGATGGAGCGTGTGGAATGAAGCAAGGAGGGTGACGCTGGTAAATATGTCGTCTTAAGGGATACCAATGATAGCCTTAATTACAGATGCATGTTGAGTAAACGTGCATACGGCACAAGCTACGATCCTTCATCTGACGCTGTGGCAACTGGTGGCCAGCCCAATAAGGAAGTCCTGTATTATGAGGTGAAAAAAGAATATTGAGTAACAAGTTCCCGATCAGCAAACAAAGGAATTGAGCTACCACGTCACGTATGATCACGTTTCAAGAAAATTTGTAGGTGCAACAGCTAAAAGGTTTTCGTCAGACCATAGACACGTTCATTCACATTTGATTGCTGATGGGGATACCAGAACCTATGCTTGTATCAGAAATGCCGGACCTAACGATAATGTTACAGTTGGTAAAGTTCTCAGGGCAGAAAAACTATTGAAAGGAGCACTATTTTATGAAGAGCAAGATAAAAGAAAAGAGAAATAAAGAAGAAACAGAAACATAGAAACTAGAAGAAAAGTTCACAGATTTAGAAGAAAAGTTAACAGTGGTAGAACCACTTACTATCAGGTGGACTGTGTGCTCGTTTGTCACCCTTATCCTATAAAAAAAAAGATTCATGGTTTGCCAATGTTTGCTAGCGGCGTGGAAATACCCGCTATGCTCCCCTTGTTATGCAAATACTGCATGATTACGATTTAATGTATAATGCCGTCTATAAGACATAGCAAGAACAACGAGCATAAAAATTTTGAAAAAGCTTTTAATTTTAATATACAAGACTGTGGATTACACATAGACCACGAATTTTCATTTCTGGTTGCTACTTCAGATGGGAAATTTGAACATGGTATGGAACCCGAAGAATGTTGAAAAGAAACAAAAGAAAATGGACGTTTAGTTGTATAAATATGATTATTTCGCAGTCAGTACTAAAAGCAAATGATACAACCAAGTTCAGGGCTAACTACGAGTTCTTGGCTAAAACATGTGTGTATTTGCCATGTGAACAGCCGACGGTAAAATAATATACAAACTCATAAAAGGAGACGACCAGTTCTGGAAGAAAAACATGAAGGAACGTTTTAGTAATTTTACTAAATTCTAAAACAACTGCTTTTTTTTTTCAGAACTAGTTGACCCTCGATACGCGAGATATATAAATCTCAGAGACTATAGGTCACACACGAGTAAAACATATTATCCGAAAGAAATAATGTGTAAAAGAAAAGCATACGTTTACCTATTTCATTTTTGATTTTTTATCAACCTTTGCCCAGTAAAACATTTTTTGATTAGTGACCTGATTAGTTTATTTTTTTAATATAATACTAGCTGACCAGGCAGACGTTGTTCTGCCCTTTCCGAACGACCATTTGCTTTCCTAAAAAAACTTCTGAAATTAGCAATAAAAAAATTGAGGGTCACTTATCGGGATAAAAACTATCCTATCTCTCAAGTTGGACCAAACTGCACACAGTCTGCAATCTTTTTTGAAATCGGTTCTATTTGTTGAATACTTACAGCAACACGTGGTGGTTATACTTCTAAATTGTAGCTTATATTAAACGTTTGCATTTTTAACATAGCGCCAGATTTAACAGATTAAATACTCGGAAATCTACCCAAATCAAAAGAAAACTTAACAATGTGAGTGACTGCGGGGTGAAGGTATTCTACTGTGTTAATAATTATGACTTTACTAATATCATCGGAACCGACAGCCTTGGATTTAATTGCCAGTAGAGTCTTTCTAACTTCATCCTCGTCTGCAGGTTTCAAAAGAAAGACTGGTATGTGAGGAGACGGAATTGAAGTTATGTAAGCGACTGTGTGAGATCGGATTGATGTGTTTATTAAAAGGCCGGTAACGCACCTGCAGTTCTCCTGGTGTTGCAGTTATTCATTGGCATCAGTAGTCACTTGCCATCAGATGAGCTGGATGCTCGTTTCCTCTACTTTTAAAAAGTATGCTAGTACTGTGCTACTTACAGATTCCAATCAAGTTCGAATTTAGTCCAATCTAAAACTAGTGTCTACAACTAGTGACTTTAAAGCCTAACATTAGACTGATATGAATATCTATTTGGCAGACTTTTTTCTCAGAATCTCGTTGAGTTTTGAATGCGTTTACTGTACAATGCAAAATTTGATATTTACTAGTTAATATTGTTACATAAAGTTAATGAAAAATAAATTAGTCATAAACTATAATATGTAATAATTTACTTTTATTTTTGTTACAAAAACTATCAGTTAAATATCTTTTGTTCATAAATTTTTTTTGTCCCAACTAACATTGCTACCGTTTTAAAAATAAGTTAATTTTTCATAGGCCAATTATAAACATTACTATTGTTATAGAATGATGTTTTCTCCTATAATTGGTAGTAGGTACATAGTAATTTGTAGACGTAACGCATGTGTTGGATGTAAGTTAATATGTACAACTGTTGGAGATCCAAAATATTGGAGGAATAAATGTGACCAGGATTAAGAAAGGAAGGATTTTGTGGTTTGGTCATGAAGAAAGAATGAATGAGTAAAAGAGTAACAAAACAAGTCGCAGAAGTGAATGACAGAATCGGCTAGTGACGTCCTAGAAGTAAGTCTATCGACCAAATTAACGATATATTTATGGTGGGGTCAAATTAAAAGTAACTTTAACCAATGAGTTATACGGACGTGAAGGAGGCGAGATAGAATAGTCAGGATCGTGCCAAATGGAAATCTGTCGTCTGTCTTCTGTATGACAGGCATGAGTATTTATGTATGTATGTATAATTTGTTATACTTAATTTTGTAACACTAATGAGTACTTTGATGTATGAACATCGAATATTTTCATACAGTAGGAAATTGAAATGTATATCATTCGAAAGGCACGGTGCAATAGCAGAGCATAAATTTAAAAAAAAATGCGTGTGTAAATACATTATAGATGTATACCCCTTTGTCGTATCTCCTCAGTTTCAAGGCACTCCCCTGGTTGCCTCAGACAGTATCGGAATCCTCGGCGTCGACATATCGAGTGACGTGCCGTTTCGTGGTCACTTGGAAGAGAAGGCCAAATTGGCATCTAAAAAGCTTGGCGTGCTCAGCAGAGCGGGACAGTATTTCATGCCGGCACACCGCCTGGAACTTTACAAGGCGCAGGTTCGGCCTCACATGGAATACTGTTCCCATCTCTGGGCAGGGGCTCCCCAGTGCCAGCTCCTTCCACTTGACCGCATCCAGCGCAGAGCGGCTCGAATCGTCGACGACCGAGTCCTTTCCGGTCGGCTCGACTCACTGGCGCTGCGAAGAGATGTTGCATCTCTTTGCATTTTCTTTCGCATCTACCATGGCGAGTGCTCTGAGGAATTGTTCGGATTAATCCCAGCCGCCAAATTTCACGAACGCACATCGCGGCAGAACTCCCGATACCATCCACACCATCTGGATGATTGGCGGTCCACCGCTGTGCGATTTAGAAGATGTCTTCTTCCTCGCACGACTTCCTTGTGGATTCGATTACCATCAGCGATTTTTCCGGACCGATACAACTTAGGGACCTTCAAGAAAAGAGCGTACTCCTTTTTAAAAGGCCGGCAACGCATCTGCAATTCCCTCCCTGGTGTTGCAGTTGATCATGGGCGGCGGTAGTCACTTACCATCAGGTGAGCCGCATGCTCGTTTGCCCCCTCTCCTATAAAAAAAAAGATGTGTGTTAGCATTGTTTACTTTTTAACTGTTAAAATTACGATTATCAGCGATAATAATAAGTATAAGTAGTGAGTAGTCCACGGCTCCGTGGCGCAGTGCCTTAGCAATGAGTTGCGCTGTGGGCCGCGGCTTCGGATCCCGCCCGGAACAAGTATTTGTATGGCTCAAGAATATATTTAATCCCAGAATACAGGAGAAAATCCTAGTGTAATCCAATCAATAATTCCAAATGTAATGTAATGTTAATAATAAAGGAAAAAGAAAATAAGGAAAGAATATGTTAGTAGGTAGTTAAGTATATTTAAAACAAAAAAATATTCTTAAAATTCTTTTAATAATTAATAGCTTTCAATTGAAATTTCAATTAAAATCCACTGGATATAAAATCCAACAACTTAGAAACGAATGAAATCAAAACAGACTATAAAACATATACTAGACATATTTTTAATAAACCCTCGGTATAGGTGGAATGGTTTGGACCTCATCATCCAGCGGCTTATCGATGACAGGCCGGTACGTGATGGTGACCTTGCCGGTGTTCAGGTCTACCGTGGAGAGGCTGTGTTTCCTCCAGTGCTGTTCGATTGGCTTCGGTGTCTGTAATTAGAAAACCAATGTCATAATACACAACGAAAGAAATGTGTTACTTACTTGTGATTGGATTCAGTAGACAAGGTTTTTTTTTTATAGAATGGTTCGCCCTTCCAATCGAACACACAGTCCACCTGATTGTAAGTCGATGTTGCTTGTGACCCGTAGACATCTATCATCGCTTAAGAATCGAAATGTAGATACGTTGACACTCCTGAGGAGCCTCATGTCCAGTGCAAAGTGTATTCCTTCCCTTTCTTCATACACACATAAGACCTTTGTTTTAAATCTTAATTAGGTATGTACCACGTATGTACTTTACAAAATGTGGTTTATTAGCCGTCTCGGGTATTAACGATGGTTTAAGTGGAATCATTTTAACTAAATAAGTACGCAAAAGTTTGCTCTCAAATTCCAGACTATACAATTTAATTCGCATAATAGTTCCGCGGATTTTCTTTCGTTAAACAGATTCTAGTTTAAACCTGAGAGTTATTATAAACTACTTTCTTTAGTGAAGCCGATATGGTTTTAAAACTTAAATAGAATAGAATAGAATCTTCGTTGTTCAATATAAATTTTAAAATATCTTCTTTATTGCCAATTTAAGGATTTATTTTATGGGAAGCGTCATCGGAAAGGGCAGAACAACGTCGGCCTGGCCAGCTAGTATATATATATATATATATATATATATATATATATATATATATATATATATATATATATATATATATATAGTATTTATTACCTGGTCATTGGTCGGTTTACTATAATCCATCTCGTCGATTCTCTTAGGGAAATCGTCTCTAAAATGGGCGCCTCTGCTCTCTGTCCTATTAAGAGCGCAGGCGACAACTTGCACTGCAGTCTGCAGCATATTTTGCAGCTCCAACGTTTCTATGAGGTCA
Source organism: Parnassius glacialis (assembly GCA_033319125.1). Classification (NCBI taxonomy): domain Eukaryota; kingdom Metazoa; phylum Arthropoda; class Insecta; order Lepidoptera; family Papilionidae; genus Parnassius; species Parnassius glacialis. The sequence goes on from JAVANC010000004.1 coordinate 47,825,906, forward strand.
GTGTTCCAGTTAAGACGCGTGTCCGTCACGTGGATCTGATCGAACGCCTTGAACCATTTCTGGATCTCTTCGTTGCCTGTAAATATTCACAAATGTATCACTCAAAATTAAACTTTAATAAAAGTTAACACCGACTTCAAAGATTTTTTTAATAATTTATTGCCTTCAATAGAAATAGCACCTGCCATTCTGTCATAATGACTAAAACGTCAGCTGATCCAAGGTATCACCTTATCGTATCCTTTCCAGACTAAAAGCTTGAAAACGCTAAATGAAACAAATGTTTGATGATTGTCGAGGCTATTAAAATTAAAAAAAAACATCCTAATTTCAATAGAGAAGATGGCTGGGGGCTACCATCTACTTGGGATCTCATAATTCATAATATTCCATATTAATATATTATTTTGGGTTATCTTTAAAGTTTTCTCATCTGGTTGGGCAGTATAAATATTTAATTGTATAATGAAAATTGTAAACATACATAAATATCAATAAAATAAAATAAATACATAAAAAATACATAAAAATATAAAAACCCAACCAGATGGAAGCCCTCGGCAGGGGAGACCAGACGGCCGAGGGTTAGGGGGAAAGGGAAAGAAACCGGCGGACGATGCGGGCGGTATCGAGGAGCACCGCCTTCTGCATTTGAGCCTGGAGCGGTCCGTCACGGAGTCCCAGTCGCCTCAGATGACCCGAGAGGCTGACTGGGATTATACCGAACTCGGTCTGCCAGGTTTTGCTCCGTTACATGAACCGATGGCTCCAGCTCTGCGAAAAAGCGATGCATCCGAGCCCGATACGCCAACATTCCAGTTTCTTCCCCTTTCGCCCTAAAGTACGCTCGCAATGCGTTTGTGTTCATTATTTCTGTCCAACGCATGCGACGTTTTCCACCAGTGGCGGATGCCGCTTGCTGAGTCCGAGAAGACTCGGCCGACATCAAGCCCTCTGGTGGGGATGATGGATGCGGGCGGCTGCTAGGTGGTCTTGCAGCCCCCCGCGCTCGGCTGGCGGCCCGCATGCTGTCACGTCCAGCGCCAGCTCCAGACGCGCCCTGGCGACCTCCAGGCAGCGGCCCTATGCGCACTCTTCTTTTTTCCATCACCCATTAAATGGGCGTCAATTAACGGGAGACGCCCAGGCCCGGCACCGTTTCATGGTGCGGCCGTAAGCACAAACGAGCCTTATTATTATATATATTATTATATATTAATATTTTAAGTCCAAGTATACTACTACAAGGCTTAATGATATTGTAAGCTCGTTCTGCGTAAATCGACCCAAAAGATTAATATTTAAAAGTTGAAGGTAGCCTTCGTTAACTATGATATCAGGACGTCAAAACTCAGTTTCCTATGACCATGGGTGCTGTTTTTTTTATAGGATAAGGGTGACAAACGAGCACACAGTTCACCTGATGGTAAGTGGTTGCTGCGGCCCATAGACATCTACATCTATCCTCTATTACAAATGAAAATGTAGATGCGTTGTCACCCGTGAGGACTAAGATGGAATGCCTCATTTCCAGTAAAAAGGGCCTCCAGCCACCTGCACTCACCAAGCAAAACGCAGAGGTAAATCTCTACTTCACGCTGGTTTTCTGTGAGGTCGTGGTACCACCCCGGTTCGAGCCGGCCCATCTGTACGACAGCAAAAGCTGCCGCGTGGCTCTACTACTGTTAAAAATGTAGCTATAAAGTGCCCGAAATATCGGTAATTAAAAAGTGAAAATTAAACGCCGTAAAAATGGTATATCTAGTTTCATTTAAGGTGTAGTATTCGCGTAAATATAAAAAAAATCATTACCTTGAAAACGTCTACCGATTCAGCGGTGAAGAGAAAAGAGAATATAATGTCGCCCTATCTTGCACCTCACTGCAGTTATATAGGTTTCTTACTCTTGTTCTGTACTCAGATAACAATAGAAACCCTACTGTATAAACACTTCAGCACTTCGATATACCGACAATTAACTTGGCACCGCTGAAGGGACTGCAGCACCGCCCAAATTTCGACGGAATCAAAGGCTTTCTCATAGTCCACATACGCAATGCAGATTGTACTCTTCGGTCTTCTGTACAATTTGCTGAAGGGTATGTATGTGGTCTATACTATTGAAGCCTTTTCGGAAACCGGCTTGTTCAGGAGCATAGAATTTGTGAAGTGTAAGACAAAAGAAAAAATGAAAAACGGAATTAAACGGAATATAGTAGCTATAATTTTTTAAGTACTATATCGTGTATATTAATACGTCAATATCGAAAAGTGAAGCACTTGAATGAATATATGAGTACATTTTTTGGTATTTATATATTCATGTTATCAAGGGACAGGAGTGAAACTTATATCATTCGAAACATGCAGAGCTATTGATGCACATAAGAAAGAAAACTATATGTGTATGTTGCCAAGTAACGCAGATAAAATAAAGTGAACATGCACACATGATTTTTCGTACAAAGCGCTTTAAACAAATAAAAAAAAAGCATTTCGGTTCACGTTCATGAATGTTTTAATAAAACACTATGGCTTTTGCAACAAGTAGGTATGTATATTTTTTATACATAAATACAGACAATATATAGGTACTATACGTTGCTAATATGTACTGGATGGCGTTAGCAGTAATTATATATAGGTAGTAAGGTACCTGCGAGTAATAAGGCTACTAGGGTAATCTAACTAGGTCTACAGATTTTAATAAAAATCATTAGCTTAGTATAGTTTCCATAAAGTATGAACGAATAATTGTAACATTTGCCATAAAGAAAAACAAAATCAAACATTTCTAAAAACCTTGCTAGTAGGCCCTATTTTTACTATGGTAGGGTAATAAGGTCGACTGCTTTAACGAACTGAAACAATCAATCTATACGTAATATATTTAATATTTGTGATCAATAATCACATGAGTGCAGCAATTAAGACTTAAAGTTATAAAAAAAAATATATATATGAATTGCCTCGCCTAACAGTACTTGAAGTCATTAGTATAATGAGGAACAAACTGACAAACAAACTCAATCCTCGTGATTATCATCAATGCGTCGGTTGTCTCGAGTTGAGTAGAGTGTTAGGTTCAGTTGAGAATTGGGTTTATTGTTGGGTTGAGTGACCTCCCAACCAAATTTCTGTGACTGCGGGCAGTCTCAACGGAGACTAGCCTATCAGCACAGTACAGAATTATAGTATCCGAATGTATGCGCAAGCACAGGTGCATTCTCTATTCCCTCATAATCACCAAATCGCAATCCGACACGGTCCCAGAGAGCTTAGGGGCAGGACCAATAATTTACACATAATTAATAGTTTCTAATGTCAGAGCCTTAATTCTTCGACACACTTTGCCTTTGCACTGTTTGGACAGCTAAAACCAACCCTTTTTCTGACTACAACATTAGTTTAATAATAAAAGCGTACGATTTATTTGCATTTATACCATTTCAAAAGTGATATAAAATTTGAAATATAATAATAAAACAAAAAACTACACAAGAAAATGGAATATAATAAGGCCTATGGTGAAATTTAGTGGGCCTTAATAACCGCCGACCAAGTGTTTAATAAAAACGTAATACGTTACTCAAATCTTCATCAAAGATCAACAATGCATTTATTCATAAAGATAAATATTACGAATTTAAATAGCTAAGTTTAATATTACAAAACATACCTACGATTTATATAGAGTGATTATTATAATCGGTGCAGTACGTGGCAGGACGCGAGGTAGCGCGTCTCTGCAATCTTGTAGAGACATTATCGTGCAATAGGAGTCTGTTATTATCTCCTTGAGGGAGTGTGGTTATTATAAATATGATTTTGTAATTTAGGGCTTATTACCCGCAGCACCTTAGATGTTTTGATACAAATAATGAGGACTTTCTACACGATGCATTTCGGAGAGTGTGCGCAGGAATTGCATAATTTAATTCCTCCCTCTCCCTTCCACCATCCGACAACCAGACGTTAAGCCAGTCTCCACCAATTTGTTGTTGACTTATCACGCATTCGGACCAAACGGTTCGCCACGTCGTTCATCATGCGTACAACAAAGGAGTGGAATAAGTTGCCAGTATCTGTCTTTCCATCCGATTACAGTGTGGGTGTCTTCAAGGCAAGAGTGAATAGGCTTTTGTTAAGTCAGTGCGCTTCACCATCTTAGGCTACATCACCACTTACCATTAGGTGGGATCGCAGATAAGCGCTGGCTTATTAGAATATTAAAAAAAAACATTTTCAATCCCATGACATTTGTAACTAGACTTTAATAACATTTTTTATATAGTGCTTCAGGCAAAAGCAATATAACTACTGTAATTTACTCATACAATATGTACGGGATGGCGTTAGCAGGTACATATACATAGGTAGTAGGAATTTTGCTATAAACGATATTTTAACATGTTTGTCATTTCTGTGCAGGCCCCCCCTGCACAGAAATGACAAACATGTTACAAAAATCATATTACAAAAATCGTATGACACACAATGATTATTCGAATTTAGACCACATACGAAACAAGTTGATATAAAATTTCATTTAGTGTTCGCTTTTTTTACTCAACACTTAAAAGTAGGATAAGTGTTAACATCTATACATATAATAAAAATGTAATTTGACTGTACATTTAATATTTTTGTATTAAAAGTGATTGAGGAGTACTAAAAATAAGTAATTAAATACATTTCTACCATTTTTAGAACTTCCTGTCTGTCTGTCTGTTTGTTTGTTAACGTATCACGTATAAAGTACTAATTTCTATCATAAGAATAGTTAAAGAAATTATAAAGTGTATCTTCGGGTTACATTTAGTCTTTATTTCATTAAAATCAGTTCATTCCATCAAAAGTTATGATAAATATTCTGAAGTATGGGTAGGGAAGTATAGATACGAATTTGATCAACGGTGGCTGTGGTTGAGTCATCAAGTGCATTTTAAACTAATATCATGTCATAAATCATAATTAAATGATGTAAAATAATGTTCTATAATGATATAATTATGTATATCTAAAACGCAGTAAACAAAAGTATTAAAGAACGTTTTGTATATATATATATATATATAAATATACTAAGCTTATTAACTAAATCTAAAGTACAATAGTTAAACAATTTCATCGATAGATAGTGGTGTTGTGCAAATGTAATACAAAGAGGCAGGTTGTGGTTTTTTCCTGTAGATAAGTTTTCATATTTACTGCTAATATTTATATTACTCGCTGCCCTATTGCGTGCTGACAAACTAAATTTATTCTTTACCGCTGAGTACTCTGGTATATGATAAATCAAATTTTAAAAGAGCTATTAGCAATTGCGTTGGTTTCGACGAGGATCAAACTTTCTTTTTAGCTTACTGTGCAGGTACTGATTTATAAGTTCTTTTACGTTTTATATAATGTATCAATCACGTCAATTAATCTCTTTTATTTTTATGAATTGATGTTAGCAGCGCCATCTCTCTTTACATATATACATATAATTATGATAACATATTGTATCTGTTTCTCTATTTCTTTACATTGTATAGTATATTTTTGTGGCTAAAATCATTATGGGGAACTGAAAATAATTAAATAAGTACATTTTTATAATTGTTTGTCTGTCTGTTTGTTTATGGACGCATCACGTTTAAAGTAAACATCTTTTTCTTAAAGAAATCGTTAAGAAAATCATAAAGCGTATCTTCGAGTTACATTTAATCTTTGTTTTATTAAAATTGGTTAATTCTATAGAAAGTAATGATTATTATTTTGAAATGTAGGTTCGAATTTGTTCAATGGCGCCATAAAATCTCAGAAATAGTAATAAAAATATTTGTGTGTAAAAAAAAGTTGTATAATAATTAATATATTTATACTTAAAACACAAAAAAGTTGTTTTCCTTAAATTAAAAAAGGATGTTTTCTCACACAATGGACGTACTAGATGGAGCTGTACAAATTACAACCTTTTCTGAATTGCAGTGTTGAGATTCTTCGCCGGTGAATCGTATTGAGACTAACTGATGAAATTTATGAATTTAGCCATACCACATTCTAGCAAATATACAGTACCCCGACTAACAGAATCAAAATTGCAACGAAATGTGATAATGTATTTATATCCAAAATCAGTGCTCCCACTTTTTCGCTTTGGAAGCTAGATGTAGCGATTTTTTGTAATCTTTAAACACGCATTTCAAATTTTAGCACCTAGCGCTAGCGCTTAATATAACGCTATTGGTGTATTTAGCACACGTTTCAAAATTGTAGCGTCTAGCGGGTTATCTAACTCTTTTATACTTTATGTCATGGCAGCAATGTTAGTCTACATTACCAATAACAATAATAACCTTTATTATTTTTCCCACATATAGTACATTGCAGTTTATCTTTTTCAAACATATTTTTTTCATAAAACAAAGAGCATGGGAGACTGGAGTCCAAACTAGGATACCCTGTGCTATGGATCTCCCGGCTCCCTCTTTAGGATGATCAACTTGATTTTTTTCCGATAGACTATAAGCGGGGAAATCCCCTTTATTAAAGTTTTCGTTCATGGTTTTGGCAACGCATTTATTTTGCTTTATTCAGTTTCAATCAGTTGTTTAGAGCACAGCTAAGTTAAAAGTTACTTAGAAGTTACAACATAAAAAAAAAAACTTAAATGATGTTTTCTTTATTATGATGATAACGAAATTAAAACATTAGGTTGAACTTTGTTTGTGTATTTTATTATAATTTATAATTCAAGAAAATATTTAGTAATTTAGCGTGAAATCTAGGACTTTTTAAAAGCGCAGTTTTCATGAAATCTAGCGCATTTTGTGTTGTCCTAGTGCTGAATGAGTTTTTTGATCTGGCAGAGAGAGTTTGGGCAGTGGCCCAAAATCCCTCTATTACCAAATAACTTTCTTTTCAGTTTTAAGCGCGTTCAGTTCCCAGTCAGCGTGTGTTATGCGATGACCATAAATAAAGCGCTAGATCAAACTACGCGTTGCAGGAGTGGACCTCAGTACTGACTGTTTTGCACATAGCCAAATCTATGTTTCTTTTTCCCGCGTTAGTAGCCCCCGTAACCTTTTTGTGTACACCCCGGCTAAGTCTACTTCTAACGTCGATTATACAGAAGCTCTATCATAAACGACTTAGAACTGAGGATAACGATTTATTTTGTTATCGCTTATTGATACAGTAATGATATAAATCGTTCAATATTTTCTTACCTAAACGTCAAATTCTTTAAATAAAATCTACATACGCGCGCTACGCCGCGGGGACAGCTAGTCAAACAATATATTTAAAAAAGTACCCTCAGTCAGCAACTTGGCCTCCCTGAAAACGCCACACTTGTTCTGCATGGTAGTGCGCATGCTGGCGCGCAGTTCGTGAGGCTTCACGCAACCCTTGGAGTTCCTCACCTTGTCCAGATTGTCCAGGGATGCATCGCATAGGTCCTGTTCAATATTCATTGTTATCGTTTAGTACAATAGTGATATGGTAACGTTTGATTTGCTTACTTATTTGATTCCCGGGTATAAAGCAAACTTCGGTGGGGTTTTTTGCATGAAAGCAAGATCTAGATTGTCGAATCTAATTGTTTTCTCATAATTTAAGTTTTCCCTTTGTCGGTCTCGTTGGTCTAGTGTTCACGAGGTCCTGGTTTTAAATCCCGGGTCGGACCAATATTAGTTAGTGGAATTTTCTATCAAAAATTCTCAGTAGCATCCCCGTGGCCGTGGCTCACCCTCGTGCCATGGAAGGTACGTAACGCCGTTGGTCCTGCGCCAGATCTCTCCCCGGTCGTGTCGGTTTACTGTCCCATCGGACTACGAGAGTGAGGGAATGGAGAGTGCACCAGTGCTTGCGCATACACTTGGGTACTATAATCCTGTCCTGCGCAGATGACTAGTCTCCGATGAGACTGGCCGCCGTGATCGAAACTCGGTTTGGAAGACAATATTATTAACAAAAATATATTTAATTACAATTTTATTATAAGTTTTATTCCACGCATAACTTCTTATTTAGGGACCATCAAAAATAAAGCTTTTACAATATCTACGTGGTTACTAGTCATTTAAGGAAACTAAATTTTTCGCGTTTAATTAAAATAATTTCATACATCTATTAAATTCTTGTCAAGGGCTACACCGACGGACTTACGTTTTGATTCTTAATCAAGCATAGATGTAAGAAGTTTATAGGCCAAAACATACACTAATTATCAGGTTTGTTCCTTTACTTGTATATCCTACTAATATTATAATAACTTTACAATTCTATAGCTTATACATCAGAATAACACATAAGGTACAATTCATAAAGATATTTTGTAAATTGGCCAAAATATAACGATAAACGTTAAGTAACTCAGAAAAAAAAACGCGACGTCTGTCTGAACACGCATCACGCAAAAATGTGTGAACCGATTTGGATGGGACTTTCACTGGCCGATAGTTGATTTTAGAAGGAGTAACTAAGGATACTTTTATTTTAGGGTTCCGCACAAAATAATTCCACGTGGTTGTAGTCGCGGGGAACAGCTAGTAAAATATAAAATATTAGAGTTTAATAAAATGAAATATCCGAATAGATCATGAGTAGTGATGATCCGAGCAACAATACTAGTTCATATGCATGAAATTATTGTATTGTCATCGGTTATTTATGTGGATGAAAACTGAATTATAAAACTCCATTAGAAAACAAAAAACAAAATTGGATCAGACCAGACCAGACCATCTTCGGCTTTCCTGAATAGTGTCTATGAATGTGGCGTTATTTAGATTTATAATAAACAAAGATCATTAACTTTATTAACTTTCAATTTTTCCAAAAATAAATTTCCAAGTTATTCAGATAAAATATAGTCTAGATCTGAAAACTTTACCCGGAGAGACAGACAGACAAAAAATAGTTATTTACGTCTTAATAGCATGTTAATAACCCCCTGAGTTTAAAGGAAACCAGTTATTTCAAAATTACTGACTGACTCTTCAATTTTATTTATCTGTATACAGATAATAATTTTACACTTCTTCATAGAATAGCCTATCAGCATTTTCCCATACCGATATGACTTAAGAAATTTCAAGAAAAGAGTCACTTACTTTCAAATGAACAGCATGCTCGTTTTCCCCCTCTTCCATAAAAAAGTAAATACTGTGCTCCATAGACACCCACATTAACCTCTAGAATCGAAATCTCATATCATCCCTGAGCAAAAGAAAGCAATATGCCGTTATTTCAATCTGATAAGCATACCGAGAGGTCGAGACGATCGGTTCATGATTTAGTCATAATGGCTCTACTACGTACCAAAATAATTTGTTAATGTGTTGTTCGTCTTCGTACCACTTACGAGTACTAGGGCTTTGTTCCAGTACTAAAAAATCCGGAGATCATAATTTTTGCGAATAACCGTTTTATTTAAGAATTTACGGAGAATTTTCAAATTTAATACGACCCTATACATTTACTTTTTATCTCAACTCAATTGTGTTATTAAAAAATAAACGAAATTTTTAGAACTTGAACAAAAGATTCTTGCAGAGACGAAACGCAACATTTGTTTACGCCACTTCATTAGCACATGAATCCAAATTATATTTACCTAACCATCATCATTTTCATTACAGCCCTTCACAAGTAAAACGCTGGACATAGGCCTCCTCCAAGAAGTGTACAAAGCGTGGTCTTGAGCCACCTGGATCCATCGAATCCCTGCATCTCTTACCATGTCGTTAGCCCATCTAGTAAAGGGACCTCCCTACATTTAGCTAACCGGTTCGAGGCTGCCATATGAGAACCTTTCTTCCGGTATCGGTTTTTTGAAGTACATATCTGGCGTATTGCCTCTTCAGTTTACTAGTCCGTAAGGCACATCAAAAGTGATCAAATAGATAAAGTGCTGGAAAACTTACATCTCTAAGGTCCGGCTGCTTATCACCAGGTTTATACAGTTTTCCAATATTCTTGCCAATGGCCGTGCCGAACACGACGACGTCGAGAATAGAGTTGGCCCCAAGCCGGTTAGCGCCATGACAGTTGCTGACCGCCTCGCCAGCAGCGTGCAGTCCGGGAATGGGAGAATCGCATTTATCGTATATAAGAGCCTGTAAACAAAGTTGTAAAGTGCCAGAGTTAAGAATATGGGCCTCTCTTAGGGAGAAGATTTCCTCTCCCAAAGGGAAGCCGTTATAAGACGGTCGGTGCAGGTGGGCCAAGGATGTGTTCGAAAGCGTTCCCGTAGCGCTCGCAATATATGGCGAAGGTGAAACACCATGGGGTTTTAGTTAATGCAACGTCATAACCTTTCCTTGTCCCGGCGAGGCGAGTATGCGTAAGCATTTGCTCATGTAAAAAAATTGTCAAGAACAGCAAGGCCGCCAATAACTAGAAGTTGTTGGTTATTTGCAGCTTTTATAGAGAGTGTGCTTGCATACTCGCTCCCAGAAAAAAGTTATGAACTAACGCACATAAAAAACATACAGTCGAATTGAGTCCCTCCTCCTTTTTGAAGTTTTTAGAAAAAATGAATTAATCACCTAGTAAATTCTGTTACGTGTAATAAAACTTTCCAGAAACATCCGCCCTTCAACGAAAGAATAACTTAAGCAAATCGCACACTTTCAAAGGAACTATTTATATTAGCCGACGGCACAGATGCAGGATGCACTTTGTTAAGACCCAATCGTTATCGCATCATAGGAGTTAAGAAGTGCTCTTATAATCAAAAGTTAGGTTTAGGTAGGAGATTTACTTTTATTGAATAGTTATATTTGAATAATAAATTTGTATTATAATTCTACCTTAAATCTGACTAGTTACTCCAGAAAATAATGACAAGTAGAGCCAAGCTGCTGCTATATTATGGTTGTACCACAAATAGGTCAGCTCGACCTAGGAAGGATTACGCTCTCACAGAGTACCAGCCTAAAATAGCAGTATAATGCTGTGTTTGGAGAACCGGAGACCCTTTTTACTGAATACGAGGCATTCCATCTTAATCCTCAATAGTGACAAACGCATCTGCATTTTGATTCTCAATCGAGCATTAATGTAGATGCCTATGGGACACAGAACCCACATACCATTAGATGTACTGTGTACTCAACTGTCACCCTCATTCTATGAAACAAAACAGGACCATCTAACGTCAGCTGTCAAGGCGGTACTACTAGCAATTAGCGAAGTCGGTGTGAGTGATCTCTCTATGCCTTTTTTTATAGGATAGGGTTACAAACGAGCATACAGCTCACCTGGTTGCTGCGACCCATAGACATCCACATCTATCCTCAATAAAATATCAAAATACAGCTGCGTTGTCATCCGTGAGGACTAAGATGGAATGCCTCTTTTACAGAGAAAAGGGTCTCCGATTCTCTACACTCACCATACGAAACAGCAGCGTTAAGCGGCTATTTTACGCTGGTATTCTGTGAGAACGTGGTCCTTCCCCGGTCGATCTGACCCATTCGTGCTACAACTATACTACAAATATAGCTGCAGCATGGCTCTACCACGTTTAAGCTCCCTCCGTAACTCCATGTAATGATTGGTAAAAATAACTGATATATGTTTCTTTTTAAATTTACATAAGTGTTTTGCTAATTACATATATGGGATTTCATTGTTTTCTGAATTTGACCGAATCGTTGTGCTTAGTTGTCGAATTAACGATATAATTATCACTTCTCTCGCACCTATGGCGCTACTGCCCCTAGTCAGTGGGGGTATTTTACTCCTGGCGTAAACAGGATGGCTAAAGGTGAACGGACATTTATCAGCACGCACTTTTTCGTACGCATCATTTACTGAAGACCTGAAGTACGCGCCGTACGCAAATCTTTAGTAATGCCAACAACTTTTGCAGTTTTTTCTAATCACTGGTGTAAAATCGTACAGTGACAGAGATTGCTCGTATCAATATTGAAAATATTCTTGTAATAGCATGCTAATTAGCAGAGGAAGGAGAAAATAAAATTCGAAGAAAAAGATGATTCTGGATTCACAATATTAATATAAAAAGGCAGTTGTATGGAGAATATTATATGTTAAATCATGGCTTATTAGATGATGATGAACGATTTATCAGATATTTGCATTTGATGGATAGATCGTCTCATACAACTCATTGTTGCCTATACAGTAAAAGTAGAACTCCAGAATAGAAGTAAAACTATATTTCCAAACGTGTAAGTGGGTTAATGGTGGAGTTATCATCTTTCCACTAATTGAAACTTAATTCTACTGAACTACTAGAAAAAAAACTAGCTATTGTAAACAATGTTTCTCCTCTAGAAGGGTAATCGCAACCACCAGTTTTAGTGGAAAATACAGTATCAGCACGCGCCGAACACGCCGTATTATATGACGTCATCAGCAAGCCTCCTACAATATTCAGATACCTACAGCATTTTGTAAAATACGGCGTGTAGGTACGGTGCGGGTGAAATGTGCGAGGTTTCATATGATTTCCTACAACGAATTCTAAAATCCGGCGCGTACGCTGCTGATAAATGTGCGTTCACATTTATCGCCTTCTATTGGAACCCCTAAGGTATTTTTGGTCTATCCTATAGACGCCTTTTGCCACGCTAATTTCCCTTTTTGCTGGAAACGATACCAAGAAACTTAGTCCTCGGGGATAACATCGCATTTATTTTTAACCAACTACAAAAAGGAGGAGGTTCTGAATATGAGTGTGTGTTTTTTGCATGCATATTACACGATATCTTCGCAGATTGTTAACCAATTTTGATTACTTTTTTTTATTAAATAGGTTGTACTCAAGGGTGGTCACATATTAATTTAGAGAAAAAATTTCACCCCTAAAGGTAGTAAATAAATAACTTCTTTTCTAGCAATTTGAAGTCGGTTTTTATTTTTTGTTAAAAGTTATATTTATAATAAAAGTTATATATAATATTATAAAAGTTATAATTAAACGAGATCTTAGATTAGTCTTCAGGGATAACACCACATCGGTTTTCTTTTTTAATCTTAAAGGACAGTTGTGACCATTACGTTGACTATGAGTTACTTTTAACCTTATTACATCTATCAACGTCATCGTTACAGAATCACGCGACAATTTTTCTGGACCTATACGACATAGGAACCTTCAAGTAACGATCTTACTCGTTTTTAAAAGGTCGCCAACGCACCTGGAATTTCCCTGGTGTTGCAGTCGTTAATGCTTGGCGGCGGTGAACACTTACCACCAGGTGAGACGCATGCTCGTTTCTCCCGCTCTTCCAGAAAGATAAATATAAATCGAATCCCACTGGACCAAACAGGTTGATCCTATACGCAGTTACCACGCGATAATTAATGCTCACCTCTCCTTTATAGTTGATCGGGATTCCCCCCATGGTGTAATGGACTGTTGGCAAGATCGGCACTGGCTGGGTGTAAACGTCAACTCCAGTAAAAATGTACGCGGTTTCCGAGATGCCAGGCAGTCGCTCTTTTATCACCTCCGGGCTAAGGTGATGAAGTTGCAGGTATAGATGGTCTTTATTTGGACCCACGCCGCGACCTGAAATAAAACCGAGTTGACTTTGAATGATAGCAATTTTACGAATTTTACACCCACTATCGTCCCCCATTCACCGTGGTTACCAGACACTCCTATGCGTATTGTCAGAATTTTAAAAAAAAACATGCGTGCAGTTCACACGCGGAGAAGTGAAACCTTCAAATAAAATAAAATAAATAATAATTTATAATTTAAAATTTTGTACAACCGACTTCAATATAAATGATAAAGAATAACTCAAAAACGATTGGTCAGACCTAGATCAATTTATATGGGACGACGTGAAAAGCACCAGCTTTGAAAATAGAATCATCAAAATCGGTTTACCCAGAAAAAAGTTATGAGGTAAGACACAAAAAAACACAAAAAGACATTCAGTCGTATTGAGTACCTGCTCCTTTTTGAAGTCGGTAGAAAACATGCGCGAGTGTAGTGAAACACTAAGTTCCTTTCGTAGTATATTATTATTGATAAATTTATTATATTATTGATGATTAACAAATACAAATAATTAAATTACCTACTAACGTCTGTTAAAATGAAGCGTAATTTAAAATGAAATAATATTTCTTTCGTGGTAAGATAAGGAAAAGTGCGAGGGAGATGGATATTATTCCATCTCCCTTCCTTATAGCCGCCGAGGCCGTCTACACTACGTCAGAAATGGTCGTGACCAGAAAATCTTATGGTTGCCACACACGGTCAGTTAAACTGATCAGTTTAACTGACGTACATCCAAAAACTGACCGTGAGTGTGAAATCTTAAGTAGAAATTTTTTAACCGACGGCAATCCACGGGTTATTCCGGGTAATCTGCTGGCTTCAGTTCCTGACCTTCAGAGACCTAGATACCTGTCATGATATCATCTTTCAGATGGTGAAATCCGAAGGTGGTTATAGGATCTCAGTGACGGCACTAGACAGAACGATATTGTTTGAACATATTTGACACGGCTCATAAAGACCTAGGTGACTGTTATGACCTCACCTTTCTGTTGGTGCAATCCAAAGTTGGGTATAGGATCTCAGTGGCGGCACTAGATAGAACGATCGTGTTTGAACTCATTTGAAAGGGCTCATAAAGACCTAGGTGACTGTTATGACCTCACCTTTCTGTTGGTGCAATCCAAAGGTGGGTATAGGATCTCAGTGGCGGCACTAGATAGAACGATCGTGTTTGAACTCATTTGAAAGGGCTTATAAAGACCTAGATGACTTTTATGACCTCACCTTTCTGATGCTGTAATCTGAAGGAGGGTACAGGATCTCAGTGGCGACACTAGATAGAACGATCATGTATAAACTCATTTGAAAAGGCTTAAAAAGACGTAGGTGACTGTTATGACCTCACCTTTCAGATGGTGCAATTCGATGGTGGATATAAGATCTCAGTGGCAGCACTATACTCTATTCCAATTACGAAGTACCTTTTGACACTTCTTAGAACGTAACTCTTCCCGTTTCGCATAATTTGAAATAATAATAATTTTTGTTCATGGTCGTAAATCATCATTTAAAAATACACAATCAATCTAAATCATTATACAATTAATTCACACACACAATCAACATATTGTTTTTAGACATCGTGCCCAAAATAATTAAAACTTTAAAAGATTATAATACTTTACTGCCGTTTTGCGTTTACGTTCTATAGTTTTATTTTTACTTTTTTACATAGTGACGTGACTAAAAGAATCGTATAAAATCGATTATAGACAGATTCTATTCGTGAGTGAAAATCTGTCAACACTGCATCCACCTCGTGATCACGACCGCCATTTTGTTTGTCTCTTCAGTACGAGTGCAGAAGCCTTGTATACGATACGCGTGTTCAGTTTAGTTGATTTTGTGTTGTGTTTTTATTTCGTTCTTGTTATTGTAGTTATAACTGTTTGATAATTATTTCGTTGTTATTAAGTTTTAACTGTTATTTGATTTGGTTTTTTTTTGTATTTATTAACACTATGGCCGAAACACAGACCACTAAAAGAACAGTGATGCGCAGTCAAGCGCGAGAGTTTGTAGTACGCCTACAAGATTACTTTGAAAGAGAGTATCAGAATGGTGGTCCATTATTGCCACTTTAACAAGTGACTAACCGAGTAAGTGCAGCTCTTGGTAGTAGTCGAAAAACTGTTTCCCGAATAAGTAAGGAAAAACATGGTAAAGATTTAATGGAAGATAACAAATTAAAATCACCACTTAAGAAAAAAGTTAGAAGATCAATAGTTACACATATCGACAATTTTGATAACGACGCCATTAGAAACCATATCTATGGCTACTATAGTAGGAACGAATTGCCGACTCTCGATAAATTGTCAAATTCTTTACGAGCATCTGGACTCTTTCACGGCAGTAGAACTTCTTTCTGGAGGGTTTTAAAAAATGTTGGCTTTTCTTATAAAAAATGTGATAAAGGGCGGATTTTGATAGAACGTAGAGATATAGCATTAGCCAGATTTAATTTTCTAAGATCAGCAAAGTCCATTGTCGTTTGGAATAATGTTATATTTCTAGATGAGACGTGGCTAAACGCTAATCATACAGTTGGCAAGATATGGACAGACGACACTCCTCACTCCTCCACAAAAGTACCTAGTGACAAAGACGAACGCTTAATTATTTGTCATGCGGGTTCCATGAAGGAATTTGTTCCCAACTGCCTCTTGGCGTTTAAATCTAAGAAAAGTGTGGAATACCACGAAGATATGAATTTTGTTAAATTTAAGGAATGGTTTTGTACCTTATTGACCAACTTGAATGAGCCATCAACGATCATTATGGATAATGCACCGTACCATTCAGTACAAATAAGTAAGCCTCCAACTTCTAGCAGCAAAAAAGCCGATATTGTGAAATGGCTGAATGACAATAATATTGTTGCTGACATGTCCATGTTAAAAGTTGAGCTGCTGCATTTGATTGCTATAAATAAGCCAGCTAGACCAAAATATGTATTGGACGAAATGGCTAAGGAAGCCGGACACAAGGTAATGCGCCTTCCACCCTACCATTGTCAATACAATGCCATAGAATTGATTTGGGCGCAAATTAAAGGCCAGAATTTACACAAATCATTTTTAAAATTTATTTTTACCTATTTTAACATTTTATCTGTTACTATATTAACACTTTCTTTATATATTGAAAATGGGCCAAATTAAGAGTACCTTTAACCGACGAGCGTGTATGCGTAGGTATATGGATGTGGAGGAAGCGAGAGAGGTGTGTCAGGATCGTGCCAAATGGAATTCCATAGTCTCTGCCTACCCCTCTGGGTGACAGGCGTGAGTGTTTATGTATGTATGTATGTATATTAACACGCAAACTTTTATTTTAGGTTATGCGGCTCATAAAAATACCAGCCCACCGTTTACTGCAAACAAAATGCTGTCATTGTTGCAAGAAGCTTGTGATAGTGTTACTGCTGCGAATCGGGAAAGTGTGGTTTTACAAACAAAAAATTAGATTTTCGCTGATTGGGACAGAGACATACATATCGATGGGCGGATTAAAGGAGGGGCTAGGGGGGGCTATAGCCCCGGGCCCCACCTTGGGAGGGGGCCCCGCGGTCTCGATTTAATAATAAATTTTTTAAACCTGTTTCAAAGAATTTTGAATAAAAGTAAAATGTTTTCCAAAGAAAATAAGTTAACCAAAATTACCTACGATTTTTAATTTGCTATCGGATAACTATTTGTTGGCCAACGACGGGTGTAAATCTGTGATAAAATAACGAAATAAGTGGTATTATTAGCGAATGGATTGGGAAAAACTGCGGCTAACACTGCAGCAGTTGGTCACGGTGGCGAACGGTTGGGGGAAATATCTACCCTCTGGTAGAAATTAACATTCTCTAATGTTAATGTTTATCGCGCAATAATTTGAGTTCATGCCAAAGGTTGTGATTTTCTTTTTTACTTATATAATTTAAATAAATTTATATGAAAGATTATTTAATAACAATTCTAAAGAAATCAAAAAGAGAAAGATTAAATCTGTTATACTATTTATTATTTTTTTTTCACTTGTTTATCGCTATAAATAACTTTGAAAATGCGGTAAAAAGAAAACTATAAAAATATCGTATCAATGTTGTAAAGAGTACGAGGACCTCACCAGATCGCCTGTAAACGAAGTAGGGACAAAAAAGGGCTAGATACTGTAATAACAGAGAGATATCTTTGTGTGCCTAGTGCGAGATGTTGTTTTTACGCACTCGATACCGAGAAAGTTAACTACAATTTATATGGAATAAAATCGGCGCCAATTAGTGGCAAAAAAGTGCTCACAAAGGCAGTGGTACAGTCTCTTATTTATCTAAAACTATATACGAAGAATTTATAGAGTTAATGGCTGCAAAAGTATTAAAACGTATTATTGATGAAATACACAGTGCAAAATATTGGGGACTCGTCGTAGATTCTACCCCAGATATATCCCACATCGATCAGTTGTTAGTCATTTTCCGATACTACTTAGATGGTCACGTTTATGAACGTTTTTTCTGCTTTTTACAAATAAAAAGTCATAAAGGTAGGTCGCTTAGTAATGACGTATTAGATTTATTACAGGAGCACGGTATCGACATTAAAAATTGCAGAGCTCAGACCTATGACAACGCTTCCAATATGTCCGGTAAATATATTGGACTACAAGCTTATATTAGAGAAAACAATGAATTAGCGTTTTACGTGCCTTGCGCTGGCCATTCTCTAAACTTAGTGGGAGAATGTAGTGTCGACGTATGTCTTGATGCTACAAATTTCTTCGGAATTTTACAGCAGCTATATGCATTTTTTAGTGCATCAACACATCGGTGGGACATTTTAATCACTGAGAATTCTAAAATAACGAGCTTATCAAAAACGAGATGGTCATGTCACGGAGATGACACAAAAGTTGTAGTAAAGAGTCATGGAGGTATTTGTAGGGCTCTAGAAATTTCAGCGAATGACGAAGAACAAAAACGCGAAACTCGGAAAGAAGCTGAAGTCTTATGGCGATTCTAGGGAATAATGTTTTAAGCCGCTTTAACGCGACTAGTCAATACCTTCAAAAAGTTGATACAGATTTAATTTCTGCAAATAACACGCTTCTTTCATTAGTGCATTTTGTGGCAGATTTACGAGATACATTTTTTGACATTGAAAATCAAGCCAAACAACTAAGTAATTTTGTGGATCAAGAATATTCTGATGCAAACAAACGAAAGGGCACAAGAATGCTAACCGACAAAGAATCACAAACCAGTAGCTTAAGCCCCGGCTGATAAATTCCGAGTAAACACATTTTATGTGATTATAGACAAATTAGTTGCCGAGTTGCAGAAACGGAGTGAAGCATATGATCGCATCATTCAACTATTTGGCTTTCTCACACAATTATTATTTATAGAGACAGATGTATTAGAAAAAATCTCGTAAAGGTTTACTCTGACGATTTAGAAAAAAATTTATCAGTTAAATTGAAACAATTTATACCATGTTTAAAACAGCAGCCTAAGGGCTTTTTTTCCAATCGTACAGGAAAAAACACAAGTGCAAATGATGAAATCTTGTGTCCCTTAAAAGTTTTAAATTGGCTTGTAGATTTAGACATGATACAAGTTTTTCCGTAAATCTATATTGCTTACAGGATACTACTTACACTTCCAATCGCAAATTGCGAATCAGAAAGATCATTTTCAGTTTTGAAAAGAATAAAAAACATGTATCGATCAACGATGTCAGACGACAGACTATCATCTTTAACAAGATTAAGCATCGATATCGACTTATTGAGATCAACTGAATTCGATGACTTAATTCATGATTTTGCTAGAGCAAAATCAAGAAAAGAAATTTTTATTCGAATTTTAAAATAATTGTTTGTACTTCATTGTATCTATAAATAATTGTTTATAATAAATAATTTATAATAAATTAATAAATGATATTTTATATTTGATAAATAGCCTTTTTCGCTGTCCTTAAGTGGGCCCCTTCTCAATTTTAGCCCCGGGCCCCATAAAGTTCAAATACGCCCCTGTTACGATGCCGTCATAGATAACCAAATTATAATAAATACAGGGGATTCTACAGACGATGATGAGGGTGATGATGACGATGTCGGCATCATGGTCGGCCATGAAATATCGATTACGGCTAGTGATGGTAAATATGTTCCATCTTGATAAAAATGTCATGTAATATTATCTAATTAAAATTAAAAAACAGTTTAAAAATTTTAATTTGATGCTAGTCCTTTTTCTGTCAATACGATTTTAATTTGTTCGTTATAACGAACATCAATATCAATATCGAAGATCAATATCGTCAAGTATCGACTATAGCGGTACTTTACTAGTACTTGATTACTAGGGCGGCACTGAAAATTTTGGGAGTTAAGGAAGTGACACAACATTACTATTTAAAAATGTATTTATTGCTTTTCGAAGTATTCTCCGCGAAATTTGACGCATTTTCCCATACGATGGGACCAATCATTGAAGCAACAATTCCATTCGGAAATTGGGTATCCACGATTTATACGATTTGTAAGATAAAATAGATATCATGTCTAGGTACATGCTGCTATCCAAATTTAGATTACTGATGTTATAATGTTAAAAAAGTGATATTTGTAGTACTATAATTAATTACAAACCTGGAGAGAGAAGCGTATGAACTAGCGTTGTATTCTACAGTTATTTTGCTCCAGGCCTCATTTATAATACGTAGAGCCGTGCCATCGGTTAACTTATTTTCCAAAATAGCCCTATATTTTTTATAATTCCGGGAAAGCATTTTTTCTCAATCAGAGTAAATACATGCTTCTTGATTTCCATTTTTGTATAAATTCAATTTCCCGCGAATCCAAAGTAAAGTAATCAAGATGTTTTCCAATGTAAAAAATGATGCGTTTTTAACACTGGCGCTTTAATGCGTTAGGTAATTTGTACGTATTGCATTAAGTTGTAAGCAATTAGTTCGTATTTAGAAATTCATACATAATAGTTTTAATAAAAAAAAGATTGGTAAATCCAATTGGGCATGCCTTAAGCGCATTAAAAAAATTACGCATAACATGATTATACGAAATATTTTAAAGTAGTTTAATTACATTTCGACAGCACTGTCGGCTTCAACACCTACGAAAACCATGAAAATGACACCCATGATGAAATATTGGTACCTACTTCAGCCGCCATAGTGGATTTACATTTCGACAGCACTATCGGCTTCAACACCCTCAAAACCCATGAAAATCACACCCATGATGCAAAAATTTATACATATTGCAGCCGCCACCTTGGATTTACATATCGACAGCACTATCAGCTTCAACACCCTCGAAAGCCATGAGAATGACACCCTATCGGTTTCAATACCCTCGGAAACCATGAAAATGACACCCATGATGAAAAAATTGGTACCAAATTCAGCCGCCATCTTGGTTTTACATTTCGACAGCACTATCGGCTTTAACACCCTCGAAAACCATGAAAATGTCACCCATGACAAAAAAATTGATACTACTTACTTTTAGTATATACGTACTATTATTTTTTTTTTGTCTTTTGTTTTGTATTTGACTGCCTCATTGGTCTAGTGGTTGTATTAGTGCGACTGCTGATCATGAGGTCCCGGGTTCGAATCCCGGGTCGGGCCAAAAAATCAGTTATTGAGTTTTTCCATGAAGAAATTCTCAGTAGCTGCCCGGAGTAAAATCATAACCTCAAGATTGTATTCAAATGCGCGTACTTGAGCTGAGTAACGTTTATTACTACGGGCCTAAGAGATAATCATTTTTTTTTCGATAAAATGACTTCATCTATAGAATGAAATAGATGGCGCTACTCGTATTACAATAATTTTACTCGAAAGAAAATATTATTTTGGTTTATTGCAATATAATTTAGGCTCTACATGTCTAACAATAAGGATTGGAGCATTTATTTGCTATAAAATTAAACATTTATCTTATATAAAATATAGTTATATATTAGCCGCAGTTGTGGATGAGAATTTTCATATTAAATAAATCATTTGCCGTGAAATATTTTTATTTATTTCATTTCTTTTGAAAGTTTCAATTCTACCGCGTGTGAACTAAACACATGTTTTTTTAATTTTTAAAATTAGGTGTTTCTAGCAACCATGTTCTATGGGGGACGGTGGGATAGTATATTTATTGACCCAGTGGCAAAAATTAAACAAGTGGTCAAATTTATATATAATATATTAGTCAGACCTTGATCAAATTTACATGGGACCAAATAAGAAACATCAGCTTTCAAATAAAAAAAGAGTCATCGAAATCGGTTCACCTAGAAAAAAGTTATGAGGTAACACACATAAAAAACATACAGCCGAATTGAGTACCTGCTCCTTTTTGAAATCGGTAGAAATATAACAGATTAAATAAGAATTACTTGTAATTTTAATTTAATAAAATTATTTTGTTCTATTCTATTTTAAAGAAAACATTTTTTTTAAATACAGTGCAAGCGCCTACCTTGACGTATCTCCGTAGCCATAGACCTTGAGACCACGTCCCTACTGGCGAGGTCCTTAGCTTTCGGTGCGTACTTCTCCATAAAGCGTTCGCCCTGGCTGTTTACAATGTAACCACCTTCTCCACGACAGCCCTCAGTCATCAGACATCCAGAGCCGTACATGCCTTTAAGATGGAGGCAGTTTACTAAAGGAACCTAAGGTTATGGTTAAATCTATGAAATTATTATAATGCAGCCGTGTAGTGGCGGTGTAAAATATCTACTATCACATATCATCCAGTGAGTGTCTCAATATGCTAAGAGGGTATTTGTTACCCTCTTAGCATCCACCAGGAGATTGGTAACAGCGTCTTCCTAATAACAACTAAAACACAAGGTTTATTACATCTTTATTTTGATTCTTAACCAAGTCACAAGTCAAGCGTTGTCACCCGTGAGGACTAAGATGCAATGCCTCTTTTCCAGTAAAAAGGGTCTCCGGTTCTCTACACTCACCATACGAAACACAGCAGTGTTAAGCTGCTATTTTACGCTGGTATTCTGTGAGAACGTGGTCCTTACCCGGTCGAGCCGACCCATTAGTGCTACTACTATACTACTAATATAGCTGCAGCATGGCTCTACCACGTATAAAAGTTATTTAGTTACCACGTATAAAAGTTTTAGTTATCTCTAGAGAGGCAGTAATGCGACCCCCCACTAGATAGAGTGGCGATGGCAAGAGATGCAGGAGTTACTCATATACGTTGCTTATTGATATTAATTTGAGGAGGATACTACACTACTACTACTACATGTACTATAGGGAGTTGTGTAGGGCTGCCATGATAGAATAACTTCAAAAATTAGAATAGTACGTCAAGGGAAAAATTTATACCCCTTTTTTAAGTATATTGCTCTCAAAGTGTAGTGTGAGATTTGGCATTGTTAAAGTTTATAGAGAGAAAGAGTGCAGAAATCTAAAATTTATACATAATGTGTTACAAAAACATTAAATAAAATTAAATAAAACATACATTGTTTACGTTCATACATTCAGTGTCAATCAAATTTGTCCATTTGTCGCTTGAACAAATTATGTCGTTCGTTGACGTTCATAGTAGTATGAACGTCAATGAAAATTTAATGAACTACGGTCGCATTTCTACCACTCTTGCACTCGCATTTCTACCACGAGTACAAGAGATATGTGAACCGGTATACCAGTGGGATGGAACTGTATAAATTCCATGTCTTGTAAGGGTATGCCAGCCCTGGATGCCATGGCGCAACCATCCCCTGTGCAGGTGTGCGCCGCAGTGCAGGAAAAGTACATTCTTGGGTAGCCGCCCGTTGTGATGACAGTGTTCTTCGCCTGGAACCTGCGAAAGGGAAAGTTATTTATGTTAAAGGTAGCGGTGGTTGTGAGAGAGTCATCACGTCACGTCAAGTCACGCTACTTAGAAGGTGGCATAATGGGTGAATGTTCCCTACGACAAGGGTCAATGGCCTCTGTCGAGTTATAAAATGTGTAGTCATAAAAATAGATAACGCTCAAACTATTGATGCAAGTAAGACACAACCTTGTGCGACTTGTGTCTACGTTTCTAAAGCCTTCTCTCCTTTGGACATATATTGAAAAAGTGGAATGACCTGGATTAACCTATAATGTTCTGTACTCCTCACATTGAGTCTAAAAGTCGAAAAATTAATTATTTCGGGATAATTAATACCAGCGTAAAGTAGAGGTTTACCTCTGCGTTTCGCTTGGTGAGTGCAGGTGGCCGGAGGCCCTTTTTACTGGAAATGAGGCATTCCATCTTGGTCCTCACGGGTGACAACGCATCTGCATTTTGATTCGCAAGCGAGGATAGATGTAGATGTCTATGGGCCGCAGCAGCCACTTTCCATCGGGTGGACTGTGTGTTCGTTTGTCGCCTTTGTCCTATAAAAAAAAACGCGAATATGAACTACTCGGGAAGCGACTACGATTAATCGATGAATCGAATTATAAAGGAATAATTGCAGGGTAGATTATAATATTATGCTAAGTTTCTTCAGTGTGAACCACACTGAAGAAACTTAGCGGATTTGAAAGATGTAATTGTATATTTTTGTGTGTGGAATAATAAATTAATAATATCCTAATTTGCATGTTTTCTCATCCCGCACTTGACAATATAATCATCTCCTGCATACAAGTTATGCCGTATCATGGCGGGGTAAGAGAATGTACGATCCGGCTTCATACCGCGAGTGTTTTAGAGCCGTAGTATAATACTGTCACCCAAGAACCTTTCTTGCCCATCGGGTGTCGGTTTTTCGTGCTACATGACCCGGTCCATTGCCACTTGAGTTTACTAATCCGTCGCACTATAGCGGTTACTGTGGTCCTACTGCGGATATTCTCATTACGGAGCCTATCGCGCAGAGAAACTCGGAGCATAGCCCTCTCCAGCTTCAGCTTGCTGAGCGACCTTGAGCTTCCTCATAAAACTAGCAAACCACATCTCAGATCCGTACGTCATAAGCCATAAGTCATATGGTCCATTTCATATGTTAGGAAATTAAAAATAAATAAGAAACATATGTCTAGGTTACTTTCTCCGTTTACCTATTTATGAATAATATTTTCTTCAGCGTGAAAAAAAATCAGGCGTTATAGCCCTAGATTAAAATTTTGAGAAAGACTCACTTGAAGCTATGCCACCTTGGAAGACTAAAACTTTTAATTACATATATAAGAAATTGGTCATAAAGATAGATGTAGAAAACTGATTTGTTCGTAACCGATTTGACTACAGCGACAACACCCAAATATCTTCAAAGTTGTAAACTGTACAGAATTACTTATTTAATTAAAATTTGTCGCTGTAATTGACATCTAGCAGGAAAGTATTGTTATCTCATACATATTTATTTTGATTAGGGTATCAAATTGTTTCCAAACTTACCTATGAAGACTGCTATCGTCCATATCCATCGCGAGAGCGCCGACCACCTCACCATCTTGAACTAGAATGTCCAGCACGAAGTATTCGTTGAAGAAGTTAATGTTCTGGAATTTGGTGCAGTAACCGTACACGGTGTGCAACAGGGAGTGCCCGGTTCTGGAAAAGAACTTGGTTTACTTTGATTTAATGCCTTAAGTTCCTCTTCACTTTTTTTAAGTTACCTCCACACTAGGATTTTCTCCATACATAAATTGCATGAGAACACGCATCCAGGTAATTAGTTGTGTGTTATATGTACTTGTTACGTGCGGGATTCAAGCCTGCGGCTCTCAGCGCTGCAACTCAAAGCTAGAGCCGTCGAGTCGAGTAGAGCCGTTAATTACAGGCTGTTGAGGCATTCCAACTCATGCACCATTTTGAAAACGTATTTGTATTTAATTTTTAACTGAAAATAAATGTGATTATGTCTACACAGCATTCACTAACCATCAGGTTAGCGGTGTTCTCATTCACGAGACTTAACTTTATAAAAAATGTTTTCACGGAAGTTACTATTTATCTAACTTTTGTAGTTATTCTTTATCGTCATCATCCTTTAAGCCCCACAAAAGTCCAATACTGACCATAGGCCTCCTCTAAGCACCTCATGCTACAGAGCACAGTCCTGAGAGCCACCTGCATCCTTTTTAGTAGTGCAAGCATGCTTCACTCTTGCTACGTATTTTGGAGTTGCCAAAGTTCCCTTTCCGCGCTCTAATTTATCGTTGTCACTTGTCAACAGGTAAGAGATAATTATGTATTTATTTCGTATATTTAGGGGGAATGCTATGTTTGATCATACATTTCACATACAAGGTAAATTTGTCTAATTATTAATTGTGTTAAATTGGGTTACAAATCGTGCTTCAGTTTCAACGTGGGAGAGCCAACTTGCAGTTATATGCTTAAGGTTTTGAAGAAAACGTAAGTACATCTTAATATCGTACATAATCTCTCAAATTAGCATTTGAGAGATTTATCCCAGATAAGTTAAATTTGACATATATTAGGATATACCTTGTAGGACGATTTGTCGTAATCTTAATTTTTTTTAATACTACAAGATAAGGTGACAAACTAGCACACAGTCCACCTGATGGTAAGTGAAGGATGTGGCCTATAGACAACAACACCAAAGACAAATTAACCTCGATAAAAAATCAAAATGCAGACGCGTTTTTAGTAAAAAGGGTATCCGGTTCTCTAGTTTTAGTAAAAAGAATATCAGAATACCAGTTCACAGAATACCAGCTTGAAATAGCATTAAGCATCTATTTGAAGCTGATATTATTTTAGAGAGTTGTCCTACCCCGGTCCATTCATTGAGTTATAATGTACTACGTACGTAGGTACGTAGTACATTATAACTCAATGGGTCCATCCGACCTATTTGTGCTACAATCAATATAGCTGCAGCGTGGCTCCACTACGTTTAAATTGTATGCTTAAAGTGACTCCATTGGTGTTCCAATTTAAAATTATTAGTTTAGCTTATTAATTTTCGCAAAACTAATATTTTAAATTAAATTTAAAATGTTATAACCTATAACGGCCCATAACTGTCCATATACCTCCTCAGCCTTTAATTTCTGAGACGACCATTGTTAGTTGTAAGATTTCATATTTCTTGAAAATATTTTTTATACTATAGACTTGCCTATGCCTTTTCCTCGCGGTTTTTTTCTACACCAAGTTCGTGGTATATCAACACATAAAATTGCAAAAATAAACTCATTATTGCGAGAGGGGAGATCGAACATAACGACACCTCCATGCAATACCATCGTAACTAATTTTTTATGTTTGTAGAGAAAACAGAATCTAAAGTTTAAAAAAATGTACCACGTTCAAAACTACCCGTACAATCTTTGAAGCTGTCACTATCTAATATTAAGTAAGTGCACTATTTTTATGTACGGATAGGTTGTAAAAGAAAAGTTGATTTCATGGGTTTTCATGACTTACGTGAAAAACAATACATTGAAATGTCATATAATTATTTGTACATTTTAGTTCTTATTGGTTCATTGTATTTAAATAGCATGTAAGGAATGATACAAATGTTGGTGGATCAATAAATAAAAAAAAAGTTACGAGGACAAGCATTGTATGTCTGAGATACAATTTAGATTTTTGCAAGTTAATTTTATTTTTGTTGTCAAATAATTGTAACTTAAAGGTGTTATGTTACCTAAAATGATTCTTCGTAGTAAAATTTAAGTTTTTTTCATGCAAACAAGAATAAATCTGTAAAATATCATCTCATAATGTGACGTGTAATAAATCTATTTTCTTACGAACTATTATGATAATGTTTTATTGACTTGAAGGATAAAAAAGCAGCAATTTTGTACTATTCAAATATTAATTGACACCAAATTAGAAAACTTCACTGGATACAAGCATTTCTATCCGACTTATAATTATGACATTAAGTATTTTTTTAGCCATAAAACATCTATTTCTCTCCCGAAAACCAAAGTTTGACTTTATAAAACTATTGATTCTTTAAACATAAAAAAAATCTTCTTTCTCAAAAACAAAAAAAAATTGGAAATTTACTTTATAGAACTATTAATTTTCATCATCACTATCGTCACTAACTTCAGCTAGTTGAGTGGAATATGGAAGATTAAAATAGAAATTGTGATAAATATCTGGTATCGCATTACATTTTTACACAAACCCACAAGGTCCTTATACTTTGCTGTTGATATTGGGAACACTTTATTATACAATAAAGGAATACTTTCTCCGTTGTTTGATTGTTCACATTGAATTGACTCTTGTGCTCTTTTTGTTCGTGTATGCGTGTAGTAGGTTTCACAGCAAGGTTGATAGATAAGTACTGATCACTGAGATAATCATATTGAAAGTATATTAAGTCAGGTTTTCGTTTTTTATTTCAGTTTATTGTATTTTAGTCCACGACATCTTTTTTCCAGTACTATTCCAGTCTTAGTTTAGTTTTTTCTTTAGAAGGCTTTTATAATTAAGTATTAGGTTTTGATCTAATTCAGTAACATCATAAGGAGTCCCCGTAGTTTTAGATAATCTGATAAGAGTGATCTATTGCTCTGGTACAAAAATAATCTCGCGTGCATAGCATCCCCTTCAGATTGCGAATGTCCTACTTCAAAATAGTAGTATAGTGTAATCGTTATACCAAATATTTTACATGCATGGGAATAGCTAGCTATTATTTTGAGATTGCGGTTTTGTCCGCCACAGCAATCAGTAAAAAAAATAAATATACGAAACCCTTCTTCATATTTCTCTTTAATAAAAAGAAACACAGCGCTACTAATTTTTGAGGATCCTTTCTTGTATATTGTCTCATTCCAGTCGTACGAATATCCTTAGGCCTTTCCTATATTATATATAGTAAAACTGCATACAGCAAACTTCCTTTTGTAGTAAAAGAGCGAAACTTCTGATTGAGGTGTAGTCAATACTTTTTGTAAGTCGTAAGCAGCTGTAACTATAACGTCAGATTGTTTTGACTGAAACTTATAAATCTCTTTCACCTCTTTAACCACTGTTTTGTTCGCAATATGCAAGGTTTACTCTAACTTCATGTCATCTTTTTCTTTTGCAGATCCTATATATCCATAATAGAATTCAATATTATGTCTTTTTTTATATAGAATAAGTGTGACAAACGAGCACACAGTCCACCTGATGGTAAGTGGTTGCTGTGGCTCATAGACATCTACATAGATCTTCGTTTGCGAATTAAAATGCAGATGCGTTGTCAGCCGTGAGGACTAAGATAGAATGCCTCTTTTCCAGTAACATGGGTCTCTCACCATACGAAACACAGCAGCATTAAGCTGCTGTTTTACGCTGGTATTCCGTGAGAGCGTGGTCCTTCCCCGGTTGAGCTGACCCATTCGTGCTACAACTATACTATTAATATAGCTGCAGCGTGACTCTACCACGCACAAAATGTCCTTATTTGTTATAAAAAATGTCCTTACGAGTATATTGCCTAGAATTTGCCACTTGTTCAACGGACGATTTTCTTTCTTCCAATCAATGTAAAGCCTGTACAATAATGTTCTTTTTCTTACATAATGTGAATCCACTATAGGAATTAACGAAATGTGATTTCTTCAATTTTGTCACGTACAAAGATTGTATATAATGTTACAATGTTATTGTATTTGATTAACTTGCTACTCATAATATTTTCTATAAATTGTAAATCAAGTTGCAACGATATTGTTGAAAAAAAATACTTTTTTGTTATGTTACAATACTTTGACATGTGTATATTTTAAAAACTAATGGGAGCAGAATTACAATGATTGTACAGAAAAATTGCATTTTTTTTTACATAGCAATATCATTGTAACATAATTTATGGCAAAAAATGAGTTACGATGGTATTGCAAGGAGGTGTCGATAAGTTCTTAGGTTTCCCGCTGTAAAAATAAGCAAGCTATGCTTGTAAAGTTCAGTAGAATACCGAAAACTATTGAACTTTAATATTTTTTCTCTTCAAATTTCCTACTGATGTTATAAATTATGCATGTTCCTTAGGAGCAACTCGGTGCCATATTGTTTATACCGTTTTTTCTTTAATTACAAGGGATTGTTATTTTTAAACGGGACATTTAAATATTTCTTGATAAAAAAAAATAAAAAGGTCCCATGACTTTTTACGATAAAGTTAATGTTTTCCGGAGGTATTAAGTTTAAATATTTGAAATATCCCAAATTCAGATAATATTTTCACCACAGGTTCTGGGCTTTGCTTTTGAACCTTCCAATATAGGTACTAAAACATCTGCTCTTATATTATAATTATCACACACATCTTATTTTTATTTCAAGAATTTTAATGTCATAAAATTCCAAAGAGGATTTATGGCTACATTTATCGAAATCGACAGGAGATATAGTGTAAATGTTTTTTTTTTTCATTGTAAGTATAGATTTTCTTTAAACTGCCACAGTGTCATGCCTGGAATAAAATCTTTGTGAAATAGATAAAGATTACGTAAAGTAGCAAATATTTATTACTTTGTCATCTAGTGAGAAACACAAAAATACCATATTTATTTCGGGCTCATACTTGGGATTTATTTTCCAGCATAGTCGACAGATGACACTATAATAAATAATTAATGAAATCAATAATAACAGAAGTATGACCAGTAAAAATATTCCTTCAACTTTTCTATTTACACAACTTGTTAGAATTTTTACTACCGAATTAATGTGGCAATATATCACGCGTATTATATCTATATTATATCCTTAAAAATGTAACCTTAGCTTAGCTTAGATCTTCAAGATGCTACTAGTTGATGGTTAGCCATCGAAGTCGTTAAGCGTAGTTTATCTAGAATTTTCAAAGATCTACTAGGTGGTACTAGTTTAATGTCACGGTCACGTTGCAGATTACATTAATTTTATTAGGTACTTTATCTCACTATTACTTTACAATGATATAAAAATAAAATAAATTGGCTCTGGGTTTAAAACCTGGTACATAGATATGCTTATTTAACACATTAATGTTTGAAGTTTTTGAAAAAGGTTTTCTCTAATTGGACAGAAAATTTTGTGCATTTTTTTCATTTCACAGTTTTGTGAGTCTTGTTGAAGTTCTATATTTATCCGTTAGATGGCGCAGTTTCATTTCCCATTAATGTTTTGCCTATTGGGACACATATTCATTTGCTTTCATTACGATAAACAATAATACATAGTTAGTAGTTTACAAAATCTTTAATTTGACTCCTTCTATATTATTTCTACTCCTCATAAATAATCTGTACTTTATGTAAGAAGCCAATAAAACTGGTTAAATTTTGTCTTATTTGGAGTTTGGACGCCTATATACGATTTGTTACTATAACCATATTATGATTTGTGCTTGAAATAAATATACCTATAATTTTATTATGACCAGCCGGCTACTGACCTGCCTGCCGCAGGGGCAATCTAGTGTGTAGGAGTGGGGATGACCCTTAATTGCCTCCTTAATTGTGATGTGTGTAGGCAAGCACGGGCAATTTTTTAAGTCGGCCCTGCGACCTTCGATATTGCTCCGATCGCTGTGCTCCCTAGATTGCCCCTGCGGCAGGCAGGTCAGTAGCCGGCTCAAAATTGAGTGACAAAGTCAGCCTGTGACGGCCTAAACGAAATTTTATCGTCCAAATTGGCGATATATTGGCGATAAAAGTACCCTTAAACGACGAGCTTGTATACGTAGATATGAATGTGAAAGAAGAGAGAGAGGTGTATCAGGATCGTGCCAAATGGTAGTCCGTAGTCCCTGTCTACCCCTCCGAGTGACAGATTACAGGGAGGATTACATTACAGGGGAAATGAACCCCCCCCCCCCTAAATCGTACACGCCAAATTGAAAAATCATCTAAAAATTACTGACAGGCTCTTCGCGAAATTTGTTTTTATAGGAGAAGGGGCAAACGAGCAATGCCCAAAATGTTACGGCCGGCAGCTGCCTATCCCAGGAGTAGAATCCTTCGCGGCCCATAGACGAAGAAGTTACAGGCAGATGCCGGTCGGGCGTTCTAAACGCCAAGGGTTAAGTTTATAATCACATTAAATAATCAGGGGGGAGCGTTACAATTATTTTACAGAGCTTACTTACCTCTATTCAAGGCGACTGGTCCCTCAGGATTCGGTCAGGTCTCGTGTGGATGTGTTGTGCTAGAAAGTAAAAGTCTGTGATGTGTATTTGGGTGTGGCTGGTAGTGTTATTGACCTTATTTGACCGTTCCCCCTGCAGCAGTTCGGCCCTCAGCTCCTCTCCAAGCTAAGGTCCCCCTCAGCAGTCACTTTCTTCCTTTGTTACGATTGACTCGCGAAAATGAACACCGAACGTACGGATCAAAGGTCACCGTTATTTCTAGAATATTAACTACCGCACTAGTAACTAATACAGTCGAATCCAATTATAAAGATTCTGCGTTAAACCTAAAGTCCCGGGTAAACTCTCAACACGCGCCACCACTCCCAGTGGTAAATTTACTATAAGCGCCCAACACAAAATTAGATCTAAGAGTTCCCTATCAAACGGACTGCCTTCTCTCTCGACGCGCAGAAGACCTCTAATCTTTCGCTCTCGACTCCCACCGTTCAGTCAACTCGGACGTTCAACACACACAAACGTCATTCCGTATCGACCGAGCCGAGTGCCATCTAACGTCGATGCCTGACACTAACGCTTTTGCGTGAACAAACCCCCGTCCCGGACATAAGGATTTAGGTCCGCGAGCAAACCGGTCAGCGGGACAGGGTCGCGACGGCAAGTTGCAAGATCGAATCTACAACCAAACTAGGCCACCCTACGCACCCAATCAGATCTTGCAACCCTGACCAACGCCTCAAAATTACAGCCCCAACGTGGGCTAGCCGGAAAGTTGAACTGGATGCCCTTCCTGGTCATCGCAGCACATAAATAAGTCCTATTTCTAGACAGAAGTCAGACGAC
The DNA here is from genome assembly GCA_033319125.1 of Parnassius glacialis. Taxonomy (NCBI): domain Eukaryota; kingdom Metazoa; phylum Arthropoda; class Insecta; order Lepidoptera; family Papilionidae; genus Parnassius; species Parnassius glacialis. The sequence goes on from JAVANC010000004.1 coordinate 47,858,392, forward strand.
CTCCTTCAAACACCTATCTGCGCTCCTATGATTAGTTCCGCAACTCAACCGGATCAGGTCTGCAAACAGCGACGCGACACGAAGCGGCCCAGAGGGACCTTCAAGCTTCAGTGCAGAGAGCACCCCCAAATTCCCCATGAACGTCGTCTGTGGAGAGCTGAACGAAACGCACAGATGGTCCCTAGCAGGTGATCCTATGCTCATATTTCAACTAATTTTTCAAAAGCATCAATGTTCAATTACAGAATTAATTAAAACAAGTAATCACCGATGCACATAGGTCAACTTGGCAAAGTAAACAAAACAATAAACGTAAGGGACAGCCCTATTTCTTATTTCAAATAAATATCTTAGACAGTGCCAACAAAATCTAAACCAAAAGAGAATTGACTCCTATTTCCTTCGGCAACCACAGGGTTATCTAATTTCAACCTTCCTTATCACAAAGCAAAATGATTAAACACTATCACAAATATATACATAATTTTCAAAATAGAGCGCCATTCAAATTTCAAATGAATTCAAACTTCCTTTCAGCACAGGCGCGACAATCAAATACAATTACAAGCATACGCCCAAGCATTCAAAAAGGGCACACAATTTAATCTCCATTTTCCGTGCAACAACAAACGCAGTGATCAAATGTATTTACAAAACATATGCAGCAGCATTTAAAGGAGTATTTTAAATTCAATTCTTTTAATCATAACCGCTACAATATGAATTTCGCGGAAAACCCAAAAGCATTTTAATTTAAATTTAAAGAATTCTTAACTAAGTGCTCGACCAAACCAAATCTAATACCCCTTGAGAGCGTGATTTAACGCTCCAGGGGGCCCTAATCTTCCCACCACCAAGTGGAGGCCACACCGCGTGAACCCGAGATTAACAGAGTGCAACCGCTAACAGTCGCCACTCGGGTTGTACGCCCTCACTGAGGCCGTCGGCAACAGAACAGCTTGACAAGTGGACTGTTGACGGCTTAAGGCTCGGTAGAGGCGGCCGGGGTGGGAGCTAAGGCGGCAGCTAGCTAGGGCCGCCTCCATCAAATGGGGTACAGTGGTACACCAGTCGCGGCCACTCAGCTAACAGGAGTGAGAAGGGTCCAGCGGACCGATGAGTGGCCGTGAAGTTCCTCTTCGCACGCTGAGGGGGGGTGATGACACCCCCGCCCCTGGGGGAATTACCCCCCGACTGGTCGGGGGAGGGACCCCTTTCAAACCTAGGGGTCTGGTGGCTAGCCGGCGGGCGCCGAGCGTCGCCCGTCAGAGGGCGTGGCTTTAATGAGCTCACCTGATGGTAAGTGACTACCGCCGCCCATGAACAACTGCAACACCAGGGGAACGAGGGGAATTGAGGATGCTTTGCCGGCCTTTTAAAAAGGAGTAGGCTCTTTTGTTGAAGGTCCCTAAGTCGTATCGGTCCGGAAAAAGTTGTGCGAGGAAGAAAACATCTTCTAAATCGCACAGTGGTAGACCGCCAATCAGATGGTGTGGATGGTATCGGGAGTTAATTTCCATTAATCCGAACAATTCTTCAGAGCACTCCCGTGGTAAATCAAAAGAAAATGCAAAGGGATGAAACATCTCTTTGCAGCGCCAATGAATCGAGCCGACCGGAAAGGACTCGGTCATCGACGATTCGAGCCGCTCTGCACTGGATGCGGTCAAGTGGAAGGAGTTGGCACTGAGGAGCCCCAGCCCAGAGATGGGAACAGTATTCCATGTGAGGCCAAATTTGCGCCTCGTAAAGTTGCAGGCGTTGTGCCGGCATGAAATACTGTCCCGTTCTGTTGAGCACACCAAGGTTTTTAGAGGCCAATTTGGCCTTCTCTTCCAAGTGACCATGAAACTGCACGTTACTCGATATGTCGACGCCGAGGATTCCGATACTGGCTGAGGCAACTTGGGTTCGTTTTAGCGGTAAACGTTCAAACTTGTGTCTTCTGAGGATTAAACTGGACTAGATTTAGTCACCTCCAATCCGAGACTTTGTTCAGCAAAGACTCGACTTCAGACACGAGTTTATTCCGGTACTCGGCGATGTTTTCCCGAGAAATATTGGCACGGTGTATAGAGCATCACCAGTGCTGTCATACGCATAGTAATGAATGTTATCGGTTTGCAACATATTATTGATATGCAGAAGAAACAGCGTTGATGATAGCACGCAGCCTTGTGGAACACTAGCGTTAATAGGCTTATAGTCGGAGCATGCACCGTCTACAACGACCTTGATGCTCCGATCTGCAAGGAAGCTGGTGATCCAACTGCACAATTTCTCGAGAAGGCCATAGGAGGGGAGCTTCGAAAGAAGCGCTTTATGCCAAACCCGATCGAAGGCTTTCGCAATGTCCAAACTAACGGCCAATGCCTTCCCCTTGGTCTCTACTGCCTCCGCCCATGTATGAGTCAGGTAGACTAGAAGATCACCAGCTGATTGACCCCGACGAAAACTGTATTGGCGGTCACTAATCAGCTGGTGATCCTCAAGGTACCTCATGAGCTGGCAGTTTATAATGGATTCCATTATTGTGGAGAACAAGGAGGTGATGGCAATAGGCCTGTAGTTGGACGGGTCTGAGCGGTCGGCTTTTTTAGGGATCGGGTGAATAAAAACAGTCTTCCATGATTTCAGGAAAACGCCTAGGGAGTAGGAGTACCGGAAAAGACGCGTTAGAACCGGTGCCAACTCCGGAGCACACGTCCTCAGCACAATTGAGGGGATTCCGTCAGGCCCACTCAACTTTTGAATGTCCAGGAAGTGCTTTGCGTACTGAGCACTGTGTGAATCGCACATCAGGCATAAAGCACTCACACTGCGGGATGGTGTTCCTCCCGTTATCAAAAGTCGATTTGGACGCAAGAAAGGAGCCTAAAAGGTCGGCTTTCTCTTTTGCGGCGTGGGCCAGTGAGTCGTCCTCCCTGTCCAGAGATGGTAGTGATGGCTTACAGAAAATCCCTTGGACAGCCTTGGCGAGAGACCAGAATGCACCGGTTCCCGAAGAAGGGGAACTAGTTTCTCGGAAATTCTGCCTATGCGCTCTGACTTTGCATTGGCAGTAACAATTTTGAAGGACTTGGAAGCGAAGTTATACTTCTTTTTAAGCATGCTGGTGCTTACATCCCGAGCCGCCGTAGCCTCAGGCCAGGCCTGATAACACTCCTGCTTACTGCGTAGTGCAGTCTTACAGGAGCGACCAAACCAAGGCGGAGATCTGCCTCCGATGGGTACCGCAGTTGATGGAATAAATATTTCCATTCCCTGTAGCACCACATCAGTGAGATAGTCAACAACAGCGCTGGGATCATCTTCTTCTCTCTCTCTTCTCTTCTTTTCTATGGGTGTAATTATCAAGGAAATTACGAGAAATATTTTCATAGGACTGTTTATATTCCACTAATAGATTGCATAATGACGGACCTACCTGACCGAATTTCTGCGTATACGATGGACCTGTTCGGATTAGGCATTTTTAAGCCAAAATCTGAACATAAAGTAGAAGATCTTCTTAATGTGAAGAAAGTATCAGAATGTTATTCCTATTTCTTGAGTGCTCCTACTGCCACTCTCGTTACAGAGGATCAGCTATGGATTTCAAAGAGGAAACTGGAGCCCGAAGAAAATACTGATACAAAATATCCTGCTGAAAATTCTGGGAACATCAGAGAGATCATTTTCTACGCTAATGCGTGTAAAAATTTGGTTGGGAGTAAACATGTTAGAAGCGAGGCTGACAGGTTTAGCTCTTCTAAATATTCATCCAGAGATAGCCCCAGACATCTCAAATATTATCACCCGATTTGCTAATAAAAATAGAAAACTTCCATTTGTTTTATAATGTGTGCAATAAAATTGTGTATTGTGCAATAAAGTCTTTTACACGAAATATTTTGTTATTAGTTACCCCCTCCAAAATTTCAGGCTGCAACCGCGCCTGCCTTAGAATAGGGTATACGTGCTTTAGCTAGCTATTTAAAACATTGGATAACTCACCTGTCCGCCACACAACACGTTCGTTTGGCTACCTCCTTTCCGTTTTTGATCGTGCCACCACCAAACGGCCTCTGATAAATTTTGCCGTCTTGAGTTCGGGAGAAAGGCATTCCCATGTTCTCCAGCTCGAAAACACAGTTGGGCGCTTCGCGAGTGAGGTACTGGATTGAGTCCTGTAAAAATATTTGAGGCGAAAGTAGCCTAATTGCAGGATACGGTCCGAGCAGTTGCGCGGTAAGCCAGCACTAGTGCCGGCGTCTTATGATGTTCTTCATAGTGTTCCATACAATACTGACGACCCGGTATAACGCGTTTTCGCCGGGGCTAAAACCTTCTCGTGGGCATGAGGCCTAAAGGTCATGGGTTCGATTCCGCCATTTGACTACTGTCGTGAACTCGTGAACCACACACATGCATTTTGAGCTTTCCAGGAGTGAATAAACGTAATATTTAGTAATTTGGATAGCATTGCCAGTATTATATTTAAAAATAAAAAATAAAATATAAGATGTTGACAGCTCTATGGCGCAGTAACTTAGCGCTAAGTATTACGACTTGGAATTCCGCATAATATACAAACGCTACTAATAGCACCCGGTCTGGTCCTTGTGCAATTAATGTATGTAAACTGCATCTACGGAACAGAAGAATCAGAATAACGTTTTTAATATAATAATAATTATTGATTTTACTGTATAATAATCATCATCATTACAGCCCTTCACAAGTCCACTGCTGAAAATAGGCCTCCCCCAAGGAATGCCACAAAACACGGTCCTGAGCCACCTACATCCATCGACTTCCTGCATATCTTACCAGGTCGTCTCTCCATCTAGTGTGGGGACGCCCTACACTTCGTCCGCCGGTACGAGGCCGCCACTCGTGAACCTTTTTTCCCCATCGGTTGTCGGTTCTTCGAGCTATATGGCCGACCCATTGCTACTTCAGCTTACTAATCCGTTGGGCTATGTCGGTCACTCTGGTTCTACTGCGGATATCCTCATTTCTAAGTTTATCACGCAGAGAAACTCTGAGCATAGCTCTCTGCATAGCTCGCTGAGCGACCTTGAGCTTCCTCATCCGGCCAGCAGTGGAGTATAATAGTACATAATGCTTATTACATCTGGCAACGTGGTAGAGCCACACTGCAGCTGTATATACTGATAGTCATGATCGAAATGAATGGATTGAAAACCGGGAAATCCTGCCTTTACCATGTCCATTTAACCGCGGTTATTTCTATCTTCTCGTACTAATTATGATAATAATATGTCGACATTACACTTCCGTATGACGAGAACCTCGTGAAAGCCGAAACAGATAAGCGAACTTAATATCTGGACCTGGCTCATAAGGTGACCGACATGTACGGTGGTCTGCCGACAGAAATAGTTCCTGTGGTCGTTTCTACGAACGGGTTAATTTCCGGTCAGCCTCTTGGGTCATCTGAGGCGACTGACAGTCAGATGACCCAAGAATGGTGCTCCTCGGGCGGTAGCCCGCATCTTCCGCTGATTTATTTCCTTTTCCCCCTAACCTTCGGCTGTTTGATCACCCCTGCCGAGGGCTTCATACTGGTTGGAGTTTTATTTATTTATTTATTTTTAATTATACGTGGTAGAGCCATGCTGTAGCTATATTAGTATTATAGTTGTAGCACGAATGGGTCGGCTCGACCGGGGAAGGACCACGTTCTCACAGAATACCAGCATAAAATGGCAACTTGACATTGCTGTGCTTCGTATGGTGAGTGTAGGGAACCGGAGACCCATTTTACTGGAAAAGAGGCATTCAATTTTAGTCCTCACGGGTGTCGACGCATCTGCATTTTGATTCTTTATTGAGGATAAATGTAGATATCTATGGGTCACAGCAACCAGTTACCATCAGATGGTCATCAGGTGCTCGTTTGTCACCCTATCCTATAAGAAATGGCAATGGCAATTTTATAAAAAAAAATATGTTACTTTATTTTATGTATCTTTATGTTGATTTTCTTTTATATATTTATTCAGCCCAACCAGATGCAAATTCTCAATAAATATAACCAAAAATTAATAATTATAGGTTAATTATTTCGGACAAGAAGTATCCATGGTGGTTGGTAACATTTTTTAAAACTTGGGAACAATTAAATAACATAATTGATGATACAAATATGAAAATGCAACAATGGTGGCAAGAAGCCAGCCTACAAGTCTGCATGCAGTCGTATCCAGCGAGCCAACATCGGCGAGTCCAAGATGTTGTAGTCACTTTTTGGAATAATGGTAACAAACGAAGACACGGTCCACCTGATGGTAAGTGAATGCTATGGCCCATAGACATCTACATCTATCCTCAATTAAGAATCAAAATGCAGATGTGTTGTCACCGCTGAGGACTAAGATAGAGAAGATACAGGTCTCCGGTTCTGTACACTCACCATACGAAAGACAGCAGCATCAAGCCGCTATTTTACGTCGCTATTCTGTGAGAGTGTGGTCCTTCCCCGGTCGAGCCAACCCATTCGTGCTACAACTATAATATACATAGATATTCCACGACTCTACAGTCTAATGAACGAACGAACTTAATATAGTTTCAAAATACCTGATCGCCCAGCCAGTCTGATCCTTTGACCGTGTCATAGAAGTGCCATCGCCAGTCATCTTCGTGCATGCTTCCTGTAATCAATTCATTATTTTCATTTATTGACAGCCTATCAAACGCCAGCTGCCAAACATGGACCTACCCGTAGCTTACCACATCCTCTATGGTATTAAGTTATAGATGTCATGCAAGATATACATATAAAATAGATTTCAGTCGTCTTTTACAACAACCACGGGATTTCTGCCACCAACCAGCGGTAAAAGTTAAAAATGACTTACAATAAGAATTTCATGTAATCAATATTGAATAAAAATGATTATATTATATTCCATTCTATTCTATACTACTACAGGACAATTAACTACTTGATTGATAAAGCGAAATCTTACCAATACGAGTATATAAAATATTAATAAACCTAGCAAGCTAACAGCATAGCAAAGTGGCGAAGTAATCAGCTTTGTAGCGGTTTCTAACGGTTGCCGTTGAGAAATCAGTTTCAAAATAGGAGGTTCAGATACCTGGGTGATCAGTAATCGATTGCTGAAAACAGAATTTGAAAATTCGAAACCGTTCTCGAGATAATCGTGGGACAGGCGGACAGACGGACAGACGGACGGACAGACGGACAGACGGACAGACGGACAGACGGACAGACATCGTGAAATCAAAAAGTGACTTCGCAAGCTTCGCCACTTAATAAGCGTAATATGTACCTAGATAAAGATTTAAATTTGGACTTAGTGTTAGGGTATTCAATTCAATACAATTCAATTCAATTTATTTGCTATCCTCGTTGTATATATTTGGTCATAATTATAAAAAAATATATAAAAATATATATAGTTTAAAACAAGAACCCAGCAAGGGCACCTCAAGGGTAGAAAATTAATAAGAATTGGCTACCACTGCGTAGAAAATTAAAAGTGTTAAACGTCCCCCACTCGTTCCAGCAGTATAAAGTGCCACGTAGGAATATAGAATCTCTATCCTCAGATACTTTAGAAAGTTTTAGCTGATGTTTTTATTCTATTATTTTATTGTAAGCAAGAGAGGCGATGTTGTAGCGGGGCTGCCCTATCGCATCGTGATCGATGTCGGCTTGCATAGATACTTCATTTATTTTGGTGATATACGAGTATATATTTACTTGTAATGCAATTTAGAATTTTAAAGTGGTTACTATGTATTATTACTGCCTCGTGGGCCTAGTGTTCATAAACACGGTTGTTCATTTTGAGGTTCGAATCGCGGGTCGTGCCTAAATCAGTTATTGCGTGTTATTGTAAAGAAATTCTCAGTGGCAGCCGGGAGTCAGGAAGGAGGAGGTGTTACACCCTAGTGCTTCGGAAAGTCTGGTCCTGCGCCTATCTCTCTCCGGTCGTGTCCGATTACTGTCTCTTACGACTATGAGAGTGAGGGAACATAAATTGCACTTGTGTTTGCACACACTTAAGCACTATAATATAAGTATATGCAGGTGGCTAGTCGCCGTTGAAACTGGCCTGAATTCTGAAACTGACCGAAATTCTGTCTGGAGAACATTATAATTATTATTACTCAGTAGTATTAATTGATTTGTGTATATATATATATATTTACTAGCTCGCCAGGCAGACGTTGTTCTGCCCTTTCTAGCGACTCTTCCTGTAAAAATCCTTAACTTCGCAATAAAAAAAATTGAGGGTCATTTAGCGGGATGAAAACTATCCTAGCTCTCAAGTTGGACCAAAATGCTCACAGTGTGCCAAATTTCATTGAAATCAGTTCAGTAGTTTAGGAGTCAATCGCGGACGAACAATCTGACACGTAATTTTTATATATCTTTTTAATATTATCTTTTAAAGTAATTTAGTACAAAAATGAGTTAACGCAAAAACTAGAATGTTTGAATCATACACGTTTAAAAAAATCTAATTATTTAATCATTTAATACTTATAAATCTTTAAATAATTAGATTTAGAAATACGAGGGCTGCACTAAAAGTATCGGGAATGGAATATTTCCACTGTTCCTGTCATATAAAAATCTTTTTAATTGAAAAATCCTTGGTTTAAAAAATCGAATACCATTTATTTATTTAAAATGAGATTCTCGGTCTTGTCACAAGGTTTTGTCAAACTTGTTTAGTCGTTGAGAAAATGGAATTGACTCCAGAAAATTGAAGAGCGATGATTTATTATGAATTTCGAAGTGGTTTAACACAAAAACAGTGTGTTGACCGAATGATTTCTGCATTTGGTGATGAAGCCCCATCCAAAACCATAATTTATCGCTGGTTTGCTGAATTTCAACGTGGACGTGTCAAGCTCAGTGATGATCCCCGTCAAGGTCGTCCAAAAACTGCAGAGAAAACCAAGAAAACGTTGATGCTGTGCATAAGCTGATTGAGGAAGATCGACATGTGACATACCGCGAAATTCAGGCGACTTTGGACATTGGCATGAGTTAAATACAAATAATCTTGCATGAAAATTAGGTGTAAAAAAGTTGTTTTCCCGATGGATACCGCATTCGCTCTGTGAAGAGCAAAAACCGGCTCGCGTTACTTGGTGCGTCAGAACTCTCGAAATCGTATCAGGTGACGAATCCTGGATATACGCGTACGAACCCGAAACAAAAAACCAGTCACGAGTTTGGGTGTTCGAAAATGAGTTAAAGCCAACAAAAATTGTTCGTTCACGGAGTGTTGCAAAAAAATGGTGGCCACGTTTGTCTCCAAAACCGGCCATGTTACGATTATTCCTCTTGAGGGACAAAGAACGGTTAATGCAGAATGGTATGCTAGCATTTGTTTGCCACAGGTCGTTTCTGAACTCCGTAAAGAGAACTGCAACCGCCACATCATCCTCCATCACGACAATGCGAGTTCTCACACCGCACACAGAACAAAAGAGTTTTTAGAGCGAGAAAACATAGAATTATTAGACCATCCTCCTTACAGCCCGGACCTAAGCCCTAATGATTTCTATACTTTCCCTAAAATAAAGAATAAATTGCGTGGATAGAGATTTTCATCACCTGAAGAAACTGTGGACGCCTACAAAACGGCCATTTTGGAGACCCCAACTTCCGAATGGAATGGTTGCTTCAATGATTGGTTCCATCGGATGGAAAAATGTTTCAAATTTCGCGGAGAATACTTCGAAAAGCAATAAATACATTTTTAAATAGTAATGTTGTGTCACTTCCTTGATTCCCGAAATTTTCAGTGCCGCCCTCGTAATTATCTATATTATTTAATTTATTACTGAAGTTTAGTTTGACAACAGGCAACATAGGGGAGATGCGTGTAATACGATCCCTATAGGTGTAAGGATATTTTTACACTGCCACTGAACGGTAATACCCCTCTTACTAAGGGTTGTATTTTCCAAAATCTTTCTTTTTTCTATTTATCAATCTCGGTGGTATTTTCGTGGATGCTTACGTCATAAACCGCAGCTACTGTCAGATTTCTACGGCTAGTTTTATGGGATGTTATAATATTGTTCATAGAAACTTTGCACCTCCTTTTTAAGACCCTAAGGGTAGATTTTGAAAAAACTAAAAATGTGAAATTTATAATTTTTAATTCCATTGTATGCACCGGTATACTAATTAAAAAAAACGTTAATTAATTTTTCCAGGTCTGGATGCTTGTCCTCGTGCAATTTATCTTTGTAAACTGCCTCCACGACACAGGAGAAAATCCTAGTGTGGGGACGTTTTTTTAAAGAAAAAAAATTGTTTGTTCCACCCGTAATGGGTTTTTTTTATAGAAAAAGGGGTGACAAACGAGTACATAGTCCATCTGATGGTGGATGCTGTGGTCCAAAACATCTATACTTATCCTCAATTAGAAATCAAAATGCAGGTGCGTTGTCACCAATATGGAATTCCTCGTTTCCAGTAAAAACTGTGAGAGCGTGGTCCTTCCCCGGTCGAGCCGACCTATTCGTGCTACAACTATATTATAAATATAGCTGCAGCTTGGCTCTACCTCGTAAAAAATTGTATGTGTATTCACGTTTCACGCAAAAACCACTGGACCTATTTCCATAAAATTTGTGTGTACTCGTAGATAGTTTGGGATCCGGGGCAAACTGCTTTTTATCCAATTACGGAACTTCCAAAAAGAAGGATTTAGGTGTTTTCCTTCGTTTAGATATTCATTTCGATTTTAAATTATTCTGTTATTTATAAGCGGGATAACGTAATAGTTTTCTTTTCTTTGAAATAAATACCATATTCTTAAATAACACCTAAATTAAGATTTGTTTCACTTTTTAAAACCAGTGCCATCTATCATTAAATGGTAAAAGGGGTAGGGCAGATGCGTGCAATCAGCAAGCAAGCGAGCAAAAAATGCGGAGCCTCAGGTTGCCGACCCCTGTCTTAGGGGGATCATATTGCACGCATCTCCCCTACCACTTTTAGCATTTAATGATAGATGGCACTGGTTTTAAAAAGTGAAACAAATCTTAATTTAGGTGTTATTTAAGAATATGGTATTTATTTCAAAGAAAAAAAAAACCATTACGTTATCCCGCTTATAAATAACAGAATAATTTAAAATCGAAATGAATATCTAAACGAAGGAAAACACCTAAATCCTTCTTTTTGGAAGTTCCGTAATTGGATAAAAAGTAGTTTGCCCCGGATCCCAAACTATCTACGAGTACACACAAATTTTATGGAAATAGGTCCAGTGATTTTTGCGTGAATCGTGAATACACATACAATTTTTTACGTGGTAGAGCCAAGCTGCAGCTATATTTATAATATAGTTGTAGCACGAATGGGTCGGCTCGACCGGGGAAGGATCACGCTCTCACAGTTTTTACTGGAAACGAGGAATTCCATATTAGTCCTTAGAGGTGACAAGGCATCTGCATTTTGATTTTTAATTGAGGATAAGTATAGATCTTAAGGACCACAGCATCCACCATCGGATGTACTGTGTACTCGTTTGTCACCCCTTTTTCTATAAAAAAAGAATTATGAAATAAACGAATTCCGATTTAGCTATTTTTGAAAATAACCCATTACGGAGGGAACAAACAAATTTTCTTTTTCTTTAAAAAAACGTCCCACACACTAGGATTTTCTCCTGTGTCGTAGAGGCAGTTTACAAAGATAAATTGCACGAGCACAAGCATCCAGACTTGGAAAAATTAATTAACGTTTTTTTTAATCATTAAATCAGTACATACACTGGAATTAAAAATTATAAATTTCACATTTTTGGTTTTTTGAAATCTACCCTTAGGGTCTTAAAAAGGAGGTGCAAAATTTGTAATAAAAATATTATAACATCCCATAAAACTAGCCGTAGAAATCTCACAGTAGCTGCGGTTCATGACGTAAGCATCCACGAAAATACCACCGAGATTGATAAATAGAAAAAAGAAAGATTTTGGAAAATACAACCCTTAGTAAGAGGGGTATAAATAGTGGCAGTGTAAAAATATCCACTACCCCATATCATCCTGTGGATAACCTAAGAGGCGACAGAGGGTAAACACAGCAGGAGATGGGCAGCAGCGTCTTCCTAATAATGACTAAAAAACTTCAGTTGTCAACCCACTAGTCTTGCTTGACAACTATGGCAAATATACTCTCTATGAGGCAATCTATGATGTATTCAGCAGTGGATTTTAATTGGATGTAACGGTAACGTTAAGAGGGGAAAATAGCATGTTACAGTTTTATGAAACTTTTCTTTTACGGGGCGACTTTGAGACATACTGATGAAAGTATTCTTCTGAAATGTTTCAAAACAAACCCTTACGGAGAGCCATAAAATTCCTTAATTAATAAAATTAACATTTTTGATATTTTCAAAATCTAACCGGCTTTAAAACTAGCGTGCAAGTTGTATATGAAAAATATTGATATGATAGACAACTCAAACAGCAGGACGTAGAAGTATGAAATTATGACAACATACGAGTAAATTCAATTTAGTAAATTCCAACCCCTAGAGAGTTAAGCAAGGTGTTGCAGTTTGATTTGGCTGAAATTTAGCACACTGTTTCATACCAATAAAAGGATCCCGTGGGATAATTTTCAATTTTGGTAGCGGGCGGAAGCAGGTAAAAATAAACAATGACGAAGTAGGTTACAGTTAATAATATTTGTACTTAGACAATAAAACGAAGTAGGCGAATTTAATTTAACAATGATGGAGGTGGGAGAAATTTTTGTGATTACAGTTCTAGCCATTCGAAGTTTGTTGATCGGTGACCAAAAAGTTAAAAGTCAATTTTTTTTATTCAATTAGGATATTATATGTATATTTTTTTCGAACGTCGTTCATGGAGGCTGAGGGGCCCTTTGAGCTTGGGGGGCCCGGGGCACTGCTACGTCTAGCCCCAAGGTAGCTAACGCCACTACATATATAAGATTATATGTAAAAACATACAATCCTACTCGCTTCCGTCGCTTGACGTACATTGAGCGCATTCCGTAGGTAATTTACGAATGTGTGTTGCGACTCATACAAAATCTATGGAAAAGACTTACGTTCGGAACGGCTTTTTTCGTGCGGGATTCCAAACGCACATGTAATGATCATGCGAAAATTCAAACCGCAGATAATTTTGAACTGAAAACACCTGTACGTATGTGACCGGTACTTGATTTTATATAGATTTGCTGCGTTCGAAATCCCGAAGCGATATTCCGAAACGGTTTTTTAAAACGAAATTTCGACTGTATGTGGCCGGCCTAAAGTAAAATGACCGTTGGTTGGTCTCTCGGCGTGAATTTTGACCGCCAAGCGGGCATCACTGAACGAATTTAATCTTTGATAGCTCTTGTCGTTGCGACAAACTAGTGGAGAGAGAGTTCTCACCTGCAGTATGAACAGCCAGCGATCAACTATTAATATACGTATATCTTTTATTGACACGGGATCTATATATATTATTCGTTTTTTGATAGCTAATCGCTTCCTAGAATTTTGTTTATTAATAACATTACAATTTCACTACTTTTATTTACAATTTAAATGAGACGAGGTTAGAGGAGTTTGTATATTCTATTTAATAAAGAGAATAAATAAAATTGGCTTAAAATTAGTGAAGATATCACGTAACGTACGAAAAGTTCATTCAAATTATGAACCTCTTTCTTGAAGTCACCTTTTTATAGAATAAGAGTTATTGTGCTCGTAGCACACAGTCTACTTCATGGTAAGTGGATGCTATGCCTCAGATAAATCAGCACCTAACCTCGATTAAGAATCAAAATGTTATAAAGGATCTCCAGTTGTCTAAAGTCACTATAGAAAACTCAGCAGTATAACGTTATTTGTTGAATAACGTAAGTTTTATACGTTGTTTTATACGTGGTAGAGCCATGTTGCAGTTATATTATGGTTGTAGCACGGATCAGCTCGACCTGGGAAGGACCAAGACCTCATTGAAAACCAGCATAAAATAGCAACTTAATGCTGCTGTATTTCGTATAGTGAGCGCAGAGAACCGAAGACCTTTTTTACTGGATACGAGGCATTCCATCTTAGTCCTCAGGGGTGACAAGGCATCTGCATTTTGATTTTTAATCGAGGATAGATGTGGATGTCTATATCACCCTTGTTCTATATAAAAAAAAATTGCTGTGTTTTGTGCGAGTGTGATCCTTCCCCGGTCGAGCTGACCCATTCGTGCTCCAACCGTAATACATCTACAGCGTTCTACCACGTTAAAAAATCTAAAATAAAAACATGTGTGAGTATCGTGGAACATTCGGTAGGAACGAAATTTCTTTCATAGTATAATTATTATTAATAAACGTATTATATTATTGTTTAACAAATATAAATAAATGAATTACTAGCATCTTTTAAAATAAAGCGTCATTTAAAATAATATTTCTTTCATGGCAAGATAAGAAAAACTGCGAGGGAGATGGATTTTATTTTTATAATCGTTACACTTGACCGAAATGGCGATTGCAGATCCAGATATGTCAAACTTTTAACGCTGCTGCCTGTTGCTGGTGGATAAACAAATAAATCAGTATGATTTTTTTTCTATGATGTTTCAAAATTTTAACGAAGTTTCCCAGCCATTCGTTTGTAATTCATTCATTTAAAACATTAGTGCTGGAAGAAAGTTTCTCGAGTGGCAGGCTAATGCTAGTAAGTGAATTTTAGGGTGCCACCACGAAATGGAGTAACGTCCTGATAAAATAAGCAGAAAGTTGATTTTTTAACAAGATTTTATTTAACTTGCAATGTAACTATGTTTGTTCGGGTGGCATCTTGCAACTCGATTTTGAAGCAGATATCTTCCATCGATTGAGCTGAAGTTTTGTACCTATACACGTTAAGTTTGGATAAAAATGGATAGTAAGCTATGTGACGTCATTCTAAATCCAACATGGGGGAACACCCAAGATGGCGGACTAGTTATTTTTAATGCATTCCTACAATATGGATATCAAATGAGAAAGCCTTGCATAGTATAACTCGAAAAATAAAGTGACGTTACTCCAAAAATAATACGGCGGACTTCTGAAAATGGCGGACTAAGTTTTTTATACTTTCCTACAATATGGGTGTCAAATGAGAAAGCCTTGCATAGTATAACTCGAAAAATAAAGTGACGTCACTCTAAATCCAATACGGCGGACTTCTAAAGATAGCGGACTAAGTTTTTTATGCTTTCCTACAATATGGGTATCAACTTTTCATCTCGCTCGCACTGTAGTAAGGGGGTCGAGACAGAAAATCTTACATTTTTTCTTGCCTAGCCCCCATCCGTCAAATTTACCGTACGATAAGGAACTTCGTTAAAAATGATTTAGTTAAATACAGCCATAGAACATAACATAAGGTTACGTACCTATCGAAGCATTCATTCCACCCTGCGCAGCAATGGTATGCGACCTCGTGGGGAAGAGTTTGGAAACGAGCGCAACGGAGAAATTCTGCTGAGCGAGTCCGAGCGAGGCACGTAGCCCTGCGCCTCCGGCACCGATCACCAGGCAGTCGTATTGATGATGATGAATCTCGTATGCCTTGCCGCAGCTTTGAACTGTTTATAACATGGTTGAGTTACGGTAGAGTGAATAAAAGTGTGGGGGCTTTATACAAACGTTTCGCACGCACACAATCGCGGGGTTCATCTGCACTAGCAGATAGAGAACATAACGCGATGTCCTCGTCGGTAGTATGTACTTTATATCTTGTTAAAGATCTTAATTAATTTTTAATATATACGCTTACGCGGATCTTGGCAAACTAAATTTTAAGATCAGTAACGCCTGATTGTATTAATTAACATCTTGTGATTTTTTTCTGTCTGCTCAGAAGCAGACATTCACGTCACATTGTGAAACCCGCGCTTGTGTGTGTGAGAAACGCTTGTATGAAGCTTCCGTAAATTCGTCATATATTAAATAATGTTACTACACAAGTCTCGTTCACTGTGGTTAGGATGGTTTCTTATATTAAACATATAGCTAGGCCAAAACATGTTTAATTTTTTTTTAAAGTGCCTGTGGCCGTTAAGTGTTGTGCATTTTCATCGCTAATAGTTCGACAAGTGTCAATCGTGAATGATTCCTTGATTTGACCCGGGCGTTCCGGATCGAACGACTGACAGAACCTACGACTAGAATATATGTCCGACGACCGACAATATCGAACAGGTCTCAAGGATCACAGAGTACTGTCTGAAACTGGAAAGGATCCATTTGAATGATCGACCCGAATTATCGGGTTCGTAAGACGAATCAATACTTGAATGATCGGGTCAAAATGAATGAATGACATGTCTATTAACATTAATAGTCTATTCTAAATGCCTTCTTCTTTATGCCTATGTATAGACCCACGCTCAAGAGTAGTGGATTAGAAGGTTACTTTTGCCACAATTAAAAATGTTTTGGAACTGAGCCTGACATTGTAATTATATACTCAGGATAACAGAATTTACCTAAGGAGTGGATTCCACGTAATCATTATCACCATCATATTCATCGAAAATCCACTTCCAGGCAAAAGGCTCCCTCACATATTGTCACTAAGCCCATTGCCGAGTCATATCACTCATTCATTTTATGGACTCCTGTGTGTCAACATTGTCTTTTTTTGATAGGATAAGCACACAGTCCACCCTATGGTAAGTGGTTACTGTGGCCCATAGACATCTACATTTATCCTCGATTACGAATTAAAATGCAGATGAGTTGTCACTGGTGAAGATTAAGATGGAATCCGGTCTCCTGTTCTCTACACTCACCATACGAAACACAGCAGCATTAAGTTGCTATTTTACGTTGGTATTCTGTGAGAGCGTGGTCCTTCCCTGGTCGAGCCGACCCATTCGTGCTATAATTATATAGCTGCAGCATGGCCCTATTACGTAAAGTGTCTCAAAAGTTCGTTATTCCATTCATTGACGGTCGCCCTACACTAAGCTTGCATCTGCGAAACTTCCAATCGAGAACTCTCTTCCCCCCTTTTTCTAGAAGTATATTATATACTAATTATGTATGAAACTCCTGAAATGGAAAAGAAATTCTATACTTTCGAGTTTTTCCTTATCAGTATTTTCTAAGCCAATGATGAATATAGTCTTTAACGAGAATATATCGACTGGACGTATAAGATATCATTAGCAGGCGCCTGTGTCATCATACCATTGTTTTGGGCATTTTCGAATGAATTTACCGTCATTGATCGATTTGCATTTTTCATTCAGTGTGTAGTTGAAGTTGGTATTTGGAATGATAACTTATTACCTTTTCCTTAAAATTAAAAAGAAAGAAAAATATGTACTGGTACCAGATATTGAAAATCAAAATACTACCACGAATTACTTACTTATATAGTTGCAAACGATTTAGTTCCATTAATTTTTAGGTGCATAGGATATATTATTTAATTATAAATATGCTTCTTTTATTTTATGTATGGTATTAAAATATAAATATGTATATATAAATATACCACCTCTTAGTGATGTCCTCTTGTTGCTTATCCTCTTTAAAATCACGTCGAGGCACTTCTGTTTTAAAAATGCATGAAAGGGTAATTAGATAGATATATATTTGAGATTTTATAAAAGAGAAAATTTCTTGTAAAACGCATGGCATTAGGCTGCAAAATATTAAGAAAAGAAAAGCCCGCATCTCATCCCAATCCGCCGAACCAGAGAATCACACTCGGCGGCAGCCTGCAGAACGCGCCCCCAATGAGTATGGGAACGTCACCGTTCTCCGGACCCAAGAGTGCCCCTTTTTAGCGTCGATGATCGTCCTGACCTGACGTGATAGACCCGTACTTATGGGTGGTTAACAGAAGGTCCAACAGGGAAGGTGCATGATCCTCCACATCTGGAATTCGCACGTGCGAAGTGACCAGTAATGTCAGACCATAAGCCAAAGCAGTCAGTTGTACGAGAACCGCCAAGGAGCACGAACTCTACGGATGAGAGCTCTTGTAGCACGGGATATGTAGCTATTTGGAGGTGGTCGACGAGTCGGTCTGTTTCGGCATACTGCTGTAGGACCTATAAAGGCCGCCATCGTACGCCAACGTAGCGATGGCTGTCACTGTTAATACGAGTTCAAAGGATGGGCAGGTACTTGTCTTAAATGCCAAGGCGTCAATATCATATATCCTCTCGGACTACAAACACACATCATCCTTGCACTAGGGAGTGTTCCAATTTCTCCGGGCAAAATAAATAAGATTTATAAGCCAGACAGGACATTCGCCTATCACATTAATTGATGATTTCAACAAAAGTTTGTTTTTTTATGTATTAATATACTCTTACATTTATTTTAAACCAATATCCTGACTTACCTTTGCAACGAAAATCATTATAGTCCTTTAAAATTATATCCAAATTAAGACTTTTACATAAAAATATTGGTATTTTATTATCTTTAAAGGTTTTTGATACGTCATACATGTCAGTGCATAAAATACTTTTTTAATGTTAATCGCCAGCATTCATATTTAATTTCAATAAGGGCATCTACGACTTTTTCTGCCACCAGGGCGGCGCCACTTTACAGTGAGGTAAAATACTTGACAGATCTCATAGCGGGGATGATAATTTCTTAGGAAAATGTAATCTTAAAGGTTTCTCTATATGTTATTAGTTATATTTTATAATATAATAATTAGGAATGAATAAACCAAACTATAAAATATAACTAAAAGCAGATTTTTTTAAAAAAGAGTTATAAAGTGCAAAAAATTAAACAGCAAACCACTGACGCATTGTGTTCTGTATTAATATAATATTCTAGATAATGATAAACTATTTTCATAAAACTAATTTCTCAATTAACTGACATTGTGTAACAAAAACACTTTACCTCAGTCGCAACTAGCGACATCTGGTGAGTGGAATATTATTAGCCCTCATTAAACCAGACATGTAGCCAATAAGCTCAATTTACTATATTTCACAGAACACAATTACTCTCCTATATTTGACAGAAAAAAGTGAAACAATTGTTTCAAAAGCTTTTTGTTATCTCTTTTTTCTGTGTTTTTATCATCTTACATTCCTTGTATTTTAGCCGACTTTAAAAAAGGAGGAGTTTCTAAAATCCTTTTTTTCTATACAGGGTTATTTTGCAATAAAGGTCCAATTTTGCAGAGAAGATTCAGAATAAGAAATGTAAGCGAATGGTGAATAAAAATTAATTAAAAAAAATCTCAAACATTCTGTCCTTTTTATCTTTTAAATTTAAAATGCGTGCATAATTTTAACTGATTATCATTCATAAATATTGTTGCGCGCCACTATTAATGTCTTGTACATGGCAACACTAGTCATCACTAGCGCCCTCTAGTGTCGAGTAGCAGAACTAGGAGAGTCAAGATCCTTCTAGAAATTTCGGGACCGATATGTACTCGAACATTCTAGATGTCACTACAGTAGAAGGTTCTGGAAACTATCTGAGGCCCTATATAAGGCCGGTATAGACCACGACCGAGTCAGTATTGAATTGGCGATACAAGCGAATATTTTGAAGTGATACAACTGCGTACTAAAGTGATCAATGGTACAATTGTGTTTTGTTAATAATATGCTTTTAAGTTAATAAGTGTTCTGTAATTAAAGTGTCAATTTTGGTAATTCACTCGGTAGTTTTTGATTGTCTCGAACCCCAAGCTCGTAACAATTGGTGTCAGAAGTGGGCTCAAATCATGGCGATTTTACCAAAGGACGACAGAGGGTATCCGTACCCAAAGTCAACGCCAGTTGGAGGCGGACCAGAGACGATTTGGTAATGCAACGCCGAAAACGTCGGAGGGCCAGCTGCAGACCACGGAGGCCGGCCCGTCAGCAGATCCTGCATCTGCAGCACCTGACTTAGGTGCTCTGATTGTGATGCTGCAGGAGCAGGCTCGCCGTCAGGAGGAACAAGCCCGTCGGTTGGAAGAGCAGCTGCAGTGCGGACAGGAGGAACAGGCCCGTCGGTTGGAAGAGAAGCTGCAGCGCGGACAGGAGAAACAGGCCCGTTGTTTGGAAGAGCAGCTCCAACGCTATAAGGAAGAGCAGATGCTCCTCATGAAGGACCTTCACGCTACATTCGGGAAAGAGATAAAGGAGGTGAAGGATAGGGTTGCTCAATATGACAACCGCCTGTCGGAAGCTGAAACCCGAATCGATCAAGTGTACAATCGGGTTGACAACGTCATGGCTGAATTGAAGAAAACGCTGGATGACCTCAAACTTGGAGGTGGAATTACAGCTCCCGTGGCAGCTACAACACCTTCGCTAGGTGGATTACTCAAAGTGTCGGCGTTCGACGAGACTTCTTCCTGGTCGGCCTACAAAATCCAATTCGATGCTGTTATAACGACCCCCCTCCCCCACTTCTCTATACTATATATATATACTTGTATTTCATTAGAATCTATATTAATAAGATATATAAATACACAGTCAGGTCATATGTATTGTCACACAGTAAAAACTTTTCTTTTAGAATGCTGGCCACAAAAAAGTTTATTGAATTCGAATTTCGAATTGTTCATGAAAATAAAACTGTATACTTTTTAGAATTTTACTCATTTTTAAATATGGAGTGGACGCTTAAAGAAGACCATGTTGCAGTTATTGCGTTGCATCATTGCAGTTACGCGCCAATTCAAATTTTTGACATACTGAAAAATTTGAATGGAACCAAAAGATTCGTTTATCGTACCATCAAACGATACAATGAAGACTCTAGTGTGGATGACAGGTCAAGAAGTGGTCGCCCTCGGTATGTTAGGAATCCAGCAGTGATTAAAGCTTTGAAGGCGCGAATTCAAAGAAATCCCAAACGTAAGCAGAAACTGTCGGCCCTTCAGATGAGGTTAAGCAGAACCACAAAGGGGTATTAAATGAAGACTTAGGGCTTCGGGCATATCGAAGAAAAACAGGACATCGTTTGAATGCTCTTCTAATGGACCTGAGACTGAAGAGATGCCGCGTTTAGTTGAAGCAGTACGCGGGAAAAAATATCGGGAAATTCTTTTTTCGGATGAAATAATTTTTACCGTAGAAGAGAGCTACAACAAACAAAATGATAAGGTGTACGCACACAGTAGTGAAGAAGCGAGCAACCGTATTCCGCGTGTCCAACGAGGTCATTTTCCATCCTCGCTCATCAGTTTCTTATTGGGGCTTAACAGAGGTACATTTTTGTGAGAAAGGTGTAAAAACGAATGCAGTTGTGTATCAAAATACAGTCCTGACGAACCTTGTGGAACCTGTTTCTCATACCATGTTCAATAAGAGGCACTGGGTATTCCAACAAGATTCGGCGCCAGCTCATAGAGCGAAGAGCACACAAGAATGGCTGGCGGCGCGTGAAATCGACTTCATCCGGCACGAAGACTGGCCCTCCTCCAGTCCAGATTTGAATCCGTTAGATTACAAGATATGGCAACAGTTGGAGGAAAAGGCGTGCTCGAAGCCTAATCCCAATTTGGAGTCACTCAAGACATCCTTGATTAAGGCAGCCGCCGATATTGACATGGACCTCGTTCGTGCCGCGATAGACGATTGGCCGCGCAGATTGAAGGCCTGTATTCAAAATCACGGAGGTCATTTTGAATAAACTTTAGTGTCATAAGAATCTATGTTTTGTTAACTTCATTTTGGTATATAAATGGTTACATAATGAATAAACTTGTTTCAATTATTTTATATTAAACATGTGACAGAATTTATGACCTGACTAGGTATATCTCATTTACGTGACCAGTATATTTTGATCTTTCATAAGATTTAAATATAGGCCGTTTAATAAACTTTTCGCGTGATCGTCTTAGTGAGGACCCTTATTTACGTTGTGTTTGTATAGTAACTTAGTTCTTTTAGGTGTATCTTGGAAGAATGAATATTCACGAGAGCAATCGAAAGCTGTTGGTAGCGTCTTATAAGCTAAAGAACCCCGTTCACGAAGACGGAGCTCAAAAAAGTTAAGAACAATAAATTGTCCCTATTCCACTTTTATCAGGTTCACAACAGTCAATTCCTCATTAACTAATCCCTTCCCGCTTAGAAAAGGCTCACAATATTTATATCAAATACCAGATACAAGGGCTTCGCTCTCTCGCATTTAAAAAAATGTGGAGGAGGTACACGGCTCCGCACACGCCGTGCACGGTTAGAGCCAACCATTTTAATGCGCTCCCCCAGTAGGGAACGTTAAGTTGGGAACTGGACTGTAGTCCACAGCAAAATAACTGGCGAACCAGTAAAAGAGGACTTGGCCCCTTGATAGTGCGTAAGCACAAACATTGACCGAAATCGCGCATGTCAATGCGTGTAAACGCCATACAGAATACGATCAAATCCAGCCACAGTGAATGTACGTTACACGGGTTAGGCAACAATAGGCACACTGGCCATAAAAAGCCCTCCGTGAGCGCCACCACCTGCCAGACCGCCGTTCCTGCAGACGTGATGTAAGTGTAAGGCATCACCACCAATTGCATGGTCAGCACGGCCAATTGGCCCGCAGAGCGTGTCATGAGTCTACCGCTCACCTCAAGGGAATGGGGTCCCACGTTGCGCGGCTTTCGGCCGCAGCCTTGAGAGCCTCCTCAGATTCTCCCTCCAGCTACTACCCGCATGAGGTCGACACATATGCTCCACTAACCAATACAATGGCAGATATAGCCAATAGGCAGTTAAAAGATAATAGTAATAATTCGCCATCAGAAAGGGTTTGTGTCACTGACGTTGAGTATACGCATTTTTCGATCATGTTTGTCTCACCCACCAACAAGTTGCCTTCAATCATTCAAACACAATGTCATGAAAGCGAACGGCTAGAATAAAAGTCAGGCCATGACTGATCTCACCCTAGGCCTGCGTGACCAGCCCTTAACTCTTCTGGAAGCTCTCGGTAAGAAAGTGACTTTCGAGCAGTTCCTTTAGGCGTTGGAGGCGAGATATGGCGACGCTCACCTGGAACACGTCTATCGTGCGCAGCTCAAAGATCGCGTGCAACGCAGCAACGGAAACCTGCAGCAGTGGCCTCTTGATTTGGAGAAGCTGGTCGAAAAGCATACCAGTCTGTACCTGTGCTCATTGTAGGGAACTTGGTGCAGACATTCATCGACGGCTTCCGCGAACTTGAAGTCAGAGCTGCTGTGAGGCTCGGGCACCACGAGACGTCTAAGGACGCGTTGGCCCATGCATTGGAGGTGGAAGCCGTGCGGCAGGATCATCATTCCTATCGTGTCAGATAAATAGCAGCGGCTACAGTTCGCGACTGCAATAAAGGATACAGCCCTAGGTGCTACGGCTGTGGGGAAAGGGGCCATCTTCGATCCAGCTGACCTAAGCGAACTGTAGAAAGGGAAGGCGATCGATCTCGAGAGGGTAGTGAGGCTCACAGCACCGCCCAGCAGCAGCAGGGAAACTGGCGGGTGCTGACTGATGTTAGAAGAGGTACTCCTAAGATTTGTGGATCGACTGGCGCATTATTATGGGGCCAATAATGCTCGGGACGAGCATGTCTTAGGAGAGGGCAGTGTTGCGCGCCACTATTAATGTCTTGTACATGGCAACATTAGCTACCACTAGCGCCCTCTAGCGTCGAGTAGCAGATCTAGGAGAGTCAAGATCCTTCTAGAAATTTTGGGACCGATATGTACTCGAACATTCTAGATATCGCTACAGTAGAAGGTTCTGGAAACTATCTGAGGCCCTACATAAGACCGGTATAGATTACGACCGAGTCAGTATTGAATTGGCGATACAAGCGAATATTTCGAAGCGATACAACTGCGTACTAAAGTGACCAATATTACAATTGTGTTTTGTTAATAGTATGGTTTTGAGTTATAATTAGTGTTCTGTAATTAAAGTGTCAATTTTGGTAATTTACTCGGTAGTTTTTGACCGTCTCGAACGCCAAGCTCGTAACAATATCTAACGCCTACTATTTCACTACGCACGCACACATTCGTAAGGATCGCTCAATCGGCAAAAACTTGAATCGCACACAGAGGAGCGCGCGTACATTGAGTTATAATGAACTACGTACCACAGACTAACTATTAGAACTTCGTACTTGAGAAGCTATTCCAAACAGAAAATTCGCGCATGCGCGGTAAATAGTAGTCGCGCATGCGTAATTTTTGTCATCATAGATTACACGTAGGTAGAATGATCAGTATGTAATATGTAGTTGTTTATTTAGATTGTATTGTATAAATAACGTGGTAGAGCCATGCTGCAGTTTTATTATGGTTGTAGCACGAATGGGTTGGCTCGACTGGGGAAGGACCACACTCTCACAGAATACCAGTGTAAAATAGCAGCTTAACGCTGCTGTGTTTGGTATGGTGAGTGTAGAGAACCGGAGACCCTTTTTACTGGAAACGAGGCATTCCATCTTAGTCCTCACGGGTGACAACGCATCTGCATTTTGATACGTAATCGAGGATAGATGTAGATGTCTATGGGTCACAGCAACCACTTACCATCAGGTGGACTGTCTCTGTTTAAATCGGTTCTATCTGTTGAATACTTACATCAACACGTGGTGGTTATACTACTAAATTGTAGCTTATATTAAACGTTTGTATTTTTTAACATAGCGCCATCTATTGAATATTTACACAATCCGATCAACAGATATCGTTATCTGACAGAATCGTTTGGAGCTAATAGAAAATTGTGACTGTCAAATAATAGGCAAATAACTTTCAATAAAATAATATTGTATTGCGACTATAAATTGAGATGTAAGCTATCCTATCTTTTAAGTTGGACCAAACTGCACACAATGTGCAAAATTTCATTGAAATCTGTTCAGTAGTTTAGGAGTCCATCGCAGACAAACAACGTGACACGTACTTTTTATATAAAAAGATATATCTTTTTATATAAAAAGTACGTGTCACGTTGTTTGTCTGCGATGGACTCCTAAACTACTGAACTGATTTCAATGAAATTTTTGGTCAATGTGCAGTTCGGTCCAACTTAAAAGATAGGATAGCTTACATCTCAATTTATAGTCGCAATACAATATTATTTTATTGAAAATTATTTGTCTATTATTTGACAGTCACAATTATCTGTTAGCTCCGTAGATAGAGGATTGACAAGTCTATAGTTAGCTCCAAACGATTCTGTCAGATGACGATATCTGTTGACTGGATTGAGTAAATATTTAATAGATGGCGCTATGTTAAAAATACAAACGTTTAATATAAGCTACAATTTAGTAGCCACCACGTGTTGCTGTAAGTATTCAACAGATAGAACCGATTTCAAAAAAAATTGCAGACTGTGTGCAGTTGGTCCAACTTGAGAGATAGGAGAGATTTTTATCCCGATAAGTGACCCTCAATTTTTTTATTGCTAATTTGAGGAGTTCTTTTGGGAAAGCAAATGGTCGTTCGGAAAGGGCAGAACAACGTCTGCCTGGTCAGCTTGTATATATATATATATATATATATATATATATATATATATATATATATATATATATATATATGTATATAATTGATAAAATAGTATCGAGTACAATTTTTTTATTGTTATTTTTTTGCTTATGTGTTAATTTAATATAATATAACATAAAATTATGTCAGAATTACATTTTAACGATATTTTATACTTTAAAAGGTAAATATGTAAAATATAAAAATATGCGTTCATTATCAAAGATCATTATTATTACTTTGCTAGCATTCTCTAATGTGAAACAATGCGAATTTACGTAAAGGTGCATGCAGTAAATAATAAATAATGCATGCCCTGTTTATTCTTTTTCATTAAAGATTTATGTAACTCCAAAACTTCTGCATTAGTCATTAAATCAATCTCAGCA
Source organism: Parnassius glacialis (assembly GCA_033319125.1). Taxonomy (NCBI): domain Eukaryota; kingdom Metazoa; phylum Arthropoda; class Insecta; order Lepidoptera; family Papilionidae; genus Parnassius; species Parnassius glacialis. The sequence continues at coordinate 47,884,292 of JAVANC010000004.1, forward strand.
TTTCAATTGAGACCGAATTTATGTTTCAAATTTTGTACAATTGATTTGTAAGAAGCACATTTTTTCTATAGATAAATATTTTTTCTTTGTATTTTCTTAAATTTCTCAGTAAATTTCTTTCTAGCTGCAAATTCCTTGCTATTAAATACAAACATAATATTACAACGTGCTCATATTTTATTATTTTTTAATGGCCTAGAATTATTGATTCCGTTACTAAGGTCCTATATTTAAAAGCTTAGGCTACGTTTACATCACTCGAATTAGGCTTAGGACACATCACTTGCGTAATTTATTTTTAATTACAATTTTGCTCGGACTATCAATAATTGAATTTGAACTGCTTACTAATTCAGACTACGGTTCAGATACTTCCTGTTCACCACATTTTGTTGGCTGAAAAGAAAGATACTATTTATTTGGGAAGCCTGTAAAAATTATAGCATTACAGTATTAAAAAACCGCCATATGACGTATGACTTGCGCGCCGAGGGTTTCGCCTCTCTTAAGTCCCGTAAAAAAACAAAAAATTCGTTCATCGTCTAATCACAAAATAAAAGAAAATTCCCAGCAATATTATATAATAATATAATTACGTTATCATATGGTACTGCAGATTTCTTTATGTACACTCTTCCTATTTTTGTGGTATATTTGTCGTTTTCTTTGAACTGCATGGAACATATTATGCGTGAATAATCTTACTTTTCTTCGCTGCTATTCTTCTGAACTGATCCATGATTCTTTTGTTTCATGAAACGACCGAGGAGACCTTTAAATAAAAATAATAATAAAAAATATTAATTTTAATGCATTAACATTTCCTACCGTGACTATATATTAATATTTTAATGTTCATAATTACTTAACATTATACGTCAATAGTGTGAAATCTGCGCATAAAAATGTTTTACTCTTTGATATTCACGTATACCTTGCAGTTGATAAAATATAATTAAATTAAGCGTGTTTTAAAGCTATTCCATCATATTCCATGTTGAACTTGCTGGTGAAAATTCACTCCTTGACTTTTACTTATGTTTATCGAGTTGTTTGAACCGTATTTCAAGGCACACGAAGGCATATTAATTAAAAAAATTGTTCACTCAAACGTCTCATGTTGCAGCAACCGCTTGACACAGACTAAATGAGTTGGAGCACGCGTGCTCTAGCGCGTGTTACAAACAATTGAGCTGAGGCGTCTCCTCTAGTACGTAGTACATTACAACTCAATACGCGCATACGCGTAGTTGTTGTCCGTAAATCACATTTAATTTGGAATAATTTGAAATAAAAGTATTTAGGAGCCTTATTTACTCGTATTATCAAAAACGGCAAAAACGGTATATAATTATTTATATATTTGAACCTTAATATAAAATTTGGATACTTTTTTAAAATAACCCTGTATATGCTACGCAACATCTTAGTGATTTGTGAACTCATTTAGTTCATAATTTTTTATTTTATTAAATAGGTTAAACTTCAAGAGTGGTCCCATTTAAATTTAGATTATTCTTTAAACTCCATCCCTAAGGGTTGGAAAATAAAGAATGAATACTTCATTCCTTATTTTCCAAATTTTATTGGTAGTATAAAAGACATTCTCGTTGTTGCTTTGAGCTTGTCGCCGTTCGAAAAAGTCGTTCCAAAGTTGGGGATTTAATTATTCTAATGATGACTTCACAAGCTAATACATATGTGGAACCTGTTTTATTATTTTAGTTATCTTAAGTTGGATTTTAATTTTAATTAAAAAATTGAGACTACCATTGGGCTATTCAAAAATGTCTGGCCTAGCATAAATTTCTTTAAAAAGTTGCTTAAATTCACCACCACAGTGTACTTTTTAGGGTTCCGTAGCCAAATGGCAAAAAACGGAACTCTTATAGATTCGTTGTGTCTATCTGTCTGTCCGTCCGTATGTCACAGCCATTTTTTTCCGAAACTATAAGAACTATGCTGTTGAAACTTGGTAAGTAAATGTATTCTGTGAATCGCATTAAGATTTTCACACAAATATAGAAAGAGAGCAATACATTTTGGGGGTTCCCTATACTTAGAACTGAAACTCAAATTTTTTTTTACATCAAACCCATACGTTATGGATATCTATGAATAGGTCTTCAAAAATGATATTGAGGTTTCTTATATCATTTTTTCTAAACTGAATAGTTTCCGCGAGAGACACTTCCAAAGTGGTAAAATGTGTGCCCCCCCCCCCATGTAACTTCTAAAATAAGAGAATGATATAACTAAAAAAATATATGATGTACATTACCATGTAAACTTCCACCGAAAATTGGTTTGAACGAGATCTAGTAAGTAGTTTTTTTAATACGTTATAAATCGTAAACTATGTTACTTGCTGCTATGGAATCCTTCATGAGCGAGCCCGACTCGCACTTGGGCGCTTTTTATAGCTTGCCAGACTGGGCAGTTATGTTCTCAGAGTAATTACATACAAACAAGTTTGCGCGTTTACCGCTAAAAAACACCCCCTTCGTCCCAGTTTCAGGGTTTTCCCCTTTTTGCCTCAACCAGTATCGGAATCCTCGGTGTTAAAATATCGAGTGATGCTTAGTGTCGTGATGACTTCGAAAGGCAGGCCTAATTGGCCTCTAAAAAGCTTGGCATGCTCGGCAGAGCGGGACAGTATTTCATGTCGGTACACCGCTTGTAACTTTACAAGACGCAGGTTCGGTTTCACAAAGAATAATGTTCCCATCTCTGAGCTGGGGCTCCCCAGTGCCAACTCCTTCCATTTGATAGCATCCAGCGCAGAGCGGTTCGAATCGTCGGCGAACGAGCTCTTTCTGATCGGCTTGACTCACTGGCACTGCGAAGAGTTGTTACATTTCTTTGCGAATTTTATCTTATCTACCACGGAGAGTGCTGTGAGCAATTGTTCGCACTAATTCTAGCCGCTCAATTTCACCATCGCACATCTCGACAAAATTAGCGATACCATCCATACTATCAGGATGATTGGTGGATTGGTGGACACCACTGTATTTACCACATTTACAATAAGTTTTCGTATTTTCTCGCACAACTTCCTTGTGGAATTGACTACCACCAGAGATTTTTCCGTCCGTTACGACTTAGGGACCTTCAAGAAAAGAGTCTACTCTTTTTTAAAAGGCTGGCAACGCATCTGTAATTCCCTTAGTGTTGCATTTGTTCATGGGCGGCGGTAGTCACTTACCATCAGGTGAGCTGTATGCATGTGAGCATGTATACCTTCGAGCTAGTAACAATAAAGAAACGAGGAAGGTTATTTATATTTTTTATAACGTTTCTGCAAAGCGAACAATATGCACTTATCGAACTATAGCTGGTGAATCTTCTTAAATGCATCGACTGGTTAGCTATAAATTTGAAATATCATCATCATTACAACCCTTCACAAGTCCACTGCTGAACATAGGCCTTCCAGAAGGAATGCCACCAAGCACGGGCCTAAGCCACCTGCATCCATCGACTTCCTGCATGGCTTACACGGTCGTCACTCCAGCTATTGGAAGGACGCCCTACGCTTCGCCTACTGGTACGAGGCCGCCACTCGAGAACTTTTCTTCCCCATCGGTTGTCGGTTCTTCGAGTTATATGGTTGGCCTATTGCCACTTCAGCTTACTAATCCGTTGGATTACTAAAGTTTCTAAGCTTATCACCCAGAGGAACCCCGAGTATAACTCTCTCCATAGCTCGCTGAGGAACCTTGAGCTTTTTCATATGGCCAGCAGCGAAGGATCACGTCCCAGCTCCATAAGTCATCACTGGCAACACGCACTGGTTGTACAGTCTCGTTTTCAAGATTTGAAGTATTTCTGACGAGAAGATGTGTCGTAATTTCCCGAACGCTGCCCAGCCAAGTTGAATCTGTCGATTTACCTATTTGTCCTAGGTAAACATATTCGTCAACAACTTCGAGCTTAGTGCTCCAAACAACTACCGGCATAGGTGTGACATGGACGTTATACATGACCTTTATTTTTTCCATGTTCATCTTAAGACCTATCCGTTCGGAGGCCCTATTGAGTCCATTGAGCATAGTTCTTAGGTCCTCCAGCATTTCTGCCATAAGGACTATATCGTCGGCAAATCGAACGTGAGTGATGTACTCGCCATTAATGTTAATACCGTATCTTTTCCAGTCCAGTAGCTTGAAACCATCTTCCAATGCAGCGGCGAAGAGTTTCGGGGATATTACGTCACCCTGTCCTACACCTCTCTGCAGTTGGATAGGTTTCGTACTCTGGGTCTGTACTCGCATAGCCATCGTAGCCCTACTCTACAAACACTTCAGCACTTTGATATACTGGCAGTCAACTTGGCACCGCTGAGAGGACTGCAGCACCGCCCACATTTCGATGGGATCAAACGGTTTCTCATAGTCCACATACGCAAAACAGTGGAAAATTATACTCCTCGGTCTTCTGTACAATTTGCCGAAGGTATGTGTGTGGTATATGGTGCTAAAGCCTTTTTGGGAACCGGCTTGTTCGGAAGGGTGGAATTCGTCGAGTCTGCGTGCGAGACGATTCTTAACAACTCTCGAAAGCAGCACGAAGACGCGGTTCAGAAGAGAAATTGGTCTGTAGTTCTTCAAGAGAGCGTTGTCACCTTTCCTGAAGAACAAGACCACCTCACACCTGCTACACGCCTCCGGAGTAGTGCCACCATGGAGAACGGAGTTAAAGAGCTTCTGAAGGGCATCAAGTACTAGTTTCCCCCCCGGTTTCAGAAGCTCCGTTGTAATTCCATTCTTGCCGGAGACTTGCCCTTTTTAAGGTTCAGGAGAGCCATACTAATATCACTCAGACTGACGTCCGGAATATCATCGGAATAGTGTCGGAGAAGACTTACTCTTGGATCGTTACTCACACCTGCGTGTGGCTCCAACGATGATGTGCCGCTGCCCATAGAACCTCTTAATCTCTCTTAAGATCTCAGGTGTCCCGGAAATGATTCTGTCACACTCAGTCTTCAGCTTTGACAGTTGGCTCTTTCTGGCAGACAGATCTTTGGCAAATCGTTTCTTTAAAACGAATTGTATTAAAATTGCGTAACTATGGCCGCATGCATTTGGAGAATCTGTCTGTTCAGTTGCCTGTATGCTGTCAAAGCTGCTGAAGACTGCAGCTTCATTTCCTGTCTAACAGCCATGAGATTAAGAGTGTGATCGGAGAGATTTTGTGTTCTTCTGCGGCGGGTCTTGCAAAACTTAGTTCCCACGAGCTTGTTATTGATATCGTCCACTGCATTGCAGTCGTCTAGGCACTGAAAGCGGTTTTGTAACCCGAGCTAAAAGTTTCGTGACTTTTGATTAGAGCACTTGGAGAACGGAGTGTTGCCTTCATTAGACGAGACCTCTCCAACTTAACGTTTGGGTTCAGTGTGCCTCTAACCATTCGGTGATCGCTATCAGTTTTCAACCTCGCGATCACGAAGATAGTCGTCGTAATGAAGTCAATCTCATTTTTCGTCCAACCGTCGGGGCTCGACCAGGTCCACTTCTAGTGGTGCCGCTTCTGGAAAAAATGTTTCAAAATAAAGAGATCCTCTTTCTCTATGAAATCGGCCAGCTGCTTGTCCCTTGGGTTTCGTTGCCCTATTCCACAATTTCCTACACCGTTCACCGCTCACCGTTCTCTCTCGTGTCTAGTTTTGCGTTGAAGTCTCCCATTAACACCGTATACTGGATTTTAAAGGAATGCATGGCTCTAGAGATATCCTCATACATTTCCTCCACCTCCTCATTGGGATATGCCGTAATTCGTGCGTAAACCTGTAAGATCTTCAGCGAATACCGTTTGGTGATTCTGAGTATAAGGTACGCAACCGTCGTCGACAGACTCCCAATCTTTACAACGTTGTTAACGAGAGACGTGTAATGATAAATGCGACACCTCCCTGGGACAGATAGTCGCCGATAGCGGGGCTACTGGGGACAGGGGGCCGTCTTTTCGTAACTTTATTCATTCATTGAAGGTATATGCCATAGTTGCCACGCTTGGCGAGCGGGTTGGCAACCGCAGTTTCCCTCGGTCGTCTCTTACGACACCCACGGGAAGATGAAATATATCAAGAGTCATCAAGAGTTGATAAACCTTATTAAATAAATTTAAAATCTTCATTTGAACACTCTTTATAATAAATCAATAGTCTCAGTAGTAGCAGTTAGTAGCATAATATGTATTATTTTCCACTTCGATTCCCCTTTTCTGAATCGTGTATACAAATGAAACTTTGTGCAAACTTACTTATTTTCTTGTCTACTTACGTACATCTTAATTTTTTTTAATGTTCAAGTTGTGAATAGCAAAGTCGGTTATTCATTAATTTAACTCGTAATGGTATATTATTGTCTTGTAAAAAATAATTGCTGGCTGTTAGTCTTACTAAAACTCAAAACCGGTTCGAACAATTTTGATGAAATTTTGTGTGCTTGAATCGATCTTTATATAGATTAGATTCACGTATGGACCCGGTAGGGTACGCTGTTGTCGAGATCCAGAAATCCCTCGTGCGAAGCCGGGGCGGATCGATATATATATATATATATATATATATATATATATATATATATATATATTTATATATATATATATATATATATATATCTTTTTTATAATCGGATAAAATGTAGCTTAGATGACTTCTGGCATTGTTATTTTTTCGCCATGTTTTATTACAATTGGTTTAGTCATTCCGGAGATTAGCCCGGATATACAGACAGACAGACAAAAATTTTAAAAGTTTTCGTGTCATAATAGCATGGAAATTGCGCTCTCAGTACGATCAAAGGCAGTTATTTCTATATTACAGACACACACCAATTCTATTTGTATGCATAAATGCACAACTGTGTGCTATTCCTACTAAAAATAAATGGGAATATTATGTCGCATATGATCAATGAAACACAAAAATTTGAATACACTGATTAATATATTTGATAATGAAGGAGATAAACAAGAATTATTATAATATGAGTAATTAGTTTCTAAAATAGCTTAATCCATTAGATATAAGTTATAATTTTTAAGCTAATAAAATTGATTAATAAGTATTGAATAGCTAATAAGATGTTAAAATATATTAATATAATGTTAAAATTGTTTAAAAGCAGCTTAGTTTAAAAGATAATTTTTAAAATGGATTTTTTTTATAGGAGAGGGGGCAAACGAGCGTGCGGCTCACCTGATGGTAAGTGACTACCGCCGCCCATGAACAGCTGCAACACCAGGGAGGGAATCGCAGATGCGTTGCCGGGCTTTTAAAAAGGAGTACGCTCTTTTCTTGAAGGTCCCTAAGTCGTATCGGTACGGAAAAATCGCTGATGGTAATCGATTCCACAAGGAAGTCGTGCGTGGAAGAAAACATCTTCTAAATCGCACAGTGGTGGACCGCCAATCATCCAGATGGTGTGGATGATATCGGGAGTTCTGCCGCGATGTGCGTTCGTGAAATTTGGCGGCTGGGATTAATCCGAACAATGTATCCTCAGAGTACTCCCCGTGGTAAATGCGAAAGAAAATGCAAAGGGATGCAACATCTCTTCGCAGTGTCAATGAATCGAGCCGATCGGAAAGGACTCGGTCGTCGACGATGTGAGCCGCTCTGCGCTGGATGCGGTCAAGTAGAAGGAGCTGGCACTGGGGAGCCCCTGCCCAGAGATGGGAACAGTATTCCATGTGAGGCCGAACCTGCGCCTTGTAAAGTTGCTAGCGGTGTGCCGGATTATCATAATACTTCACAATTAAATTTTCTATGAATGAGTAAGCACACACACATAAAATATTTTATGTGTGCTCAGCTACAGTTAGTGGTAAAATTAGTGGCCGATGTTTTGGCTTTCAACGAAATAAATTACTTCAGCTTTAATTACACATAAAATATTTTAATCTACTGACAATTATTAATAACTACACTTAGCTCACACGGGTACTTTTGCTACAGTTAGTGGTAAAATTAGTGGCCGATGTTTTGGCATTCAACGAAATAAATTACTTCAGCTTTAATTACACATAAACTATTTTAATCTACTGACAATTATTAATAACTACACTTAGCTCACACGGGTACTTTTGCTACAGTTAGTGGTAAAATTAGTGGCCGATGTTTTGGCATTCAACGAAATAAATTACTTCAGCTTTAATTACACATAAAATGTTTTAATCTACTGACAATTATTAATAACTACACTTAGTTCACACGGGTACTTTTGCTACAGTTAGTGGTAAAATTAGTGGCCGATGTTTTGGCATTCAACGAAATAAATTACTTCAGCTTTAATTACACATAAAATTTTTTAATCTACTGACAATTATTAATAACTACACTTAGCTCACACGGGTACTTTTGCTACAGTTAGTGGTAAAATTAGTGGCCGATGTTTTGGCATTCAACAAAATAAATTACTTCAGCTTTAATTACACATAAAATGTTTTAATCTACTGACAATTATTAATAACTACACTTAGTTCACACGGGTACTTTTGCTACAGTTAGTGGTAAAATTAGTGGCCGATGTTTTGGCTTTCAACGAAATAAATTACTTCAGCTTTAATTACACATAAAATATTTTAATCTACTGACAATTATTAATAACTACACTTAGCTCACACGGGTACTTTTGCTACAGTTAGTGGTAAAATTAGTGGCCGATGTTTTGGCATTCAACGAAATAAATTACTTCAGCTTTAATTACACATAAACTATTTTAATCTACTGACAATTATTAATAACTACACTTAGTTCACACGGGTACTTTTGCTACAGTTAGTGGTAAAATTAGTGGCCGATGTTTTGGCATTCAACGAAATAAATTACTTCAGCTTTAATTACACAAAATATTTTAATCTACTGACAATTATTAATAACTACACTTAGTTCACACGGGTACTTTTGCTACAGTTAGCGTTATATTTAGTGGCCGATGTTTTGGCATTCAACGAAATAAATTATTTCTGCTTAAATGTCTACCATAACGATATTCTTATTTCAATTATACCTTAAAATGATTTTAAATCTGATCATTTTGACGGCTCCGTAGAGCAGTGACAAAGCGTGTGGTCTCAGCGTTAGGGCTACGGGTCGTGGGTTCGAATTTTGAATGGAACAAGCATTTGTGCGGGGATAATTGTTCCAGTATATTTGTACATGTGCAACTTATGTATGTAAATTTCCTCCACGATAGAGGAGAAAGTCTTAGTGCGGATGTAAAGTTTCTTTTTAAATAAAACTGAAGGCCGATTTTTCTTTTGTGTTAGTAAATTATAAACAGACTGAATATAAAAGTGAAACAATTGCACTGCATATTTTGTTCATAGTGTAATTCTTTATTGGTTTACGTTCTACTTTATCCTATGAATAACTTTCATCTGATGATTGAAGCCCAGTATTACACAACTCCCCAACTTAATACAGTTGGATTACTTTCAATGAAATAGTATTAAAATATTTTTTTATAGGATGTTAGTTTGTATTAAGATAAAATCTCATGAACTAATGATCTGGATTCCGTAAATTTCCCTGGTGTGGCAGATATATTTGGGCAATGGATATCAGTGATCACTTACCTATTGTGATTCACTTACACTTGTGGGCCATATGCTCGTTTGCCTCCACTTCGATAGAAAAAAATTCTTCCACTGATAGAAACACGTACACAGAAGCGTTATGTTTTATATAATATATTCGTTTAAAGTATGAAATCAGTATATTTATAAAATTCTTAGTACAAACTTTTGACACTGTTTTCGTATATAAGTATGTTCTTGCTCTAAGTTATCAACTAAAATTGTGTAGAAACATATAGATACATAATCAGCGCCCTTGGCAAACGTGAATCTTATCACTCGATAATGGTACGATGTAGATACGATAGAAAATTCCAAATTAAAATTAAATTAAATAGCCATTTAGCGAGGAGACGCAGCCAGCGTCCTTGGCACTATACCACGGGGAGTAGGCCTGTGATAATTTAAGTTCTTTTTATTATAGTTTTTTTTTAATATTGTGTAATATATTTCAATAGAAGTAGAAATAAAAAAAATATTATATTTACTATTATCCTTAAGTATTATTCACAGACGAGTATGCTTGCTTTGTTCTATCCTGAGATCTGAAATGTGAACAACATTCCTTCACTCTTGTTCAATCTCCTCTTAAACAAATTTCCAGGCTTACTATAGGAATATTCCCCGATTTCATTATATCATATTTTAAGTCGTCTCCATGCATATACCTAATGCACTTATAAAAATAATTTAAAATTAAAATAATATTAATAGTAATGAATTTATTGGCGATAAGTCTTAACTGAGATACACAGCTTTATAGAATTTATTGCGTTCAATTTATTAAAAATCAGGAATTCAAAACTTATTTTAATTGCTGATTTTTCCAGTGCTTTGCACTAGTAGTGCCCTAGTTCCACGGGTTCCACAGGTGTTGCAAGAATTAAAAATAAGTTAAAATTAAACGTATAGTATTCGTGAAATTGGTTTTATTTCAAACAATATCTCTTTTTTCGGAGTCTGTAGAGTATTAATTACATATAATTAACCCTATATAAAGGGGCTATTGATTGACCTGTCCTTGAGATTATGAACCAGGTCATAACTCTCCATAGGGGTAAAAAGTTGCAAATTATATCTGACATTACACTTGTTCATTTTATAAAATGTGTGCTGTAATCATACCGATATTGTAAATATTTTATACAAGTAAGGGAGACAAACGAGCACATCACATCCCACTGCATGTTAAGTAAAATATACCATATTCTTCACGATTGATTGACACGCGAATAATCCTTATGATGCGGAAAGAATATGGCTGACCGTTCATACCGTTTGAATTCATTTTGTTATTGTTTATCTAAGGCTACATAATATTATATTCGTAATACAAGCAAGTACTACTAATTTACACCATTAGAAAGTTGGTATGTTAGTTGGTTGGATAATATTGCTGGGGCGTGGCTCTGCCATGTATTTTACATTTATATTCAGTAAGGTTATAATTTATTTGATGGATAACTTTTATCCGACAATTGAAAAATCGGCCCTTAGAAAAATTATACGAATAAAATCTATGTTTAACATTGTAACGATATACTGGAAATATAACGACTGCTTAAATCAGAGGAATTACTTCGTGAACTACAATTGAAACTTATTTACTTACACGACTAAATTCAGAAATATTCGAGTAATTTTGCCGAATTTAAGCAAAATAATTAAAGTCAAAAAAATCATCCATGTTCGTATAAGAAAGAATATGTATAAAATAATTTTAAATGCTAACATTGTAATTAATTAAAGAGCCAATGCTTAAATAATAGAGGAATATAAATTACTAATAATTTCTTAAACTACATTCAACCTACTAAAAACCATTGAGTGATTTTATCGACTTTAAATAAATAATTTATAGTCGATAAAACCACTCTAGCTCAATGACTCGGGTTCACATTATGGCAGCTTTCCGTCCACTATTTGTGAAATTCTTTTTACATCAAATATGGATTCTCCAGATCTCCAAGCTTTCCGGATCTTTTATATTCATAGACAAGAGTTGAAACTTCGGAGGCCCAATTATCTGTAACAAACATAAATACACTTACATATTATGAAAGCTAAAGTATTTGATCTAAGTTCTTAGGTCATAACATCAGAAAATTTTCTATTCTTAATTTGTGATTCACGAAAAAATTTAATCGGTTTAGGTTTTAAGCAGATAATCCACAACATAGTCAAATTAAAAAGGAGCTAAACTTGATTGACAACTACGCCCTAAGGAGTGCAAAAATCAATCTAAGCATAACTTTCATACACTGTTAACCGTTTATAAGCCCCATGCCGATCAGTGAAAGTTACTGTTACTTATATTACACATATACCTATAACTAAATTTCACATTGTTATCGGTAAATACTTATCAATGATATGGGTTAGTCGTAGTAACTATGTCAGTCTTATCCCACCACTAAACGGCGGAGAGGTCAGAGGTGACAAAGAGAAACTGAAACAGGAGAAAGGCAGCAGCATCCACATAACCACTCAATAATAATAATAAAAAAAACTGCGGTCACCAATGCGCCTGCCGAGTGTATGGTAAATATCCCACGTATGAGGCTATATTCTAGGGAGGCTGTACGATAAAGAAAAGACTTACTGTACTCAGGCGTCTGGCTCACTGATACCACAATTTACCACCAAGATGTCCATAAATGGCGGGCACGTGTCATACAATTATCAGTTTTTATCCCACCAATCACTGCCTCCTTCTGATTTGAATTATTTTAGCGCGGCGAATTATGGATGCGGGGTTAGGATGAACTTCCTAATTATGATGAAATCCATTAAAGGATGTTTGCGGAACTCAGGCGGCACAGGTTTGTTATCGACGCGGTGACTGATCATAGACTGAAGGGGTCGCGGCTAATCGGAAGTGGGAAGACGACCAATGTGTAAGTAAACGAGTGATTACCGAATATAATAGTTACACGAGAGTATGTATAAAATGGCCAAACCATGCCCCCCTTGGAGGAAGCCTTGGAGGAAGCTCCAACAGAAACTCTACTCTAACTATATCGAAGCCGTTTTTTTTCGACTTAAACGTGATAAAGTAATTAATTAAAGTAAGTAAGACAATAAAAACAATTATTTAAATATATAAGTTAAAGCAAATATAAAAAAATTATTGAGTGGGAAGCGGACATGCGCGTATGGTTGGATGGACATAAGTTCCACCCTTAGTTCTAACTTTTATAACGCTATTGATCCTGTCTTTACCAGGTTATACCGCATCTACCACGACAAGAGGCCAGCAGAGGACAGGCAGTTTCTCTTCTTTGAGAACAACAACCTGGCCTCGCCGAACGGGATTATTAGAGATGTTCCATTTTTATTCATTATTCATATTCCTTAATATTGTAATAACGCTTTTTGTATATTGTTTGATTAGTATAATTTTTAAACTTATAAATTGACAAACTGAACGTTTTCTGCGATTTTGTTAAAATATGATAATTTAGATGAAGGGGGAAATCCACAAGACTCTACGCGGAACACAACGCAAGCTAAAGCTTCTTTTCTCATTTATAGTTACGTGTGAACGAAATCCCAACTAACTGAATGAATTTTAATGCCTATTTATTCTTGTCGTGAGTCACTGTAGGAGTTAGAGTTTCAGCTTTTCTCTGTTTTCTCAAAAAAAGATGAAGCAAAATGTCTAAGTCAAGTCACCATCGTAAAGACGAAATAAAATCATAATCGTTCAATGGTAGAATAGATATGAAGGAATTAGAAGTGCAACTCTTGTGCACACAACACAAACGTAACATGTAGAGAATAAAGACAGGTAACTTGCATCTGTGTTCGAGAACCTATTAGCTTAGTCTAAAAGAGTTAAAAATAATTTATAAGTACGAGTATTATCAAGCAAAACGGTACAAGCCCAAAATGTGATGACAGACTAGACCTTGATAAAGATTTAGAAGTTGATTCCGTCTAAAGTACTGACGCACCATGGTGAGTTTCCTTGAGTTCAAGGCAAGGCATGGAGCCTTGGGTTTAATGCCTGTAAAGTAATTGAGAGAAAGTCAAGAAAAACGGTGGCGTACCAAGTTGGTATGGCCTCAGCCGAAGATCGTCTATACAGTTAGATAAAAATGTCTCCACTATTATAAATGATACCTATACTTTACTAACAGATTCTCTGGTTTTTGTAAACTCCTATGGCTACGTTTTTTATTAACTGGCACCACAGACAAGAGCTGGTAAGAAAATAATGGTTGATTTAATTTGTTCTTATTTAGTCTTCTCTTCTAAATTTAGTAATATAAATATTTTTGACCCTGTACAGCTACATTATGGTGGTAGCACGAATATGTCTGCTTGACCGGGCTAGGAACTACGTTCTCACCGAATACCAGCGTAAATTAGCAGTTTAATGCTGTTGTGTATCGTATGGTGTGTGTAATGAACCTGACACCCTTTTTACTGAAAACGATTCGTAAACGAGGATAAATGTAGATGTCTAAGGGTCACAGCAACCACTTACCATCAGGTGGACTATGTGCTCTCTTGTCCTAGACCCTATTCCTATAAAAAAATCGCTTTGTGCCAAACTCGATCGAAGGCCTTCGCAATGTCCAAACTAACGACCAATGCCTCCCCCTTGGACTCTACTGCCTCCGCCCATCTATGAGTCAGGTAGATCACCAACTGATATAGAAAGGGAGTTTCGCTCCTCAAGGTACCTCCTGAGCTGGCAGTTTATGATGGTTTCTATTATTTTGGAGAACAAGGAGGTAAAGGCGATAGGCCTGTAGTTGCTCTGAGTGGTCGTCCTTTTTAGGGATTGGGTACACCAAAGCTGTCTTCCATGAGTTTGGAACTACGCCCAGGGAGTAGGAGTACCGGAAAAGACGCGTTAAAAACGGTGCCAACTCCGGAGCACACGACTTTTGTACAATAGGAGGGACGCCATCGGGCCCACTTGACTCACGTCAAGGGAGATGAGCGCTTTGCGCACCGAGCGCTGGGTAAATAGCACATCCTGCATGGAGCACTCACACCGCGGAATGGTTGGCGTTGTGTTCCCACCGTGTAGTGTTATGCTACTTACATATCATTTTACACAATTTTTCCATTCTGTTTTTGATTTTCTGCACTCATATTTTGCATCACTTTTCACGCTATCAGTTATCATTTTCATATCTTCCAAATTCTAAAACAAAACTTCATCTAGTTTTTCAACTTATCTGGATTATATTTAGACCTACATATAACACTTCACTTACATTCATCACCTTAATAATTTTATTCTAGATAACTTAAAGAGGTACAATTTTTAATAAATTTTTTATTTCTTAAACTTAACTTTACACTTTGCACTTTATATAAAATTGTTTTTGAAAGCTGAAGTGAGACGAATCATAACTTTTCTAAACATTTATTAACTGTTAATTAAAAATGTCGTGAAGCGACAATTAAAAAAAAGAGAACCTAACCTAAGAACAACAAAACAACAAAAGTAGAACAAGAAAATAATATATTTAAATTTTTAAAAGGTATTTACAATTTTATATAAAAATGAAATATGATGATGGTGATGGATGACGTGAAATTACAATTAGTTAAAAAAAAATAAAGATATGACAATATTGTAGTGGAGCCTAAAGGTCGAAGTGACACACGCTGCGCTTGTAGAAGTAGGCACACGCGGAGCTTGTAGTTTCTTGGCGGCGACGGCACGCAGCGCCTGGACTGGGCACACACAGCGTCCGGAGCCGGCGCACGTAGCGCCTGGAGTAGGTGCACTCAGCGCCTGGAGCAAGCAGTCGCAGCACCCAAAAGGTAGCGCGGGCACTAGCAGGTGTAGGCGCAGGCGACGACTCCAGATGAATGTATAGGCTTGTAGGATCCCGGAGTAGTGCGGCTCCGCGCTTGAAGTAGGCTAGCCGACGGCTTCAGATGTAGATAGAGGCCTGCAGGATCCCGGAGCAGTGTGGCCCCGCGCTTGAAGTAGACTACGCCGACGACTTCAGATGTAAATGGAGGCTTGCAGGATCCCGGGGCAGTGTGGCCCCGGGATAAGGCCTTTAGTAGATGCTTCACGTTTGAAAACTGAAGCGAGACTCCCTGTATTCTCCGATGGTTCGGCTTTTATACCTTTTTAGAGAGAACGAGAAATTATTTAAATTAAAAGGAAATTTTTGGTAAATGACCTAGAGCAAAAGAGTATTTATGTGGAAATATCGAGATAAAACATAATACCGGTAACGAATTTGAATAAAAATTGCCATGACAACGAAATAAATAACGGTTGTCAAAAATATAAATTTTTGGTTTTAGGCATATAATTGAAAAACAGTAACATTTAAGTAAGAAATGAGATATTATTGATGTAGGAAAAAAAATAGTGCAGCAGCGCGCACAAAACCCGAAATTGCAGAGTTACGGAGAACTATATAAAAGATCGAAAAAGGTAAGAGTCCATTGACAGCGATTTAGAAAGTGCTGATAGCGTGAAAATACGAAGTAAAAATGATTTGTTATTGTGTAAAAACGTTACAGTATCCTATGGAAATAAAGGTGATGCAAAATATAAATGCAGAAAATCAAAAATAGAATGGAAAAATAGTGTAAAATGATATGTAAGTAGCATAACACTACAACCGTCATCAAGAATCGAGTTGAATGCAAAGAGAGTTCCTAGCAGATCGGCTTTTTCCTTTACTGCATGGGCCAGTGAGTCGTCGTCTTTGTGCAGAGAAAACTATACAAATTGTCGTCAGGACCACATTCAAGTGTGGTTAATATTTTTTTTATTGAATAAGGGTGACAAACGAGCACACAGCCCACCTGATGGTAAGTGGTTGCTGTAGCCCATAGACACATCTATCCTCGAATAAGAATCAATATGTAAATGAGTTGCCACCCCTGAGGACTAAGATGGAATGCCTCATGTCCAGTAAAAAATATCTCCGGTTCTCTACACACACCTTACGAAACACAGCAGCATTGGGCTGCTGTTTTATGCTGGTAATCTTTGCGAGAATAGTCCTTTCCCGGTCTAGCCAACCCATTTGTGTTACAATTATAAGTTATAATGATCCAAGAGCAAGTCTCATCCGACACCATTCTCATGATATCCCGGACGAAACTGTGAGCTAGATCAGAATTGCTAGGGCCCCGTTTGCGTACTGGGGATCCCGGAACTCATCATATACTCTGATGGAGACCATCTTGGCATTTTAGCCGATAGAAGTTCGGCATAACCTTCTGTAACCACCGCAGCCGAAGGTATCCATGATGAAAAAAGGCAAGGTCGTATTTTTTTTATGGAATAGGGGGCAAACGAGCATGTGGCTCACCCGATGGTAAGTGACTACCGCCGCCCATGAACAACCGCAACACCAGGGGAATTGCAGATGCGTTGCCGACCTTTTAGAAAGGTGTAAGCTCTTTTCTTGAAGGTTCCTAAGTCGTATCGGTCCGGAAAATTCACTGGTGGTAATTGATTCCACAAGGTTGTCGTGCGAGGGAGAAAACTTCTTCTAAATTGCACAGTGGTGGACCGCCAATCATCCAGATGGTATGGATGGTAACGCGAGTTTTGTCGCGATGTGCGATGGTGAAATTGAGCGGCTGGAATTAGTCCGAACAATTCCTCAGAGCACTCCCCGTGATAGATGCGATAAAATACGCAAAGAGATACAACATCTCTACACAGTACCAGTGTATCGAGCCGATCAGAAAGAACTCGGTCGTCGACGATTCGAACCGCTCTGCGCTGGATGCGGTCAAGTGGAAGGAGCTGGCACTGGGGTGCCCCGGCCCAGAGATGAGAACAGTATTCCATGTGGGGCCGGAATTTGCGCTTTGTAAAGTTGCAAGCGATGTGCTGGCATGAAATACTGTCTCGCTCTGCTGAGCACGCCAAACCTTTTAGAGGCCAATTTGGCATTCCCTTCCAAGTGACCACGAAACTGCACACTATTCGATATGTCGATGCCAAGGATTCCGATACTGGCTGAGGCAGCAAGGGGAGTGTTTTCAGTTCACAGCTTTTATCACTGCTGGAGTTCTAACAGACCGAGGGCGACCACTTGTTGACCTGTCATCTACACTAGAGTCTTCATTGTATCGTTTGATGGTACGATAAACGAATCTTTTGGTTATATTAAAATTTTTCAGTATGTCAAAAATTTGTATTGGCGCGTAACCGCAACGATGCAACGCAATAACTGCAACACGGTCTTCTTTAAGCGTCCACTCCATATTTAAAAACACAGAACACTAGTACCCTAAGGTTTAAAAATGAGTAAAATTCTAAAAAGTATACAGTTTTATTTTCATGAACAATTAGAAATTCGAATTCAATAAACTTTTTTGTGGCCAGCGTTCTAAAAGAAAAGTTTTTACTGTGTGACAATACTTATGACCTGTGTATTTAGACAGATCCGAACATTCTTAAAAAACATGCGTGAGTGTCGTGGAACACTCGCTTGGAACAAAGTTTCTTTCGTAGTATATTATTATTGAGAAACGTATTATATTTTTGATTGAAATACAAATAAATTAATTACTAACCTCCATTAAAATAAAGCGTCATTTAAAATAAAATAATATTTCTTTCATGGCAAGATAGAAAAAGTGCGAGAAAGATCCATCTTTCGTGCACTTTTCTTTCTTCGCAAAAAGGGATGGAATAATATCCATATTATTCCATCCATTTTTATTATAGCCGCTAAAGGCTTCTACACTACGTCAGAAGAGACTTGACGGAAAAATCTTAACACTTTTTCTCACCTAGCCCCCATCCGCCACATTCGTACCGTCCAATAAGGAACTTTGTTCCAATAAATGGAAATGATTACCGAGTTACAAAAGCTCTTTGGGTCAACGTATAATAACTGATGAATCCTCCAGTTAACGGTTTGCACGAACTGTATCATTATGGATGATAAATGCTCAATAGTTGCGAGTGGTTTTTTAAAAATGGTTTCGTATGAGTTTCAATAATTATTGACTTCTCAAATTGCCCTTCACCTATTAAGAATATTGCTTTGTCAATAAAGTCACTGATAACGCAGTTAACTAAAGAACATCCTTACTTTATAATGAATGAAGCAAAGACAGTCAGTAAATAGCTTAGTATCGTTCACTATTTACAGTTAAAGTACTTTCAAAGTAGAGCTTTTAAATTATTATAGTCAGCACTGTCGTTTTATGGACTCTTTTAAAAGTAAACAAAACAAATATTCAAGGAGTTTTCCAGATTCTCAAAGGGCCGTATCGTGAAATATTAAATTATTTTATAAATTCTTGTGCTTCTGGTGTACAAACTTTAATTTTCTTAATTTCATGCTACGTGGAATTTATATTTCATGAGTAAATGAACTAGACCCAATTAAAAATTGTGTGTTTTTTTTGTCAAAACGATATTTTCCATTACATTTTACTGGTATACTATTTCACGAATTGCAGCAATCTTGTACTCGTATTTTTGCATATCCAATTTTATCCAAGAAATTGTTATTCATATTTGTCTGCTATATTGCAATCAGATTGCAATTTGGGACAGAAATCGATTTTGTAATTTGAGTTGAATATTTTCGGGGCTTTATATTAGGGCACGAAGGGGACGTAGCGTTGGCTTCATTATACAATATACTCCACCTTAAGTTTAAGGTTCGGTGTGCCTCTTACCATTTCGTGAGTACCACATTGTAAAATCCGGTAACCTCGCGATCACTGAGACATCACTGAACAGTTGTCGTCTGGTCGCCATAATGACGTTAATCTCTTTTTTGTCATACCATTAGGGCTTGACTAGACCCACTTTTTGTGGGGTCCCTTCTGAAAGAAACAATTCATCGCACAGAGTCCATATTTCTTCAAGAGGTCTGCCAGCGTATGGTCCCTTGGATTTCATTGTACTATTATGAATTTCCCTATCTTCAGCTCGCTGTTCTCTTTTGTGCCTAATTTTGTGCTTAGAATGTGCCTAATTTTAGCTTACTCTTGTGCATAGAATGGAATCTTTCTTATAGAAAAAGGGTAACAAACAATAATACAGATGGTACCTGATGGTAAGTGGATGCGGTAGCCCATAGAATCAATTTGCAAATGTGTTGTCACCGCTGAAGACTAAGATGGAATGCCTCGTTTTCTGTAAAAAGGCTCTCCGGTTCATACACACTTATCGTACGAAAGTAGCTATTTTACGCTGGTATCCTGTAAGAACATGGTCCGTCCCTGGTCCAGTTGAGCCATTCGTGTTACAACTATAATATAGCTGCAGCATGCTCTACTACGTATAAGATATACAGAGGAGCGTCTGTTGCACTACAACAGAGGTCTGGAGCAAGCGTGCGATAGTCATGTACTTTAAGAACCGCGACAGCGCCCTGTTGAAAATATACAGACTGATTTCCTCTACGCCGCCTCTTAATGCTGTTTGTTACTTGTTAGCAATATTTTAAACTTCTTCAATATCTACTCTGTGCAAATGTTTGACCACAGATTGTTATGTGTTTAACATTGACATTATGAATCAGTAATCATGGTATGAACGTTAATAAACGACAGATGTGTTTGAGATTAGCAGAATGAACGACAACACATTATATAAATTTTAGCTTACCTAACTTCATCCAAACATAACTTCATGCCAAATCTCACATTTTAACAAAAATATTATTAAAAAAGGAATGCAAAGTTTTGACGGCATGTATTAATATATAGATTTATAAGTTATTTTGTATAAGACACGTGAACGACAAATTTTTAGGGTTGTCTAATTACAACTACCTAACCCAAACATTCCTTGCTCTCGGATTTCAGATTCAGGTTCAGAACTCTCACACCGGTAACATAACGCTTCAAAATTAATTAATGTATTCATTTGTAAAACACTCATGTGCTAATCAAACCAAAATACGACGCCAGACGTAAAAAAAAGTATCGGAAGCCGACGCTCGGGGGATCTGCATCGAGTACACCCCTTATTTTACAAATACTAGTTAGGGTGAGTCCCTCATAATTATGACGTCACTCATTCAATGTTTAAGTCAGAGGGCGAGGCCGAATTGCACGCGCATGCGTACTTACTGCAGTTCTATCGCAATAGTGATGGCAAGAACCATTCTCGAACTAAGCCTTGTGATTTAGTTCATGGACGTATCTTATGTTACCTTTGCCTATGGTCTAAAATTTAAAATTACAAAAATTTATAAAATTGTTTTCTGTGTGAAACTTTACTGAATTTACATGTACCGTCAACAATTTAATGCAAAACTGTGTGTGTAGTGAAGTGAAATAGTTAACATGCTTAGATTTTATTTACATTAAATATTTTTTGGAAATCTAAGTTCATCATTAAGGAGTCTTAGGAAGATAAACACTTTATATCTCATGAATGATTTATCCAATGTAAAAGAGTTATGTCTATACATATAAATAAAATAAAATTGAATTATCTGTCTATAATCTATACAAATAAATAAAATTGGAGTATCTGTTTGTAACGTCAAAATAACAGATTTTCACTAAATGCATATGAAAGTATACATGGTACTTATAACAAAAACACACTTTTAAATGTTTTGTGTATTTATCTCTTTGTTCCAGGTAATCTCCGAAACGGCTTAACCGATTTTGATGGGACTTTCACTGGCAGACAGCTGATGTTATAAGGAGTTACTTAGGCTACTTTAGTTTTAAAAAAAGAATTAGGGTTCCGCGCAAAAAAATTCAAAACCTAAATTACACGCGGGCGAAGTCGCGGGGAAAAGCTATCAAAATCTCTCAGTCAATCTCTCAATCAGCTATAAAAGAATAGTATCTAAATAACTGCCTTTTATTGAGCTTATGGGGTTATTAGCATGCCATTAAGACACGAATAACCATTTGTAAAACTTTTGCCTGCCTGTCTATTTGTCTGAGCGGGCTACATTTCGGAATGGCTTAATTAATTATGATCGAACTTCACGAACAGATAGAAAGCAATACCGGGTGTGATCTAGGCCATGTGTTATCCGAAAAACTTAGATTTTTTCCGAGAAATCTAAAAATTGATAAAATGAGTAATGGTCTTTAATGTTTATCTTAAATATAAATAACGCCGCATTTATAGATCACATCCAAGCGAAGCCGGGGCGGTGGAGGTTCGTTAGTTTTATTCACAGCACAATGTTGTAAATGGGAGTTTCAATGAGCGATAAGCATCATTTGCATACATCTCTTTCACCGGCATCAGCCACTGGACAGTCCACTGCTGGACGTGGATTATTGCCATAACGGGAAGCATTTGCTGTAATCGGGGAGGCTAGTGAAGGCAGTGATTGTAGCTTAAGAGCATATATGTGATATTCAATTTCACGGTATTTGAAACTGTTACATTACCCACTTAGCTCTCACAAATAAAACGTGCTTCAAAATCAACTTTATCAATTTATACAGGTTAATTTTTAATTTTTATATTGGTTTATGCCTAGTATCGTTTGGAAAAAAATTAAATAATCATACAATATTTATATCTAATATGAGTCATCATCATCATTGTCATTGCTCATTGCGAGTTCTTTTTGAAAATTGGCTCAAGACTAAGCTTTATTATCCTATGAAGGATTTCCACTAACCTTGGTCCTGAACTTACTTCACCTGACGATTTCTTAGTGATTATTTTATAGTTCATGTAAAACAATTTAAAATTAAATATTTTGTAAAACCGACATTAATATAAATTATTAAGTATAACTCAAAAACTATTACTCAGATCTTCATCACATTTATATGGCACCACATGAGAAACAAGCTTCCAAATAAAAAAGAATCATCAAAATCGGTTCACCCAGAAAAAAGTTATATATACACTTAAAAAAAGAATAAAACATAGAGTCAATTGAGTACCGTCTCCTTTTTGAAGTCGGTAGAAAATAACTAAAATCAAAAGTAACTCTTTAGGAAACAATCTTTTTATAATTTGAAGTGTGTCCCATTGCTGCTCAAAGTTTCTTTTTCTCTTTTAACTTCTAAACACCTTTCATAATACATAAATATATGTCTAATAATTAACCTTATCTATTAATTAAAGAGACATATTAATTAACAGATAAATTATATTAAATAATTAATAATCGATTCATTACTTATAAAAAAATAAAAACCTTAAATATAATATTTTTCACTTTTCCATAAATACTAGTTTTACTTCATAAACTAAAAGTAAATTATACACTCATTAAGGGCGCACGCAATAAATTCGACTAATTGAAGCAATATTTACTGAGAATTGTCTAAAATACTAATCAGAAAAATAAATGCACCTCAAAAAGTTTAGTTTTTTTTTATATTCCCCCGCCTTAGGGGTAACGGCGGGGTGTAAATCCGGGTAGCGACAGTTAGTGCAGGGTCGTATCCCATCACTACCTCAACTCACAGCCTTGCGACTACGCGCAGACAACCGTTCGCAATATATTTGTGACCATATAACCAAAAAGATTGTGCCTTAATCAGTGATAATTTATCCTAGTGTCATGGGAACTCAGTAAAGGTGATAATATTCGCCAGTGAGGTATGTAAACAAACTTTTACAACTTTATGCTACTGCGGTTAGGATCGATTCGCGTTTACCGCATTCTAACCTCTGTTGATCACGTTGACGTAAACTAAAAACATCTTAGCGCAAACTTAACCTAGCAAATATTACGACAATATTTTATTTATAAAATAGTTACCAACATCGCTGTAAATAATGTAAATTTCATTATCAGTGTAAACAAAGTAAACCGTACTCTAAATTAGTTACGAAATACTTTAAAACTTTGTTTGTTGTCGTACAACACTATATAATAATCGTAATGAAATTAATTAGGTATGTACATGCACACTGAAATAAGTATTTAGTATAGTAATAAAACGTAATATATACTTGACTACGTTTAAAAATTGAATATTTCGTTAGTGATAATTGACATAGACCGAGTTTTAAAACTTTCTATTCAAACTTTTAAAAATAATTAATTGATATTTAGCGAATTTGTATTTTCATATAGAAAGGTGAATGATCCGCAATATCCTACATCATAATCTTATATATACGTACACACACACACACACTCAAGATATGTGTGGGTGTGTTCGCAGCGTCTGTGTGGGTGTGTATGTGTGTTAAGCCACTTAAACTATCGCGAATTATAATAATTTATACCAGAAAACTGGTATTTTTTATCAAATTGTGTGAAACTTCGTGTTCGGGTGATGAAATAAATAATGGCTGCAAATAATCAAATAGGTATCTATTTATTTAAAAAGAAACTAAATATTTTTGAATAGAATAAAAGAAATTACCGAGGCTGACCGAGTTTTGGTTAGTCTTTGGAGACGTGACATCATTAGCACTTAGGTCACGAGGTTGTGAGTACGAAACTAATTACATACTTGTCATACAGAAATATTTTTAGTTCTTCGTATTAGTGAGATACTAAGGTATTATATACATGTATGACATAAGAATACATTGCCAGTGTTTTTGTGTGTTGTAGCGATTTATAACGGTAACAAGACTATTAACTTCTGAAATTACAAATTATATAAAACTATAATAATTGTAACTTACACACTTTGACGTTAAGATCACATACTCAAAAACATATAACAGTACATTATTTCATTAAATGTGTTATGCAATGATCACAGACAGCCATTACACCTAACGGCTGATTACAACTAAATTTATTATCATTACAATATCATTATATTATCATTACAACTAAACGGTGAAACCGTTTAGCTTTTCCTTACGATTCGTTTAAAAATCCACGGAGTGCACGGAAATTGATTTATTTTAACTATGACTTAAAGTTCATTATTTTAAGTTAACGAAAAATATCTAACGAAGAATTCGCAAAATAAACTGTTTAACATGCATATAATGAAAGGTATAGTAAGGGAAGATGTAACGTTTTTTTATTATATAAAGTGGGCATGGATTAGTCCCTTGCCGACTCTGCCGTTCACTTTTGTAACATATATTTTGCTTTGTCACTCTTTCCTCGTTCATTA
Source organism: Parnassius glacialis (assembly GCA_033319125.1). Taxonomy (NCBI): domain Eukaryota; kingdom Metazoa; phylum Arthropoda; class Insecta; order Lepidoptera; family Papilionidae; genus Parnassius; species Parnassius glacialis. The sequence continues at coordinate 47,908,886 of JAVANC010000004.1, forward strand.
TGTCTACATGACCAAACCACCGTTGGAACCAATGTAAGCTCAGACGAACAAAAATAGATACTAGTAGACTGAAAATCTCTCTTACAAAGCAATAAGGACCGTGGCCGAGCTCACTTGACTACTCTAGCGCCATCTATTATCTATCTACGGAAGCAGTTGCGATGTATATCGATATGAAAATTTGACGCGCTAAATACATCGTTCTTTATTTAATACATTTCCATAGATGTCGCTACATGGTACCGCTAAGTAAGATTGACGAAGTCATTGGACTCTAGTTACTTACATTCCAAGTGACACCGAAACCACGCTAATGACACTTTAGCGCACACATATGCACCTTAAACCGTGCGGCTTGCAACACTGCCAGGTTGCAAACCTATTTTAAAGCTTGAGAATGGTAATGACACGGTGACTCCGAGATTAGTCAACCGACTTCAATGATTCTTTATTTAATGTCAGAATATACTTACAGAGCTGTGGTAGCCAGGGTCTTAGCGCTCGCTGTAAATTGCACAGTTCGTGAGCACCCCGGGTTGAATTCCTGCCGGCACCAATGAAATTGTTAATTGCAATTTAAGTGCTGGTTTACCACGGGCTCGGCGGTAAAGGAAAACATCGTGAGGAAACTTGCATGTATGAAAAAAATATTTCAAAGACTATAAGAAAGAGAATTGGCGCATTGGGGCAGCACGGCGGTCACTTCCTTACCCTAAAACGCTCTCAGAAGTGAGAGAACGGCTGTGCCCTGCAGTGGGACATACATAGGCTGTAACTTTACATACAGAGTTGTCCTACATCAATCACAAACAGATTCAATGATAATTCAAACCAGATTTCTTTTTTTGTCCTTTATAGCCCTGTAAAAGTCGACTGCTGAAAATGGGCCTCTATCTTTTTTTTTCTTTAACGTTACCCCACACTGGGATTTTCTCCCGTATCGTGGAATCAGTTTACAAACATAAATTGCATAAGGACCAACATTCAGATCCGGAACATTATTTGCAAGCCGTACAAATACATCATGTTCCGTGCGGGATTCTAACCCGCGGCCCTCCAGCGCTACAACTCATTGCTAAGCCACTGCGCCACGGAGCCGTCATCTTTGTAGGGAAGATGTGAATTAATCTTCACGCTTGGCTAGCAGATCGACTATCCTATTGCCAGATGTCTCACACCAGGCAGTTGCTGTTCTGCGTCTTTTACGTCTACCGCAAAAGAGTGAGTGACCGCTATAGACGCCATCTATTGAAATTAAAAATATTTCTCTGATGGCATTACGCAATGTCGCCCTAACGACACTTACGGACCAAAAATTTTATATGCAATAGTATCATGAAAGGTACTTATAATCTACACGTACAAACTGAATATCAGCGTAAAATAGCTGCTTAATTCTGCTTAATCGAGTATAAATGGAGATGTTTATGGGCCACAGTATCCACTTACTACCAGGTGCACTGTGTGCTTGTTTGTCACCCTTATTCTATAAAAAAATACTTTGAAAAGCATGAAAAACAATTAAAAAAGTACAATATTTAGTCCAACTAATAAGATTTATTTCAGTGTCACCTTCAGGTGGATTATGTTTAAGGTAAGTGTAATGTACTTACTTACTTATTTGTAAATAAATTATGTATACAAATCAAATGACTTTCCAAATTTTAAATTTCACAAGAATAATATTATTTCTGTTTAAATAATTAAAAACCCTGCCCTCTATTGACCGCATTTGCGAGAAATATTTTTAACGCTCAAATTAATTTGCGAATACCTGGTAAATACATTACAACTGTTACTTACTCCAAAGTTTTGATAATAAATTCCAAGTTGTAACATACTAGCAATCGATAAGAATAAATTAAATTAGGTACAAGCTTAGCACCATTGATAGTTACAACCCTCATCAAAGTTACACAGCATCACCCCACGTAAGCTTTCGCTTTTGAGTGCTACAGAAGCTAGGCCGCTAGGCGTAGCGATGATACTGTCTCCCGCCACTAGATAGCGGTAGACGACATATTACACGTTTCTCTAAACGTAGTTTATCAGATTATATATCATCATCAGATATAAATCAGTTATTATAAATATGTTGTGTATAATTTCATTAACTTCTTTAAATCTATATTAAAAATAAAATTAAGAGATAAATAATTTCTTCGTCTTCGTTAGTAGCCTTAATAGTTTCTCGTAACTGCTGTATATGAGTCTTTTCCATATAAAGAAGAAGTACGGATTGTGTAACAAAAATATTAAATTAATATAATATTATCCAGTGTAAGTAATAACTTTTTATATATTAATAAATAATTTCATGTTTTATTTTTTCACTTTTATCCTACAATAATAACTATGCGGTGCAAGCACTTGGCGTCAAACTTGACTCACTAATTAACGGACACTACACTTTCCCGTATTCCATTTATCGATTCTGTTTACGAAACGAGATTATTTGGATTTGAAGCTAAAAATCAAATAAAATTTAGTCTTTTTAAATCATAACAACAGCAAGTGTAAGTAAGTAAGGGAAGTAAGGCTTGTTTTAAATTAAAATTTGTGGGATAGGTATGGTGCAAATTTAGTAATACTAGATATAAAAATGTTATGTAACGTTTGTTCTTTATAGAATAAGGGTTAAAAACGAGCACACAGTCCATTTGATGGTAAGTAGATGCTATGGCCCACATACACTTATCTTTATCCTCAATTAAGAATCGAATGGAATGCCTCGTTTCCAGTAAAAAGGAGTCTTCAGTTTTCTACAAGCACAAATATACCATACGAAAAATAGCGGCATTGAGCTGTTACTTCACGCTAGTATTTTGTGATAGTGTGATCCTTCACCAGTCGAGCCGAACCATTCGTGTTACAACTATAATATAGCTGCAGCGTGGCTCTACCACGTATAGCCTTTATTCGTCTTACTGCTGGGCACAGGCTTTCTGAGAAGGTTTTATGGCAAGAAAATTTATGGTGCACCGTGCTGCCTCAATGTGCGTTGGCGGACTTCATATGTCATAGAAATATTATTTTAAATTATCAGGAATGTAGCTGGAAAAAAATCTTTTTTAATTTATCTGCCTTAAAACCTGAAAACGAATGAGAAATTAAAAAAAATATCTTCCGAAGACGTGAAGTCCGCCAAAATACATTGGCGAAGCGCGGCGGACATTTCCTTGTCCTAAAACCATCATTCAACCACGTTCTCACAGAATACCAAAGTAAAATAGTAGCTTTACGCTGCTGTGTTTTGTATGGTGAGTGTAGAAAACCGCAGACCCTTTTTACTGGAAATGAGGCATTCCATCTTAGTCCTCACGGGTGGTAACACATCTGAATTTTGATTTTTAACAGAGGATAGATGTAGATAGACATCTATGGGCTATGGGCCACAAAACCACTTACCATCAGGTGGACTGTGTGCTCGTTTATCACCCTTATCCTATAAAAAAAAAGTAAGAATTCAGAAGAGACGGTATACTTCTTTTTCGGCGTAGACTACTAAGGGAGTAAAGTAGAGTTTTACAGATTGCAATATAATACAAACAAATATTACTACTATTACTACTTATTATTATTACGTATTAAGCAGCTGAAATATTTCCCCAAAGGCAGTGTACTTTCGACATTCATGTTTGTCTCTATAAGTGGGTAGAGGCTTGATGAATGATTGTGTCTAACTAACAAAAGCCCTTACCGTATTAAGTTTTATACTATATATTTCAGTGAGGAAAAGTCCACGCTTGCGTAAATAATTTAAATACGCATGCGATTCTGTCAGACCTTTTCAAGTTAGATTCTAAGTATTTTATTACGTAAATAACTTAGCTTTCATTGATCACACTCAAAAATGGATGCGACTATTTTTTTTTAAATAAAATTGAAGCGAAAATCTAACCTAAAGTCAACTTGATATTAAGTGGCTACTGGAGCTTATGGATAAAAACAACTAACTTCAAAATTGGTCACAGGTACGTTGTCATGTCTGAGGAAATAATGGAATGTCTAACAGTCCGTAATTATACTGTTTCTCTATTCAATTAAGAACATAGCAGTGACAGCAGTGCACTGTTGCATAATTTTGATGTAAATATTTTGAAACTTTTGGAAAGTAATTAAAAAAAATATATTGTATGTAGTTTAGTAATATAATATTGTCTATTTTATTTTTATCGAAAAAATATTCCCGATAAAAAATGATGTGTATTTTTTTTATACAATAAGGGTAACGAATGAGCACACAGTCCACCTGCTGGTAAGTGGGTGCTGTGGCTCATAGACATCTTCATTTATCTTCGATTATCGTCACCCCTTAGGACTTGGAGGGAATACCTCATATCCAGGAAAAAAGTACTCCAGTTCTACACTACACTCACCGTACTAAACACAGCAGCATTAAGCTGCTATTATACGTTGGAATTCTGTGAGAGCGGGCCCTTCCCCGGACGAGCCGACCCATTCGTGCTACAACTAAAATGTAGCTGCAGTATGACTTATGTTTTTATATATTACCTATGATATTGTATTTATGTAGACACAGAAATTTATAATTTTTGAAAGGTTGAAGGTTCTGTCTGATACCAAAAATTAGTATAACTATCGCATGTACAAGTTCTTGTAAGTGGAGATAATTCTTTCGAAAATAAATCAATGTAAGGACAGACTTTAACGTCTCGTTTGTCATTATCGACTTCAACACTGGGTTTGAAAAATAACTGATAATAATATACGACAATGTTTTGATATATGTATATTGTAAAATAATGGAATACATTATAAACTGCCAGCTGATGAGGTACGTTGAGGATCACCAGCTGATTAGTGACCGCCAGTACGGTTTTCGTCGGGGTCGATCAGCAGGTGATCTTCTGGTCTACCTGACTCATAGATAGGCGGAGGCAGTAAAGTCCAAGGGGGAGGCATTGGCCGTTAGTTTGGACATAACGAAGGCCTTCGATCGGGTCTGGCACAAAGCGCTTCTTTCGAAGCTTCCTTCCTATGGGCTTCCCGAGAAATTGTGCAAATGGATCACCAGTTTCCTTGCTAATCGGAGCATCATGGTTGTTGCAGACGGTGCATTCTCTGATTTCGAGCCTATCAACGCTGGTGTTCCACAAGGCTGCGTGCTATAACCAACGCTGTTTCTCCTGCATATCAATGATATGTTGCAAACTAGTAATATTCATTGCTATGCAGACGACAGCACTGGTGATGCCTTATATACCGGCCGTGCCAATATTTCTCGAGAAAACGTCGCCGAGTACCGGGACAAACTTGTGTCTGAAGTTGAGTCTTTGCTGAACAAAGTTTCGGATTGGGGGCGGCTAAATCTAGTCCAGTTCAATCCCTAGAAGACACAAGTTTGCACGTTTACCGCTAAAAAGAACCCCTTTGTCGTATCTCCTCAGTTTCAAGGCACTTCGCTTGCTGCCTCAGCTAGCATCGGAATCCTTGGCGTCGACATATCGAATAGTGTGCAGTTTCGTGGTCACTTGGAAGGGAAGGCCAAACTGGCAGAGCAGAGCGAGACGATATTTCATACCAGCACATCGCTTGCAACTTTACAAAGCTCAAATCCGGTCTCACATGGAATACTGTTCTCATCTCTGGGCCGGGGCATCCCATTGCCAGCTCCTTCTACTTGATCGCATCCAGCGCAGAGCAGTTCGAATCGTCGACGACCGAGTTCTTTCTGATCGGCTCGATACACTGGAACTGCGTAGAGATATTGCATCTCTTTGCGTATTTTATCGTATTTACCACGGGGCGTGCTCTGAGGAATTGTTCGGACTAATTCCAGCCGCTCAATTTCACCATCGCACATCGCGACAAAACAAAAAAAAATTCTGATACCCTTCATAACACCTGGATGATTGGCGGTCCATCACTGTGCGATTTAGAAGATGTTTTCTCCCTCGCACAACTTGCTTGTGGAAGCGATTACCACCAGGGATTATTCCGGACCGATACGACTTAGGGACCTTCAAGAAAAGAGCCTACTCCTTTTTAAAAGTCCGGCAACGCATCTGCAACTACCCTGATGTTGCGGTTGTTCATGGGCGGCGGTAGTCACTTACTATCAGGTGAGCCACATGCTAGTTTGCCTCTCTCCTATAAAAAAAATATGTAGGTACTTAAACGATGTAGAAAGAACTTTAAAAGATGTCCCGTCTATATATTTAAGTTAACAATAACAGTTGTATTTACTCAAAAGATATTCAATATATATATATATATATATATATATATATATATATATATACATATATATATATATATACATACTATATATATATATATATATATATATATATATGTGAGGATAAATATGGGATTTGAAGGTATAATAGCGTTAAGGTCTTTCTGGCATATCCCATGTAGACTGTAGCGGCGCTGTCGTCGCGCCACAAGCGAAACATATCGAAGTCTAAATCGCGCTAACAAAGTTCTGAAATTAAAGCAGTATATATACAATAGCTCCGAACTCCACCGCAAACTCAGAACCACTCGGAGCGTTGACCGCTCTCCGGGCAAAACACCTTGCCCGGCGGGAGATCTCCCCTTTTCGTTCCTACGCCCGCAGTGGTGACCCCGACGTGATATGAACACACAACCAACAACCTTCGAAAACTACAACTTCAAAACCTTCGTCATTGTCTTTAAGTACCCCATTCATTCGCTCCCGAGCAGATATTGTCTGCAGTCTTCACATTCTGTAAGCCATCTAGCTTTACAAAGGTTCATCGCAGCACTCGAATAATAATGCTTTCTGTTCCTTCAAGCTACTCTCTGCGTTACAGTGTTCAGCACTGCTCTGAGCCTTACTGCTTGCCTCTGCTTCATGGCACTCTCGCAGATTACTTGTCTTCTTCTCAACTCACTGCAGACTACAAGGCAATCCCTGGCACTTGCTCTGGCTCTTCGTTCTCACCGGCATCACGGCATCACTTACAAGTGCGTAGTATGGCATGCATTACACACCGGCATATCGTTCGCACCGGCTTCACTTGCCGTTACGCACACAGCATGCATTCCTCATCTGCATTAAGGACGCACTGGCAATCGGACTGCACTATCGACCTCCGGTCTGAGCAGGAGGGTGATGTGGCGGCGTTACCGTCGCGTCACAAGCAGAACACATCGAAGCCTAAATCGCGCTAACAAAGTTCCGAAATTAAAGCAGTATATATAGAATAGCTCTGAACTACCACTCGGAGTGTTGACCGCTCCTCGGGCAGAATACCTTGCCCGACGGGAGAACTCCCCTTTTTCTTCCTACGGCCACAAGACCTTATGAATTGTTAGATATCGGTATTAAAATTTCTTTAACCGCAGACATACAATACTCAGATCAATTTATTCATAGATTAGTTACGGAAGGTCATCACACTCTTTATTTTTTATTATCAATTAAAAATGAAGATTTGAATGTTTTCTCTAAACTTTCTTAGATGACGCTTTTACAAAAATATAAATACGTATAAAATAGCCATTAAAAACAGCCTCCGGTTCTCTGCACTAACCATAGGAATGACAGCAGCATTAAACTGCTATTTTACGCTGATATTCTGTGAGAGCGTGGCCCTTCCCTGGTCTACACCTTCGTTTCCGTGGTCCCAAACCATTCGTGCTATGTACAACCATAATACATCTGGTATCCACCACGTATATAAATAATACGACAAAATACCTTAATAACCATAAATTAAAACATATAAATATGTTTCTTTATACGAATTTACAATAGAATACAAATGAACCACGATTTTCTCCTGTATCGTTGAGGCAGTTTACAACGTAAGTTACACAGAAACAAACATCCAGACCCGGAACAATTATTAATAGAATCAGGCGTTTCTTTCCGGAAATTCATTATATAATAGATGTTAAAAATTTATTATGGTGCATGAAAAGTCTATTTCACACTATGATGACGTCTCGTTTAGAGTCGAAACACGTGTCGTATTATTGACGATGGTGTGTCTTTCCTAGTGTAGTGGTGTTGGGAGTAGTGGTATTGGGATGATGGGTGACGAAGATAGTGCGCGTAATTGATGGGGATGGGGAGGAGCTTTTCACACTAGGCGAGGTACATTTCATTCTTCATACATTTTAATATGCGGGTCTTACCTGATTAATTATTAACATCTTTAACCGGAGAAATTATTTTCATATACTTATTCAGTGCTGGATTTGAACCCGCTGCCCTCAGCGCTATGTTGAGGTTATCTACGACCTAATACTTCCTAACATTAGGTGGTATCCTGGTTAAGCCGGGTTTCGAACTTTGCCGGTCCGCAGATGTACTCTAAGGGTACGCTGACCAATCCACGAGAAAGTCAAATGATGGCGCATTACACTACTCTACACGTGGTAAAGAAAGACATTGTTAGGGAATCTGCATGTCTGAGAAATTAAAATAATATTTTGAAGACAAATGAACTCCACCAAAACGCATTGGGGCGGTGCGGGTACATTTCTTCGGCCTAAAACCCTATCAGAAATTAAAAGAGGCCTGTAGGATGTATGTAGGCTATCAGTTTATTTTCTACTTTACACCATGCTTCAGGCAGGGAAGATAATTCAGTTTAGCTGCGTACAGCATGCATTACAACAGGAGCGGTACAGTACCCCACTGCAATAGTTTCACGGTAGCAGTCGCGTAGCAGTGTAGCATCGTAGCAAGACTGCTACGATGTAGCATCATAATACGTTGTGGCTACGGATTCAGCGCGGTAACATATCTAAAGCTACGCGTTAAATTGCCTTCTAAATTTAATTCTAAAATTCATAAACTATGACTTTTCTTGAAAGTTTAAATAAAACTAATTTACGGATTTTATCGCGTATATTAACTTATTTTAATTCCCGACGTTTCAAGCACTTTACAGCACCCATGGTCACAGGGGGGACTGAGGTGTATGACGTCCCAATGTCATAGTTAACCACGGCTACCTCCAGATTTAAAATTATTAATTTTTGTTCCGATCTAAGCAGTATGAACTTACAGTACCATGAAGTCTTGCAGTTGTATGCTTGGGTTGGGATTTAATTTTATTAATTATGGGATCCCAAGCAGATGGTAGCACCCAGCCATCTTCTCTATTGAAATTAGGATGTTTCTTGATTTCAATAGCCTCGCGAATCATCCTTGGAAGGAATCGGTGTTCTTTAGCGAGGATTTGTGGTCTATCAAATCTAATGTAGTGACGGGGGCGATCCTGTACGTGTTCACAGACTGCAGACTTCCCGGAGCGTCTATTCTTCACATCAGCTATGTGTTCTTTAACACGGGTTTTTATAGATCTTTTAGTTTGTCCTATATAAGAGAGACCACATTCACAATCAAGCTTGTACACTCCTGCATCTTGCAGAGGAATATTACACTTGACTGATGGTAAAAACTGACTAATCTTCTTCGGCGGCTTGAAATATGTTATAATGGAAGCACGCTTCAAGATGTAGCCAATCTTGTCAGTGACACCTCTGACATATGGCAGTACAGCAGGCACTCGCTCGACTATAGCCGGCTTCACTCGTTCACTGTGACGTAGGCGCGGGAGCCGAAGCTTATTGTCGTGCAAAACTTGCTTGACGTGTTGGAGCTCGGCGGCCAGGTGTTTACTGTCCCAAATCCCTCGTGCTCTCTGAAACAAAGATTTACCCACGGTAGCTAACTGTAAAGGATGGTGGTGAGAATCACCGTTTAAATATCTATCTGTATGGGTCTTTTTTCTATACACAGTGTGGCTCAAGGTGTTATCAGGATTCCGAATTACTAACACATCTAGAAAAGCTAAAGAATTGTTTGCCTCTACCTCCATTGTGAACTGAATTTTAGAATTTAAGGAGTTAAGATGGTCTAGAAATGCAGTTACTTTATCTAAAGGGAGAATTGTGAAAGTGTCGTCTACGTACCGCTTGTAGAATCTTGGGTTTACGTGAGAAGTACGCAGGGCTTTCTCCTCACAAGTCCTCCATAAATATATCGGCAACAATGGGAGATACAGGTGAGCCCGTCGCCACTCCATCTACTTGCTTGTAGAACTCCTCCTTCCACAATAGGTAGCCAGATGTAAGGCAGTGTCTAAGTAATACTGCATATTCTACGGGCATGTTGTTTTGCTCTAGCCTTCTAGTAACAATCGAGATGCAGTCTTCAACAGGTAAGCATGTGAACAGAGACTGCACATCAAAACTGACCATAGTTTCATTGTCTGCCAGATGTAGGTATTTAATCTCGCTGACAAAATGGTAGGAATCCTTTGTGTGGGCTCTTGTATGTCCCCTGAGCGGTGAGAGTATATTCGCTAAGTGTTGAGCCAATTTGTAAGTTGGTGAATCGATTTGGCTCACTATAGGACGTAGTGGAGCATTGGGCTTGTGTATTTTTGTTAACCCATACAATTTCGGTGGTTCGGCACACGTAGGTATTATCGATTTTACGTCTAGATTTAATCTTTCGGAGTGTTTCTTTATGAGATCACTAGTTGTTATGAGTGTGTTATTTGTTGGGTCATTTTTAACCTTTTTATAAGTACTTGCATCCGACAAAAGTTCTTGTATTTTAGAATTATAATCCGACGTGTCCATGACTACCGTGGCATTTCCCTTTTCTGCGCGGAGAATCGTGAGTTCTCGTTTATTGCGTAGGTTATTCAACGCTTTAAATTCGTCTTTAGGTAGATTCGGTTTTGGTGCTGAGCTTCGACGTAACATAGACGAAATGTCAGTCCTCGATGCTGCAGATAATTTCTTCGTACGGTAATTTTTTAGGTGTTAAAGCAAAATTAAGGCCTTTCGATAATACTCTAATTGTTGCATCATCCAGAGTTTGTTTTGACAGATTATAATCTGTCAAAACAAACTCTGGTCTATAGACCGCGCTTAATCTATGTTCCGCGTTCGTCGTCAATGGTTGCGTTTCGTTCTCACGTTGACTCAGATGTTTGACATTTAATTTGGTCGTTAATTTTTGATATTTTACTATATGTTTGTTTTTGCATTCGTTATATTTATTAATTTCTCGTTTATTTAACGTTTCAATGCAAACATTATAATCAAATGTCGTTAAAACTGCCTTTAACTCACTGAATGATGTGTCTATGGATTTGTTTATGATATGTAGATCGGAGCGTTTTTGTTGGATTACCGTTCGTAACAACTTTTTACTTGCCTGATTTAAGATCTTAGCGCTTCCTCGAATGTCCTTTTTAGTGGATATTTTGACACAGGTAGGAATGATATTATTATCGCGACATCTCTTCAAAAAGTTTAATGCTGTTAGATATCTTGCGCGCTTAGTCATTAGATCTTCTAATCGGCGAATTTTATTTGCAATTACCAGTCCGTACTGGTTCACATAATGATTTCTTATATTTACGCGAACACTACACATTTAAATAAAACTAATTTTACAGATTTTATCGCGTATATTAACTTATTTTAATTCCTGACGTTTCAAGCACTTTACAGCACCCATGGTCACGGGGGGGGGGGGGGGGGACTGAGGTGTATGACGTCCCAATGTCATAGTTAACCACGGCTACCTCCAGATTTAAAACGAAAAAAAAGATTTGAAACATCGGGAATTAAAATAAGTTAATATGCGCGATAAAATCCGTAAAATTAGTTTTATTTAAATGTGTCGCGTAAATATAAGAAATCATTTTCTTGAAAGTTTAATTCAATCTGTTTATTGAAATTCAAAAGTCATGCATATTCTATCATTACTTATTCGGAAATAACGTCTAACCTGGTAAGAACCGGCTAAAACCCAGTAACTGCAACATACAGTAATATAGCCATATTCTATTTAGTTTTAATAACAATACTCAATCTAATCATCCTCACCATAACAGCCTATTAAAACAATATCTCATCGTGCCGTATATGCCAGTCCTTGCGTTTATTAAGTTATTTTTTATTCATTTTGAGCCAGTATCAGGAAGATTCAGATTCTTATCTCCTATAATATTATAAATCTCATAAAAAGCATCTAAAGAACAAAATATTTCTTCACTGACTATAATATACTACACCTAATACCATAATAAATACCCATTAAAATATTACCACTAATGGTGGAAATGTAAGGGGATTGGAGAGCGATTATACCACCGCATTTCTTTAATGTGTGTTGGGGGACTTCACTCAGACCTGCAGGTTTCCTCAGGATGTTTTCCTTCACCGTCGAACACGTGGTAAACCAGCATTTAAAATTCTAACTAACAATTTCATGTGTGCTGCCGGGGATCGAAGCCGATTTGCTTGCGATCTATAAAATTTACGTCGAGCACTAAGCTCCTGACTAGCAAGGCTATTACAAATTTTATTTATACGTGGTAGAACCATGCTATAGCTATATTAGTAGTATAGTTGTAGCACGAATGGGTCAGCTCGACCTGGGAAGGACCACGCTCTCACAGAATAGCAGCGTAAAATAGCAGTTTAACACTGCTGTGTTTCGTATGGTGAGTGTAGAGAACCGGAGACCCTTTTTTCTGGAAAAGAGGCATCCACATCTTAGTCCTCACGGGTGACAACGCATCTGCATTTTGATTTATTAGATGTGGATGTCTATGGGTCATAGCAACTACTTACCATCAGGTGGGCTGTGTGCTCATTTGTCACCCTATCCTATAAAAAAATAATTATTTAAACTTTTTTTTGTGCGAACTGTTATGCAAGCCTAATAAGACCAGTTCACTGCGCCCGATAAGATATATTGTGACCGTTGATATGGGTATGTATTGATGGAGCATTTTCACTTCTTCTAGGCTAAGTACGTAAAAAGATTCTTTATTACCACGCGCGTACGAATTATATAATCTTTTTATTTTTTCTCCGTTTAAACAATATGTTTACTTTATATAGTTACATTATCACATGATATCGTTATTAAAAATCGCGCTTAATCTAAACCTAATAATAATACTAAACATTCAACTTTAATTTGCTTAGTTTATTTCATACATTACAGCCCATAAAAGTTCGCTGCTGAACATAGGTCGTACATGGGAGAGTCATGCTGCAGCTATATTATAGTTGTAGCACGAATGGATCGGCTCGACCGGGGAAGGACCACGCTCTCACAGTAAACCAGCGTAAAATATCAGCTTATTACTGATGTGTTTCGTTTGGTAAGTGAAAGGCACTGGGTACCCTTTTTCATCATTCGTCATCATTACAGCCTTTCATAAGTCCACTGCTGAACATAGGACTCCCCCAAGAAATACCACAAAGCATGGTCCTAAGCCACCTGCATCCATCGACTTTCTGCATGTCTTACCAGGTCGTCACTTCATCTAGTGGGGGGTCACCCTACACTTCGCCTACCGGTACGAGGCTGCCACTCGAGAACCTTTCTTCCCCATCGGTTGTCGGTTCTTCGAGCTATATGGCCGGCCCACTGCCACTTCAGCTTACTAACCCGTTGGGTTATGTCAGTGTTTCTGGTTCTACTGCGGATATCCTCATTTCTAAGTTTATCACGCAGAGAAACCCGAGCATAGCCCTCTCCATAGCTGGCTGAGCGACCTTGAGCTTCCTCATACGGCCAGCAGTGTAGGACCACGTCTCAGATCCGTAAGTCATCACTGGCGACACGCACTGGTTGTACAATTTTGTTTTCAGCTTTTGAGGTATGTCTTACGAGAAGATGTGTCGTAGTTTCCCGAACGCTGCCCAGCCGAGTTGAATCCGTCGATAGACCTCTCGGTCGAAGTTGGACTTACCTAGTCAGACTATTTGTCGCCTCGTCAGGCAAACCTTTTTAGCAAGGCATTATATATCTTAGCCCTCAGGGGTGACAACACATCTGCATTTTGATTCTTAATCGAGGATGGATATAGATGTCTATTGACAACAATAAACACTTATCATTAGGTGGACTGTGTGCTCGTTTGTCACCTTTATCCTGTAACAAAAAATAGGTCTCTCCCTTAGATTGCTACAGTGGAAGAGACTATGTTATAGTTGTCACGATTTAAATATTTAGATATTTAGTTAATATCAGGAAGATGCTGCAGCCCAATTTCTATTTTAGTTTCCCACTGTTGCCTCTTACGTTACCCATGGGACCATATGGAGTAGTGGATATTCTTTCACCGCTACTACACGGTAAAATTGCGATAGTAATCATACACAATCCTAGTAAAATAATTTCTAGGAACTTATGTGATGTACATACATATTATATTGCATAAGGACAATGGAATCTAATAGTGGCTCCGGACCATCCAATCTGGATTTCTTGAGTTGGCCTATGTTCATCAATGGATTTGCAATACCCTGTAATGATGATTATGATAATTACTTTTTTAATGAAATTTTCAGTCTTTAGGTGTTTAATTTGTTTTGGCAGCGCTTTATATCCGCAAGACACTACCATGCTGAATTTTATACGATTATCATATAGCCTATAACCTACGAAAGAGCAAGACGCTTCTAATGATGCATCTTTTGTCAAAATAAGAGTAGCTTAGGATATCAGAGCAAAAAAATAAAAAAACAACTAATGTGACAAGCTTGTCGACGCCAGATAGTCGACAGTCGACATTTGCATTTATTATAAGGCGCTTAATATTATGTTTATCGTATAGAGCCATACATTATCGTACATTCAATCAGTTACACAACACAAATACTCGCCACTCATTCCCCACACCCGACACTCATATTCATTCTCACATTCTATTTCTATTTTTATTTCCTACCAAACAAGACACAAGCACAACACCAAGAATAATATAATTGTAAATCTGTAAATTCAGACGAATAAATCTTTTAGAGGATCTACAATTTTTTTCTTTTGTTCATCGCGGACAAAGCTAAATTAAGTGTATAATAAAGCATTTACTAAAAACACCAAACAAATAACGTTTAGTCTGTAATAGATATGCCGTCCCATTTATTTCAACGGGCTTATGTTACTTACAAGGTAACGTTATCAATTAAATCTTAATAAATAATTTGTATTATACGGGCTGCCGCACCGAAAATTTTTAAATAAGGGCATTTGTAACAGCTTTCTCCTTAAATAAAGATAATTTAAGATGTTAATATTGAAATATAAATAATAATAATACAATAAAGTATTGTGAGTACTTACCTGAAGCCCTTACTTCGTGGAAACAATAGTATTTTTCTTATATTTAAACAGCTACGAGCTTTTACATTTAACGACAGTTTAACGTCAAATGGAAAACTCCAAAAAACAC
The DNA here is from genome assembly GCA_033319125.1 of Parnassius glacialis. Classification (NCBI taxonomy): domain Eukaryota; kingdom Metazoa; phylum Arthropoda; class Insecta; order Lepidoptera; family Papilionidae; genus Parnassius; species Parnassius glacialis. The sequence continues at coordinate 47,924,110 of JAVANC010000004.1, forward strand.
CAAAGGAAGCGAGGAGCAAACTTTCTGTCGTCAATTGTGCGTACGTCACGATGTGTTTACCTCATAACCGCCAAAAGAAATCTAGACCGGGTTAAATTTCAGGAGACCTAAATCAACTGCGCATGTGCGTGCCCTGGAATTTGACAGACGCTATCCTTTAATAGATGTCACTCTGTTATGTTTGATATTATTTTGTCAATGATTTTGTGGAAAACATTTAAATTATTGTATTCAATAAAAATGCACTTAATTTATCAATAAATTAACTATAATATATAAAATTACATTGCTCTGTTTTGATATTCCGTTTTGAATGTTGTTGTGGACGCATGCATATTTGTTTCTCAATAATCTTTTTTATTTTCACTCATTTTGATTTTAATATATCATATATCGTTTTAATACATAGTGTATTTTTAGTATTAAATAATAACAAAGGAACAAAATTTTTGCGGCATCTGTGCGAAACTGCACTTATTTTTATAACTAAAGTTGTTACGTCGTAGATGCCTTTCGCCGATAGATTACTCTGTAGTTAATTCTATTACAGAGCCCTCTGGTGTCTGTCTATTGGTCTTGTGAAAATAAAGGTTTAATTTATTTTCACAAGGCCAATTTATTATTAACAGTAATAAATTATTTTACTTATGTATTTTTTACATAGTTTATAAAATTTCTAATTAAATATACAAATTAAATTGCAACAAATTCCTGCACTGATTCTGACACTTGTGTGTATGTACAAATAAATTATACAAATAGAGAAGTATTTAACACTTTTAATCTTAAAAATGTCAAACTTCTTACGTTTAAACTATCGTATAGCATATAATAATATATTCGTGTAAATAAGATTATGTGACAAATCATTTTGTAAAATCGCATGTCAGAGTCCTGAAATATAAGCCGCTGAGCTTGTGACCCAAAGTTAACTATGTTTATAGTATGTTATCTTTGTTATGATTAAATAAACAAATATATAAATAAATGATTCTAATTCTCCATTGTGTCTTAGAGATAATTTCAAGTTATTTTACGCAATTTTCAACCGTAAATCTCATCCACATAGCGCTTTTAAGATAAGTATTCCTGAATTTAGACACAAGTCTGCGCTTTTACCGCTAGGAAGAACCCCTTTGTCGTATCTCCTAGATTTCAGGTCACTCATTGACGGATATGATATTCCTCGACATCGAACGAGAAACTTTCACTTCCACCGTTACTTGGAAGGAAGGCTAAATTAGTATCAAAAAGCTTGAAGTGCTCAGTAGTTCGAGACGGTATTTGATGCCGGACCATCAATTGCGACTTTACAAAGCGCATGTTCGGCAACACCGTATCAGCTCCTTTCACTTGATCGTACTCAATGAAGAGCGACTCAAATCGTCGACGACCAAGGTTTTTCTGATCGGCTTGGTCCACTGGCCTTGCGAAGAGACGTTGCATCTCTGAGCATATTCTATCGCGTATACTACGGGCAGTGCTCAGAGAGATTAATAACAGCTGTTGAATTCCACCATCGTATACTGCGACAGAATTCAAAATTCCATTCTTTTTATCCCAATGGTCCACTATGTGCGATTTACGAGGAAATTTCTTCAGCTCGTTTGCCTCCCCTTCTATAGGAAATATGAACTTTAATTCTTCCTTCATGTGTATTATATTTATATGTGTCATACTCGTAAGATATATATATATATATATATATATATATATATATATATATATATATATATATAAACATATAATATAAACAGTTGATTTTAAGTTTTTTAAACGTGGTAGAGCCACGATGCAGCTATATTAGTAGCATAGTTGTAGCACGAATGGGTCAGCTCGACCGGGGAAGAATCACGCTCTCACAGAATACCAGCGTAAAATAGCAGCTTAATGCTGCTGTGTTTCGTATGGTGAGTGTAGAGAACCGGAGACCCTTTTTACTGGAAAAGAGGCATTCCATCTTAGTCCTAACGGGTGACAACGCATATGCATTTTGATTCGCAAACGAGGATAAATGTAGATGTCTATGGGCCACAGCAACCACTTACTATCAGGTGGACTGTGTGCTCGTTTGTCACCCGATCCTATATAAAAAAAGTTTGTATATTAGGAAAGCTTCTGACTTCATTATGACGACCAGACGACAACTGTTCAGTGGTGTCTCCGTGATCGCGAGGGTGAAAACTGACAACGATCACCGTATGGTTAGAGGCACACTGAACCTAAACGTTAAGTTGGAGAGGTCTAGTCTAATGAAGTCAACACTCCGTCCCCCTCGTGCTCTAATCCAAAGTCCCGAAACCTTTCAGCTCGAGTTACAAAACCGTTTTCAGTGCCTAGAAGACTGCAATGAAGTGGACGATATGAATGACAAGCTCGTGGAGACTGTCCATGTGGTCTGAGCTAAGTTTTGCAAGACCCGCCGCAGAAGAACACGAAAAATCTCCGATCACACTGTTAATCTCATGGCTGTTAGACAGGATATGAAGCTGTAGTCTTCAGTAGATTTGACAGCATACAGGCAACTGAACAGACAGATCTCCAAAGGCATGCGGCTGAACTTACGCAACTTTAATACTGCTCGTATTGAAGAAGCCATGGAGCGGAACCAGGGCTCAAAAGTCTTTGCTAGAGATCTGTCTGCCAGAAAGAGCCAACTGTAGAAGCTGAAGACCGAATGTGGCAGCGTCGTTTCCGGGACACCAGAGATTTTGAGTGAGATTGGGAGGTTCTATGGGCAGCTGTACACATCATCGTTGGAGCCACACTCAATTGTGAGTAACGATCCAAGAGCGAGTCTTATCCGACACTATTTAGATGATTTCCCGGACGTCAGTCTGAGCGAGATTAGAGTACTCTCTAGCACCTTAAAAACGGCAAGGCCCAGGGTGAGGATGGAATTACAGCGGAGCTTCTGATAGCGGGTAGAAAACCGGTACTTGAAGTCCTTCAGAAGCTCTTTAATTCCGTCCTCCATGGTGGCATTACACCGGAGACGTGCAGTAGAAGTGCGGTGGTCTTGTTCTTCAAGAAAGGTGACAACGCTCTCTTGAAGAACTACATACCGATTTCCCTTCTGAGTCGCGTCTACGCGCTGTTTTCGAGAGTCCTTACGAATCGTCTCGCGCGCAGACTTGACGACTCCCAGCCTCCCGAACAAGCCGGTTTCCAAAAAGGTTTTAGCACCATAGACCACATACATACCCTTTGGGAAATTTTGGGAGTACAATTTGCCACTATATCTGGCGTATGTGGACTATGAGAAAGCCTTTGATTCCGTCAAAATTCGGGCGGTGCTGCAGTCCCTTCAGCGGTGCCAAGTTGACTGTCGGTATATCGAAGTGCTGAAGTGCTTGTACAGTAGGGCTACTATGGCTATCCGAGTACCAAACCAGAGTACGAAACCTATCCAATTGCAGAGAGGTGTACGACAGGGTGATGTTATATCTCCAAAACTCTTCACCGCTGCATTGGAAGACGTTTTAAGGCTACTGGACTGGAAAGGATACGCTATTAACATCAATGGCGAGTACATCACTCACCTTCGATTTGCCGACGATATAGTCCTTACGGCAGAATCGCTGGAGGACCTAAGCACTATGCTCAATGACCTCAATACTGTTTCCCAACGGATAGGTCTTAAGATGAACATGGACAAAACAAAAATCATGTTTAATGTCCATGTTACACCTATGCCGGTAGTTGTTGGGAACACTAAGCTCGGAGTTGTTGACGAGTATGTTTACCTGTGACAAATAGTCCGACTAGGTAAGTCTAACTTCGACCGAGAGGTCAATCGACGGATTCAACTCGGATGGGCAGCGTTTGGGAAATTACCGCACATCTTTTCGTCATGTATACCTCAAAACTTGAAAACGAGACTGTACAACAAGTGCGTGTTGCCAGTGATGACCTATGGAACTAAGACGTGCTCCTTCACTGCTGGCCGGATGAGGAAGCTCAAAGTCGCTCAGCAAGCTATGGAGAGGGCTATACTCGGGGTTTCTCTGCGTGACAAACTTAGAAATGAGGATATCCGCAGTAGAACCAGAGTGACCGACATAGCCGAACGGATTAGTAAGCTGAAGTGGCAATGGGCCGGCCATGTAGCTCGAAGAACCGACAACCCATAGGGAAAAAAGGTTCTCGAGTGGCGGCCTCGTATCGGTGGACGAAGTGTAGGGCGTCCCCCCACTAGATGGAGTGACGACCTGGTAAGATATGCAGGAAGTCGATGGATGCAGGTGGCTCAGGACCGTGCTTTGTGGCATCTCTTGGGCAGGCCTATGTTTAGCAGTGGACTTGTGAAGGGCTGTAATGATGATGATGATGATTAAGAAAGCTGTATTTCTCATTCAACTGTACTGTTAATGTGCAGTTCAACATTAAACACATGTATCTCTTAAACAAAATATAAAATAAAATAAACGCTTTTTTGACTTGAAATACCTAAATTGATACACAGACTATTGAAGAAGGAAGCGGGTGAAACCGCGGGGCACAGCTGGTACAGTGTACAGTATAAATATAAAGTTTTTTTTTCTTTTTTTTAGACGTTACCCCCACACTAGGATTTTCTCCTGTATCGTGGAGGCAGTTTACAAACACAAATTGCACAAGGACAAACATCCAGACGCGGAACAATTATTTGTAGGCCATACAAATACTTGTTCCGTGCGATTCGAACCCGCGCTCCCTAGCGCAGTAACTCATTGCTAAACCACTGCGCCACGGAGCCGTCAAAGTGTTTCCTATTATCTCGGTCTCAACTGTGTGCGGTTCTTTAAAGATTGTTAGTATAACATTTAACTTTAAAATAAAAAGAACCAAACTTTTCAAAGAAATTAAATTAATTACCTATATTGAATAAAATTATTATATTACAACCGATTTATGGACCACCTTAAGAAGGAATCTGTTTTTATTGGATAAAATATTCTTTTGATTTAATTAAATAAATGTCAAAAAACAAGGATTGTAACATTTATTTGCTATAAAATTAAACTTTTATCTAATATTTTATGCTTGAAAATTATCAAATTAAATAAATCATTTGCCGTTAAATATTTTAATTTTATATTTCATTTCATTTTAAGGTTCCACTTCTACCGTGTGTGAACTGCACGCATGCCTTTTTTCTCTTATGCAGATTTCCTAACTATATTTTCCTTCACCGCCGAGCACGTGGAATCAACAATGTCATCGATGCCGGCGGGGATCGTATGCGGGTTTCTCGCGTACTGTGGAATTTACAGCGAGCGGTTAGCCCCTAAGCTAACTTGTCTTTAAGCATAAACTATTATTTAATTGAAATTGGCAGTATGAACATAAACATTGAATCTTTAATTGAATTTAATTCCTTGTATTTGTAACACATCTTCTTCTAATATTTAAAGATTATTTTTGTTTGTTCGTATTTTAGGCGCTGCTATACTGTTCATCAGTTTTTTTCTCTATATTTATTTAGGGGTTTTTGTTTGGTCAACCCCATTACAAATAACTTAAAATCTATCCATTTACTATTAACCTGCATATACTCATTGCAATATATACTCAATATAATATGGGTAATATTGTATTTTATTTTATATGCCCTTATTAATAATTCACTTGCCTCTCGGTTCCGCTCAGATTCCATTAAGTAAACTTTGTCAACTTGTTGCTTGCACTTGCGTGGAGGCTATAGGCACAGTATAATTAACTTACAGTAGGTAGTGCGCGTTTCGTACCGACAAATTTATTTAAAAGTTATATATCAGTTCAATTAATGTATTAACATTCCTAATTAAACAATATAGGTCACCAAATTTAAAACGACATTTCCACAACTATTTCCTCTGCGGCAGTAACGCGCCGGGTACGAGCTAGTTATACATAAATGTTAGATTTCTGCACTTCTTCTCCAAATAAAATTTAGCTACCTATTCCAAAGATCATACTCCTCCATGCGCGCAATATGCTTAAAAATATTATTAATACAAAATTATATATATATATATAATTTTGTATTAATAACATTTATATATATGTAGGTATATATATATATATATATAATGTATATATATATATATATATATATATATATATATATATATATATATATATATATACTAGCTGACCAGGCAGACGTTGTTCTGTCCTTTCCGAACGACAATTTGCTTTCCCAAAAAACTCCTGAAATTAGCAATAAAAAATTGAGTGTCACTTATCGGGATAAAAACTATCCTATCTCTCAAGTTGGACCAAACTGCACATAGTATGCAATTTTTTTTTGAAATCGGTTCTATCTGTTGAATACTTACAGCAACAAGTGGTGATTATACTACTAAATTGTAGTTTATATTAAACGTTTGTATTTTTAACATAGCGCCATCTATTAAATATTTACTCAATCCAGTCAACTGATATCGTCATCTGACAGAATCGTTTGGAGCTAACAGATAATTGTGACTGTCAAATAATAGACAAATAATTTTCAATAAAATAATATTGTATTGCGACTATAAATTGAGATGTAAGCTATCCTATCTTTTAAGTTGGACCAAACTGCATATTGACCAAAAATTTCATTGAAATCAATTCAGTAGTTTAGGAGTCCATCGCGGACAAACAACGTGACACGTACTTTTTATATATAAAGAAGATTATATATTATATATATACTATATATCCTGCGAATATATATGCGAAAGAAAATGTTAAGGGATGCAACATCTCTTCGCAGCGCGTCAGTGATTCAAGCCGATAGGAAAGGACTATACCTATATATATATATATATATATATATATATATATATATATATATAATATATCCATAAGCCAAATTTCCCGAATGCACTTCGCGACAAAACTCCCGGTACCATCCACACCATTTGGATGCGGGGCGGTCCACCACTGTACGTTTCCAAGGAGTTTTCTTCCACGTACGACCTATCTGTGGAATTGTTTATCACCGGCGATTTTTCCGGATCGATACGACTTAGGGACCTTCAAGAAAACAGCCTACTCATTTTTAAAGGGCCGGCAACGCACCTGCAATTCCCCCGGTGTTGCAATTGCTGATGGGCGGTAGTCACTTACGATCAGGTGAGCCGGAGCAGGTGAGGTATGCTTGTTTGCCCCATCTCCGATAAAATAAAACAATAATCATATCGTAACATCGGTATACGTATACAGACAGATGCGTTTGATAAATCTAGTAGCGTACGCTTTCTATTGGCCTACGAGCACTCGGATTTGAGTGTAAAACTACAAGCCCAATATTTACATTGGTATACATTTAGCTGGAATGCAACAAGCAAAATATTCCAAGTAATATTAAACGTAGCAGTATCCGCAAGATATGAAAAATCAAATCTCATTGAGCTCTGAGTGGAGTAGGATTGCACCATCCAATTCCTATTCCCTTTACAGTCCGTTTGTGTTGGTATAAGCTCTGTTAAAAGTTTTATGTCCAGGAAAATATTTTCTTTAAAGCTTTATAGAAGAATCAATAAGCTAGTATGGATCCCTATCCATACTAGCTTATCGATTCTCCTATAAAGCTATAAAGTTTCCCTAAACAGTGTGATTCGTTACTTCTCGATTTGACCTCCATCATCATTTAATTCTTGTTATTGCAACTTCACATTGTTTTAATTTCCTTTGTATAAAGTATTCAAGGTGTCTCATAGGCACCTTGAATATGGCGTCTCATAATCTCAGAATCTCATAGGCATATTACAGACCAGAATGTAAGAAATATGACCTAAGCAAAACATCGCTAGTTTTCTTGACATTAATGAATTTTGGGAAAATTGACAGTATATATCTGTTTCCGTAGTCCACTTTTTAAAGTATAAAACGACTAACGAATGTAGGCCGCGTGCTGGTAAGTGAATTTTGTGATATAGAAATATCCACACCTAACCTGAATTAAAAATCCAAGTAAAAATTAGTAGTGCTCACACTAAGACAGATTCCTTCGTTGCCTGTAAAAAAGGGTCTCTGGTTCTCTACACTCACCATACGAACACAGCAGTATTAAGCAGCAACTTTTCGCTGGTAATCTAAGAACGTGGTCCTTCCCCATTCAGTCGACCCATCGGTGCTGCAACAAGTGGCTCGTTAGAAGTATTCCAACTTTTGTATGGCAGAAAAGTACTGGGCAAATTTGACAAAAAATATCATATTTAGTGATAAGATTTTTGCAAACAAGATAACAAAGAAGAATAACAAGATCTTGACTTCTAAAGGAACTCCCTGAAAAATTAATTAAATATCACTAAGAATAATGAAAAGATAACTTATTAAGAGCGACTCAGATATAAGCTATTAAACCTGCTTTAGCATAAGTAATGACAAACAAAACAAAGTCTCATTACTTTGAAAGGACTAGATTAGTTTAATTCTCAGAATAATTAATAGAATTAATTCTCGTATGGAATATTGCTTAGGGATCGCCACTGAAAACGAAGTATAATAATTTAGTCTGCAGAAAAGAACCATAAGTGCAATTCATAACCTAAAACAGAACAAACAAACAAAAAAATTAATTTGCGCAGAGAATATAATTGCATAGTTGTATATAACAACAAAAATAGTTTTACTAATATTTTTTTTATTTTTTTTTTTATATGAGAGATATAATAAGTGACTATCGCCTCCCATGAACAACTGCAACACCAGGTAGAATACAACAATAAATACAACTAAAAGTAAACTTTTTAGTTGTATTTACATTTTAAACCATAATTTTGAAAAGTCTTTCTTGTTTTCCTAGGTACCAGTTCCTGCTAGGATGCACTCTTATTGTTATAAATTATACAAAGCTAGATAGCATTATGCCGACATTTTATACTGGGATTGCTGATATACCATACCGTCACTTGTGATGCCATATAGTTTTTGGTGTCCGTATGGACTGAAGTCATTTTTGATATTAATACGCTTAGACAATCTCTATTTAGTAGCAATTTAGCCAGATTTTGTAAATTCAATCGCTGAGTTTTTTAGTGCGTAGTCATACAGAATACCATCGCTAAATATAATGTTATATCTTGTCAGTCAGTAAATAGGCCACAGGCTGGACAAGTAGCTCCTTCGGTGTGGGATTTAAACGAGGTAGAGCTTTGCTCTAGCTATGTAATGGTTGCAACTCGCCTGGGGAATCACCACGCTCTCACAGAATATAAGCTGCTATTAGCTCAATTCTGCTATGCATCGTATGTATCGAATATGTCTTCGAGTGTAGAGAACCGGAAACATTTTACTGGGTACAAATCATACTATCTTAGCCCTCACTGGTGACAAAGAATTTTTTTCATTTTGATTTTTAATGGGGTATTTAATTTACTGTCTATGAGCTACAGCGTCCACTAACCATCAGGTGGACAATGTACTCATTTGTCACCCTTATTCTATAAAAAAAAGTTTTCAAAGTTGTAGGATGTTAACGGTAGCGCTAACTGTCTATTTAATTGCTTTGTAAGAATATCCACTACCCCATATTATCCCGTGGGTATCGGACGATGGTGGCCAACCAGCGTGACGACTATATTCAGCAGTGACCTCTTGAAAACTTTTTTAATTTCCGACGTACCGGCATGGACGCAGGTTCCTTCAGCTTTTCAATTATGAATTTTGATTAAAACTGCAGACTTCCCGGAAATTGAAATTCAGCAGTTTGTGATTATGGCTTTTTTTTAGAATAATAGTGACAAACGAGCACATAATTCACATGGTTAGTGGACGCTGTGGCCCAAAATTTCTACATCCATCCTCGATTAAGAATGAAAATGCAGATGCGTTGTCACCCCTGAGGACTAGATGAAATGCTTCGTTTCCAGTAACAAGTGTCCCCGGTTCTTTACACTCACCGTGCGAAACACAGCAGCATTAAGCTGATATTTTACGCTGGTATTCCATGAGAGCGTGGGTTTACCGTGGTAGAGTAATGCTGCAGCTGTATTAATTGTATAGTTGTACTACGAATGGATCGGCTCGACCGGGGTACGACCACGCTCTCACAGAATACCAGCATAAAATAGCAGCTTAATACTGCTGTGTTTCGAATGGCGAGTGTAGAGAACCGGAGACAAATTTTACTAGAACTGAAAGCATTCCATCGTAGCCCTCACGGCTGACAAGGCATTTGCATTTTCAATCAAAGATAAATGTAGATATCTATGGCCCACAGCAACCAGTTACTATCAGCTGGACTGTGTGCTCGTTTGTCACGCTTATCCTTTAAAAAATATCTTCCTCGGTCGAGACAACCCATTTGTGCTACAACCGTAACATAGCTATAGCACGGCTCTACCACCTATAAGGCAGCTATTTCGATATTACAGACAGGCACTGCAATTTTATTTAGAGATAGATAAAAGGAAACAACCCAGTTGTTATTGGCAATTAATTTTATTTCATTGTATAAATTATTTCAATATTTTACTCGTAAACCCAGTGCTTTGTTTATGTGACATATTAAAAAAAATAAAAATGTGAGTTATTGATGATAAGAAGTTAAATGCGAGGAAAACTAAATTTTAAAGTATGGATTTTCTAAATAGTTTATAAGGATTCATTACTTATATTATATTATAATTTTACAGCGCCAATGCTAAATAACCAATTAACAACACAAATATTTTATCTGACTAAACCTTGTAATAAAACTAATTAAACATACGTTATGTTACGACTAATAGGCGTATAACGGCAAAAACTAAATGCCTTTATAAATTGTATAGGATGCATAAATTATATAGAAGTTTAACCAAACGAAATCGCTTGCACCTAGTTGTAGCTGTGGCAACGATTTAGCTATTTACATATTAACTGTTTTTTATTTTTTATTTCCCAAGAAATTTATAATTCAGTCTTCTTTATGACTAACGAATTAAAAAAAGACACTAAAATATTTAATATCTAATGTACCCTATTTTATTTCAAAGAAATGCGAATAGCAATGTGAAAATTCCAGTAAGAATAAAACTCTTCTTCGCAGTGCCGTATACTTCTTTCAGTGACAACCATTTACCTGCATTCCACGCGCAGTATCTTATTCCATTAAAATAATGATACACGAAAGGGGCTCCCAGTAATATCTTTATAATAACAATGGAAGGCCTCGAGAGATCCAAACTTTGTATTACGGACACATAGGTCTCCACGCCATTGGAAAGGAACAAAGTACCCGCAGAGAGCAGTAAAGCATAGGAGAGCACTATGACACCTGAAATTAAGATAAATTGGTCTTTAGGTGGACTCGTTTGTAGATTTAAAAAAAATTGTTTTAACAGTTTCCCTCCCCGTGAAAAAACAATAGTAAGAGACCCTTTTTACTGGATAAAATGCATTCCATCTTCATCCTCAGGTGCGACAACGCATCTGCATTTTTTTTCTTAAGTATACCCTCTTTCCTATTATTGCTGCCATATCGTGTTTTTATGGCGGTTTAAATAGGAATCAATGAAGGCTAATAATATTCCACTCACCAGATGTCCCTAGTAGCGACTGAGGTAAAGTTTTTTGTTACACAGTGTCAGTTAATTGAGAAATTAGTTTTAAATAAATAGTTTATCATTATCTAGAATATTATATTAATACACAACACAATGCGTCAGTGGTTTGATTTTGAATTTTTTGCACTTATAACTGTTTTTTAAAAAAATCGGCTTTTAGTTATTTATTATACTTTGGTTTATTTATTTCTAATGTAATTAATATAAAATATAACTAATAATACAGAAACAAATTTTGAAGATTATATTTTCCTAAGAAATTATCATCCCCGCTATGAAATCTGTCAAATATTTTACCTCACTGTAAAGTGGCGCCGCCCTAGTGGCAGAAAAAGTCGTGGATGCCCTCATTGAGCATCTTCTGATTTGTTTCCCTTTGTCGCCTATTACAACACCCACGGGATGATATGGGGTAGTTGATATTCTTGCATGGCCACTACACGGTAAGCAGCAGCGTCTTCCTTATAACGATTAAAATAAAATAACTGCGGTTGCCAACCCGGTTGCTAAGCGTGGCAACTATGGCAAATATCCCCCTATGATGCAATCTATGGTGGAGGCCTATGTTCAGCAGTGGACTTTAATAGGCTGTAACAGTAACGGTAATTGAGCATACTGCAACACTGGGAAACATGATCGTATTTGCAAAAGCTAAATATGAACCTTAGTGCGAGCTCCTCATTAAGACATGACGGGAAGGTATCGACAGTAGCAAGGATAATCTTTCCACCTAACGCTGCCACCCTTTTTTAAAAAAATTCTCTTGTATCGTGGAAGTAGTTTAAATACATAAATTGTGCAAGGACAAACATCCAGATCCGGAACAAACAATACTTGTACGCTATTCAAATATGCACATTATATAGTCATGCTGCAGCTGTATTATGGTTGCAGCACGTATGGGTTGGCACGACCGGGGTAGGACCACGCTCTCACAGAATACCAACGTAAAATAGTAGTTTAATGCTGCTGTGTTTGGTATGGTGTGTGTATAAAACCAGAGACCCTTTTTAGTTTACAGTTGTGGGGATAAAAGTTTCTGAAAATTAAATGATTTAGTACTAAACTGAAAGCTAAAACATGTGTTTATGAAGTACATTATAATGAGTTACATCTGCTAAAGTTATAAATAATTTAATAAACAGTGGCCTTGCAATCAACCATCATCAGCGGATTACAAGAGGCCTGTTACAGATTTAAAGCTAGAACAAAAGTGAGTAGAAACATAAAACAGATGAGACCAATTATTTCAGAATATCACGGATAGATCTGTTGAAGACATTTGGATTTGAACCTAGAATATCAACATTTAAATGGTCCTGAGATATATCATTGTAGAGGCGACACATCCTAACCACTGGGTGATGATGATGTGTTGGTAATTCTTAATGTGTCATTGGTGGAATAGATTATTGAGTGATAGATGTGTGGTAGAAAATTTAGAGATCATTTACATTCCAATATAATAGAATAGAATCATTTTTATTCAATATAAATTTCATGAATAATTATTGTAAGTGAATTTATTTTTTACTTTTACCATTGGTTCGGAAAAAATCCTCAGTCCTGGGAAGAACCAGCATGAAACCCAGCGGGACTTCTTTTTAATGAACATTATTTAAAATATACTATTTTATACAATTAGCACAAATACATTAAAACAGCGTGTTAGCGATCACCTCATTCCCAGGGGTTATTGTCAATCATGTACACTTTAGTAGCATAATAAATATTACTAAACAATTTTTGCTTAATAAATGGTAGAGAGAAGAAATTTCTGGAGAGAAATAAAACTATTGAATACAGAAAAAAGACGAGACGACACGCCAACCTCCTTAGTTAACAAAGTAGAATACCATATTTTATTTGACGCAACCTCTAGTACGCACGCTGCCAGCAACTACGCAAATATCTTTGAAACTATTCAGTTGCCGTTTATTTAGTAACCGACAAGTATTTACCCATGCACTGTCATATCTATTATGATTTTGAATAACTTCCATGAAAAATCCTCTAAACCCGAGTCCTATACAAAGATTTGACAATAAAAAAAGTTGCCGCTTTTGCGATAAAATTCGTCGAATTGCATGGAAAAGCGCTGCATGTTAACTTTAGCATCAGCTTTACTCTTTTTGCTTACGTCTGTGTGCGAAGTACTGTTACTTTGTACAAAGGCGATTTGGCGCTTGCCACTATAAATTTCATACCAACCTTTGTAAATACAAACACCGTAACTTTCACCCGTCATCCGCGAGGCTAGTAGCTTAGACGTTACACTCTTATCGACAGCTTAAACTGTACCAAAGCGCTACGCGTTTGTATATCAGATTGAAAATCTCAAATGCACAGTTTAATTTAACTAAATACTTTCGTTTCTCAAATAGCGAACAAGCTTAAAAGTTAAAATAGTAATTGAAAAACCCGACTGCGTGAAAAAGTTTACTGAGAAGAGGAAAATTTTATACCCTGTATCATTTCCACAACTAAGACGAATCTAACGACACGTGTTTAAATCACACCATATGTCAAAATCCATCAAGCCGCTTAGACTATAGAGCGTGCCAAAGAAAACATACATAGATATATACATATATACTCTCGAATAACATTACACTTCTTCTGCGGCAGTCGGGTAAAAATTATCATTTTAAGGAATGATATTAAAATGAGGAATAAGTAAACGTTTGAATTAAATTCAAAGTTTGTCTTATTGAAAACATTTTACGATAAAGTGTGATTCTGCATAATATTGTGAAGAAGATTTATGGTACGCGAGTGACACCGACAAGTAATGACGGGTTGTTGCACAAAATTCGTGCTCGGCGATGGGAATGTAGTACAAGTATAGTAAGAACGACCAAAAGCGCGTGTGTGTTCGACAATGCACTGTAGACGTATAGGTAATGATTACCACGACAACGTACGTAGATATTTGATATTTACGTACCATATCGACTCGCGGCTCTTCGCATGATATTGTTGTTTTATAGTTACTTAGGATAACGCCGTAGAGCAAGATCTAAAGTATACGCCATATTGCTTCAGTATTAATTGACAGATTTCACAGTATATATATTTTTTAATTTGACTGGCATGTTGGTTTTCTAAGTATAGCCTTCATTACCGAGCAAACGTACTGTATGTGTGACGTACGTAATAATAATAATAATAAGCTTTTCAGCTTCGGAGAGGAGGTACAAAAGTGACCCACCTTTTCTATATGGATGATCTCAAGTTATTCGCCTCCAGTAGCTCTCATCTTATGGAATTGCTAAACATCACTTGTGAATTTAGCAATTCTATTAGAATGGAGCTGGGGACGGATAAGTGTGCGGTCCTCCATGTCAAAAGGGGAAGGGTTGCTAACTCTGAGGGCATAGACTTATCTATGCCCATCAGCATAAGAACCCTTTCCGAGGCTGAAACATACCGATACCTGGGTATGTCACAGAACATCGGTGTGGATGAGGCGGGTATGAAACAGTCAGTTTGCGATGTGTTTTATGCACGCTTGACCAAAGTGCTTAACAGCCTTTTGTCCGGTGTGAATAAGACGCACGCATATAACGGTTGGGTCATGCCTGTTCTCATGTATACCTTTGGCATGCTCAGGTGGACTCAGACCGAACTAAACGCTCTGGACAGAAAAGTCCGCACTATAATGACGTCCCACAGGATGCATCATCCGAGATCGTCAGTAATGAGGCTGTACTTGCCGCGGAAGCATGGTGGACGCGGCTTTTTAAGCGCGCTTACCATGCATAATCGCGAAGTGTGCAGCCTCCGTAATTACTTTCTGACGAGAGCGGATGATCCATACTATAGGGACGTTATTTGTTGTGATAAAGGACTTACCCCTCTATCCTTAGCCAACAAGCAATGGCAAGACCCGGCAGTACAGAGCATTTCCGACCGGGAGACCGTATGGAAGGAGAAAGAGCTCCACGGGAGGTTCTACAAGGCTCTACATGAGCCTTTCGTAGACACAGTCGCCTCCCTCCACTGGCTACGTTTCGGTGACCTCTTTGGGGAAACCGAGGGTTTTGTCTGTGCGATACAGGATCAGGTTATTAAGACCAACAATTATCGGAGATACATCCTAAAGGATGGCACCGTTGACGTCTGTCGAGCTTGTCGCCATCCCGGTGAGTCACTTAGGCATGTCATCTCCGGTTGTTCGGCGCTTTCTAACTCTGAGTATTTGCACAGGCACAACTTAGTAGCCAGGATTCTACACCAGGAGCTCGCTCTGAAATACGGTCTCGTGGATCGGAAATTGCCGTATTATAAGTACTTGCCGGAGGCCGTGCTCGAAAATGACCGCGCCAGGCTCTACTGGGACCGGGCCATCATCACAGACAGGACTATTCTTGCGAATAAGCCTGATATTGTGCTGATGGACCGGGCACAGTCAAGGATATTTTTGGTCGACATTACCATTCCTTATGACGAGAACCTCGTGAAAGCCGAAACAGATAAACTGACTAAATATCTGGACCTGGCTCACGAGGTGACCGACATGTGGGGTGGATTGCCGGCCGAAATTATACCTGTAGTCGTCTCTGCGAACGGGTTAATCCCAGTCAGCCTCTCGGGTCATCTGAGACGACTGGGACTCCGTGACGGACCGCTCCAAGCTCAAATGCAGAAGGCGGTGCTCCTCGATACCGCCCGCATCGTCCGCCGGTTTCTTTCCCTCTCCCCCTAACCCTCGGCCGTTTGGTCTCCCCTGCCGAGGGCTTCCATCTGGTTGGGTTTTTATTTATTTATGTATTTTTTATGTATTATTTTATTTTGTTCATATTTATGTATGTTTATCATTTTCATTTACAATTATATATTTATACAGCCCAACCAGATGAGAAAACTATATAGATACCCCATAAATAATAATAATATAGCTAAAATAGTAAGTGAATATGTACTTGTAGCAGAAGCATTCCTTCTTCCATAACGATTTAGTAAATAAACATAGAAATTTGATAAATGAAATAACAATACTAATTTTAAAGCCAAGTGAAAGAATAACATATAATCCAAGTGTTGGAACGAAACCAACGCGCAAAATTGTTTAAAAGCGTTTTAGTGTCGTTAACGGGACGTACAAAATACACGCGTGCTACAGAAATGAAGGTGCGACTAAATAGACACATAGGCACCAGAGATACGAGTATTTTATCGCAATTTTGATGCGCGAGAATTGATACTTCTAGAAATAGTAAATAATCATACATGTAATACTCAATTTGAATTCTTAATAGAATTGATTTTTGAGATACTTTATAATAATTGAGATAAACAATTATAATTTAAACACCAGGAAGAAATATCGACGTTTGAGTTCTCGATATTTAAGCGATAACCATATAATATTGCTATAATATGAAAGCCATGTTATTGAGTTAGATTCTAAAACGGCTACATTTTTATTAAGATGCTTTGTATTCTGATAAAAACAAAAAAAAAATTGAAATAAAATAACTTTTCATCCACTCAATGTCGCACGTTTACTTTGTGCTGAACAAATTGCATGCAACAGATCAGCGAGCGCTAAAAGCCTTTTACATCCATTACAGTGAACGAGACGGTCTGTAATGATAACAATAATTAATTTTGAATGCCAATGCTTTCTAAAGTTGCATTAATGAATAACTGCATAAAATGTCTCTACCAGCAAATTTTACAATTTGCTCCAATTCAGTTAGCGTCTTCCATTAGAGTTATAAATGCTTTTCAAAACATTCTCAAACAAATGACACTATTTAAGTGGTTTAAGTGAGATACTAATGGATGTTCTACTAGTTTTCATTGTTTGTAAAATGCATTTCAGTTTGATTCAGTTTACTGAGCAATTACTGACCCGCATTGATAATTTCTAACGAGATTTACACGTGTCATGTTTGCTTGACCTTAACGTGAACTAATCAATACATAACTATAATCAATTGCTAATTAAATTCCCTCGGCATAACAACCGCAATCAGATTGTGTCGAAGGAAGTATCCTAATGCAGATACATTATTGTATGTGTGTAGTATTGGATACTTGACGGCTTCGTGGCGCAGTGTCTTCGCAATTAGTTTCAGCGCTAAGGGCCACAGGTTCGTATCCCGCACGGAATAAGTATTTGTATGGCCTAGAAATAATTGTTCCGGGTATGGATGTTTGTCCTTGTGAAATGTATATATGTAAACTAGCTATGTTCTATGACGCATGTTTTCTCAGAATGCCAGAGTAAAATAGCAGCGTAGTGCTGCTGTGTTTCGTATTGTGTGTAGAAGACCGGAAACCCTTTTTACTGGAATCTAGACATTTGTACTTAATCATCAGGGGTTAAAACTCAGGTCCGGTAATAACACCGTCATTGGGAAGCCATGAGATTTCTCTGGCATTTACCATAATCACCCATTACAGCACCCACGGTACGAAAAGTTTTTTTTTTTACAGAAGAAGAGTTACAAACGAGCGCACAGTGCACCTAGTGAATGCTGTGGGCCATAGACATCTACATCTATCCTCGATTTAGAATCAAAATCTGTCTTGGATCCTTTTGGAAACACGTTCGTTTATTGGAAATGGATAGGAATATCTCTTAACAGGCAAACAAATTTCAAAAATATAGGGGCAGGGCAGTGGAAGTATCCTTAATTTTTGAAATAATGGCTTACAATGATCTAAATAGTCAGCGCCACACATGGCTCTAAATTAGAGAAAATGTATTAGAGCCTCTAATACATTTTCTTTGTGCTTTACTAATCATTCGTCCCTGTGTATTTTTCATCAAGTTGTCACTCTCTGATGCTTATCGATAACCTTTCTTCCCCATCAGTTGAGTTCTTATTCATGAGCCATATTGCCGGCCTATTGCAAATTCAGGCTGCCAAGCCATTGAGCTATGTTAGTTACTTTCGCTCTTCTGTGGATGGCCTCCTTAAGGATTTCATACGGCAACCCCCAGTATAGTACCCTGAGTGATTTTGCGTTTCCTCGTATGGCACTGAGGGATGTCATTACAAATAATGATTCCAAATGAATACTAATTTTAACGTCACTAATATTGCCGTTCAGCGCACCAATCAAGCTTAATAATAATAATTTATGGATGATAATAACCCCTGTGAATGAGATGTTTGCACCAATATTACATATTAATCAACAAAACAAAGTTTTGTGCTGTAAATTATTGTGTAATATAATAGCGGCAGGTTTTCCCAATATTGGCTCTTGTAAAATTAACTTTAAATAGTCAAATTACTATATTTAAGTCCAGAAAAATATATATGTCATAGATACATCCTTTATTGAGTGTTATTAAAATTATTTTTTTTATTTTTTATAATAAATAAAAAAATTAAGGGTTCAAAACACGATACATAATACATTGTACTTTGCTCGATCGAAATAAAAATCCGAAACAGTGTCGATTTTAAAACCTTTTTTGTTTTCATCATAATTACAGTACGAAATTACATCCCAGGAAATGAATCCATGTACGTGCACCATATATCTAAAAACTAACAAGGAGGATGCGGGAAGTAAAGACTGTGTAAGAACCTCCGCAGGAGGCGAAGTTATAGCCGAAAAAAGTCTTCAAAGATTCAAAGATAAGAATTTTTAATGTTTTAGTTTGTGGTAATTTTGACCCCCTAGGAGTGTAATGAGAACTTTTTCCCCCAATTCAACCATGACCACCACGATATCCTCTACATGATAGGCTATTCAAAATGACTAGGCCTAAAGTTCGAGTCATTTCTAAAGTCTTTACTTCCAATAAGTTCTAACGAAAACAATAGTGCATTAACAAAAATGGTGCATTATTTTGGTCCGTATAAAAATAAAAATGTTCGTCCACAATTTGCTTTATACAATGCTTTATTCCAAGAGTTGATGAGACATTTTCTGCGTAAATAATACCTCAAAAGAAAGAGCAATAATAAGCATGCTTTAAAAAAGGAACAACAAAGGTTATTTTATTAATTTTTTTATGATGGCATAATGTGTTTATGCCATCATAAAAAAAATTTAAATTTTAAACGTTTAAATTTTTTTTAACTTCAAAAATTTAAATATGCGTAGAATGTTTTTCTGATGACAAACATGCTAGGAAATTATTTTGTTTGTGTAACATAACACCTGTTACTGGACAGTATTTTTTTTTTTTTTTTTATAGAATAGGGGGCAAACGAGCATGCGGCTCACCTGATGGTAAGTGACTACCGCCGCCCATGAACAACCGCAACACCAGGGGAATTGCAGATGCGTTGCCGACCTTTTAGAAAGGTGTAAGCTCTTTTCTTGAAGGTTCCTAAGTCGTATCGGTCCGGAAAATTCGCTGGTGGTAATTGATTCCACAAGGAAGTCGTGCGAGGGAGAAAACTTCTTCGAAATCGCACAGTCGTGGACCGCCAATCATCCAGATGGTATGGATGGTAACGCGAGTTTTGTCGCGATGTGCGATGGTGAAATTGAGCGGCTGGAATTAGTCCGAACAATTCCTCAGAGCACTCCCCGTGATAAATGCGATAAAATACGCAAAGAGATGCAACATCTCTACGCAGTGCCAGTGTATCGAGCCGATCAGAAAGAACTCGGTCGTCGACGATTCGAACCGCTCTGCGCTGGATGCGGTCAAGTGGAAGGAGCTGGCACTGGGGTGCCCCGGCCCAGAGATGAGAACAGTATTCCATGTGGGGCCGAACTTGCGCTTTGTAAAGTTGCAAGCGATGTGCCGGCATGAAATACTGTCTCGCTCTGCTGAGCACGCCAAGCTTTTTAGAGGCCAATTTGGCCTTCCCTTCCAAGTGACCACGAAACTGCACACTATTCGATATGTCGACGCCAAGGATTCCGATACTGGCTGAGGCAGTAAGGGGAGTGCCTTGAAACTGAGGAGATACGACAAAGGGGTTCTTTTTAGCGGTAAACGCGCAAACTTGTGTCTTCTGGGGATTGAACTGGACTAGATTTAGTCGCCCCCAATCCGAGACTTTGTTAAGCAAAGACTCGACTTCAGACACAAGTTTGTCCCGGTACTCGGCGACGTTTTCCCGAGAAATATTGGCACGGCCGGTATATAAGGCATCACCAGTGCTGTCGTCCGCATAGCAATGAATGCTGCCAGTTAGCAACATATCATTGATATGAAGGAGAAACAGCGTTGGTGATAGCACGCAGCCTTGTGGAACACCAGCGTTGATAGGCTTGAAATCAGAGCATTCTCCGTCTACTACGACCTTGATGCTCCGATCAGCAAGGAAACTGGTGATCCATTTGCACAATTTCTCGGGAAGCCCATAGGAAGGAAGCTTCGAAAGAAGCGCTTTGTGCCAGACCCGATCAAAGGCCTTCGCTACGTCCAAACTAACGGCTAATGCCTCCCCCTTGGACTCTACTGCCTCCGCCCATCTATGAGTTAAGTAGACTAGAAGATTATAATTATTATTAGCAATTAAATGAAAAAAAGGGTTTTATTGTTAAAAACCTTAGAAATTTAATTAAAAAAAGGTCTAAGACAAATTTAGCTTAATATGTTCTAAATGATCTAAGGTATCAACCCCTTCAGGTTTTGCACCCATCATATAATAAGACTTCTGTGACTTTCAATAAGTATTATTTATAATCTATATTGAATAATAAAATATCTATTTCTATTTATATTTCTTAATATGCTTGTATTAGTAGTTTTTGGAACCATTAGGTTATTGCTGCTTACAACTAAAGGCAATTACAATTTATTCACTGTTAATTTAATTTATAATTAAAGACTACTTACCAGTAATTCGCTGGACTATAGAGGTCATGGCCGTTAGGGTTGGTGCATAGATTGTTAAATGCGGTGACATTGGCCTCTTCAGTTCCATGTTCTTTAGGTCATGGGGCTTGTCTGGTGGAGCTACATAGGGCTTATAAGATATGGAGTGTTTGCTCCCTCCTGTGTTTCCTCCGCCAGCTTGACCACCGCACGCTGACGTGAATGTCGTTACTGCTTGGAGACAAGGGGTCCCTTTATAGACGCTGAATCTGAAAATGGACGATATGCTGTGCAAATAGAATTTACATTGTCAAACGTATCCTATAAAAAAGGATGTTTCAAAACTTCGTAGTTAATATAACAGCATTCGTATTGTTTGAGACATTTCATAGTTAAAGTTTATAGGAAGAAGGAGTAAGTCTAAAATTTATATATAAACCCGGCGCATTGCTGCCTTTATTATTATTTAGATATTTATTTTGTGTGAAAATATCGCTGCTCTAAAGCCGCGTAATCGATACGCGGATTTAGAGTAGCGATATTCAATTACGCGCTCCTGGCGCGCGCGCGTCATGGCTGACCACGCCGACCAGTGCGTTCCGCGGAACGCGCTCCAAATGTTTGAAGTGTATCAACTAAGCGCGCCTGGCGCGCGCATCGACCATTGCAGTGTTTTACCGTTCAACATGGATATACGTATATACGATCAACTGCCGCTTTGATAGTTGTCTCAATGCATCTTCTCTGGGCGCTATATTATAATACAAGCGATAAAATTTAAAAACTTTGTACAACCGACTTCAATATAAATAATTTATTGTCGATTTTTTAAGAAACCGCTCTACCGATTTCGATAAAATTTACAAGGGACTACCTGGAAAGTATACTCTTTGAAACAAAAAAAGAATTTTCCAAATCTGTTCAGGCGTCTTCGAGTAATCGGTGAATATACATAAAAAAATTAGATACCGTCGAATTAAGAACCTACTCCTTTTTTGAAGTCTGTTGAAAAACTACATTTGATATTCCACAGCAGATCTTTTAAACCATACAGTTTTGCTAATTTACAGCAACTTTGGTTGGCAACATACGAATGATGAAAACCACCGTCCCAACTAGCTCGCGTGCCAAATCTTAACTAATTTGATACGCGGTAATAAACCGACACCAGATGGAACGGCCCGCTTCACGTTTGTGCGTTCCAACGGACAATTTGGCCCCCGTTCCAAGGCGGAAATGAATAAATTTTGCGCGGCTGGTATGCGCGCCAATGTTAGACCTCTTGGAGCGCATAATTGATACGCGACTTTAGTAGGTACTAGTGGCGGTGCGCGTTCCAAAAATGACAAGGTTCTACGTAAGTAATATGCCCAGCAGTAGGAGGTATATAGACTGTTTCTTTACTATACATTTTTTACAAACTACATATAATTAAAATTGATATATATTTATATTTTAAGAAAATACTAGCAATTCTATACTACATTACAAATATTCCCTTTAACCTTAAAAACCACCATCAGGTAAGCTTAAAATGCTTGTGTTAAGAGTGGAGGATTCGATCCCACGACATTAAAGTTCGCCGCCTGCACTTCAACTCAACCTTTAGGCTGTCATCTCTTCCAATAGTCGTGTTTTAACTTAAACTAGGCACATGTCAAGGGGCGCAAGATTCAAAGAGGCGAGTGCGTAAGTCTTAAGTTTTTCTTGCCTAAGGAGATTGAAAAAATATCTTTGCTCAACGATTACATTCGTTAGGGATACTGATAAATCAAATATCGGAAAACAAAAATGTAGACGAATACATTTTTAAACAATTTTAAAGGAACAATTTTATTCATAGCATTATGTATATTTATTGAGGGCATGGGTATTGGGTTTACATGGTCACAGATAAGCACCGCACCTCGCTGGGTTTGGACAACGAGGTGGGTGTATCTGAAGATGGTGACGCGCGTGACCTTGATAGAAGACATTCGATTTTGCTTTTACATTACAGTACGTATGGCTAAGCGCTGCGCGATTACCGCCCGCTATAGCTAAAACGAATAAGCGCATGAAAAAATGTGTCAAACAAAATGTGTCGCAAATTTTATGCTCTACAACATTTGTAATAAATATTTACACCATTAGAGCAATAGAAACAGACATAATCGCAGAAAACATGTTTTTTTACCTTCGAGCTTCAATAACTTACTTGAGACTTTTGAGACAACTTTTAGAACACGAAACTGAAGATAACTAAATTAATTTGGAAATGACGGTGCTTGTTCGAGTTCCAACCAATAGTAGTTTAAGCATTCTAGATAGAAATGTATAGAAAAATTGGCAAAATAAATGGAGTACTTTTATCTATCGGCATATGTACGTTAGAGAGTGAAGTAAAATTTTATCTACTCCTTATATTCCGCTAATTTTGTCTGTGCATATGTCAATTTGATTTACATTCGATCTCTAAATTGTAGTTTTCGAGGGTGAATGGGATCTATCAGCTCCGGAAAAACACATTTCTGATAAAAGTATTTTTTTCTGATAAAGATACCTTTTATCATATTTTAAAAATTTGTCTGTCGTCCAAAACGCATCACTTCTTTCAATTATATCAATTTCTATGCCATTTGGCGTTCAAATAACAAAATAGCAAAACTTTTGTTTTGTTATCATTAGTTAGCCTCGAGCATTGAAAGAATGACATAGGTCGTAGCAGACTGAGTCGAATAAAATACGAATAAGCACGCGTCACCGCTCGTGCATATGGGCGTGAGCGTCGTCCTCCCGCACCGCACCGGGGAAAACATTATTCAGTTCAGTGAGATGCACGATAATTAATAATAAAACGTGCGCGTAAAATATACGAAAAGGCTAATGGAAAATCGAGTTCTATAAAAACCACTGCATGAATCAATTACAAAATTTTCGCTCAATGCTCAATTATCGAAGAGTTTTTATTAAATTCTTCGATAATTGAGCTTTGTCGGTACTGACTTTGTGTTGGAAATTTTACATTTCATTCATTAATAATTTACGCCCAAAACTGTGTTAAAATTGGCAATAAAAACGAATATTTGGTAGCTTGTAACTTTTTAATGGCTTTTTATTTTACTATTCTGTTTCCTCACAGAGAAAATTAAAAATGATACAAAACGACATCATGTTTAACTTTGGATGTACAGGGTCAAACAACGGAGTAATACCCTCCCGAATTTTTTATGGAAAAAATGTCGACAAGTGTCACCTTAAATATGGACCCTGTAAGTGAAACATACCTTCCCCGGGTGAGCGTCACTCCACCGCGCCCAAGAAAGTGTTCCAAAGCGCGGATTTTTTCACTTTTAAAGGAAGTCGTACTATGTATATGAAAAGCGTGCAAGTAAAAATAATCCTTGATTTGCTATCAATCTTTTGTACATAGAAAAGCGAAATCACTTATAATTTCTGTGCTATCTGCCACGAAATATGAACATTTTTAAATGAAAATATTTTTTACATAAACCGCGTTTAAATAAACTTTTTAATTTCCGACGTTTCGGGTGCTTTACAGCACCCATGATCACGAGGGGCACTGAGGTGTATGACGTCCCTATGTTATAGTTAGCCTGGCTACATTCAGTTTTTGAATATTAATTTTTGGTCGGATCTACGCAAAAATTTAAAAAAATTGCCAGGCATCTGAGCGCACTCCCCTCATCCCTAAAATGCACCCGTC
The DNA here is from genome assembly GCA_033319125.1 of Parnassius glacialis. Lineage (NCBI taxonomy): Eukaryota > Metazoa > Arthropoda > Insecta > Lepidoptera > Papilionidae > Parnassius > Parnassius glacialis. Next base: position 47,949,071 of record JAVANC010000004.1, read on the forward strand.
AAATTAAGTTTTATTGAATCGTTTGAATGGTGACTGGCATGTCGCGTGATAAAGCAGCCGTCAGCACACTGAAAAACTACAAGCGTTATTACAGCGCTTCTAAGCGTCCGAGCATTTAGTCGCAGCGCTCGAGTGACAACTATATTTTCCTATATTATACAGTTGCAATAAAATGTTTTTCGTTCGTCTCGTCATAATCGGAAAAAAATCACTTCTATATGCCACCACCACGATTTAGCCGCCAGGGCGGCACCACTTTGCAAAGGTTGAAATTTGACAGATTTCATAGCGAGGAAGATAATTTCTTAGGGAAATGTAAGGGTTATTGTTTCTTTCTGTATTATTACTTATATTTTATATTAATTAGATTAGAAAGGAATAAACCAAACTAAGGATAAGTATAACTAAAAGTAGAAAAAAATCAAACCACACGGGCAATCTTTTATGTATTATATAATACTCTACAAAGTGATAAACAATTATTTAAAACTAATTTTTTAATTAACTGACAATGTAACGAAAAAAACTTTACCTCAGCCTCAACTAGCGACATCTGGTGAGTGGAAGATTACTAGCCCTCATTGGAATTTCATCATTAAACTATATACGCTATGTTTAAACGAAAATTATGCGGAAAAAGAAATACGAACTGATAAGCAACTCTTTTTTTAAAAAATAGAATCAATCGTTACTTTGCGGAAGTTCACTATATTAAAGATCATAAAATTTATTAGCTAGCACTTTTAACAGTGGTAGAGCCACGCGGCAGCTCTTGCTGTCGCACGGATGGGCCGGCTCGAACCGGGGTGGTACCACGACCTCACAGAATACCAGCGTGAAGTAGAGGTTTACCTCTGCGTTTCGCTTGGTGAGTGCAGGTGACCGGAGGCCCTTTTTACTGGAAATGAGGCATTCCATCTTAGTCCTCACGGGTGACAACGCATCTGCATTTTGATTTGTAATAGAGGATAGATGTAGATGTCTATGGGCCGCAGCAACCACTTATCATCAGGTGGACTGTGTGCTCGTTTGTCACCCTTATTCTATAAAAAAAACTAGGTTTTAAAATAAAATTATATGTCTTAGCTATACGAGTATTGAAGAGCACCTCCCACCCTCCCTCAATTACGTGTACTATCCCCGTCACCACTAATCCCAGCACTGCTACAACTAACACCATTATACTAGGAAAGACACACCGTCTTTTTAAAAACTAAAGCATTCAGTTATGCAAATATTTTATATTGTAGTAAAGAAAAAAAAGGTTGCATTGAAGAGGTGTCACGTGGTGCGGTGTGATGTCTTGTGTGACGTGGAGAAGCAAGTATTTGTGATTGGTGGAGCGTAGATGAGAGATAAATGTAAAGGCAATTTTTCTGTTGTAAAATATGTGTTTCATTTTCAAAAATATTAAAATTTAATTATAGAAAGACAAAAGTTGTTCATTTCATTTGAAAAGTAAATTACGACGTTACAATATAGACAATTGTCATAAGTTAAAAGCGACTGCAAAACTGAACGTGCACGGTAACGAGATGGAATCGCTTTGATGAGTAATTTTACATTAGTGGGTCCACCTTAGCCAATGCCTGCCAATATCTCACTGTAGCTATCAAACATATACAAGAATGGTTGTTGTATATAGAACCTAACGCGAAATGTGCAAAGAATTTTTTTATAATAAAGTTAATATTGGCTAACAGGCTCACTACCATCTCTCACTCCATCTCGATAGTAAGAGGACGCCGTGGCCTATAGACATCTACATGCATTTTTCACTAGCCAGCCGTCCTTGTTTTGCTTGGATAGGATTACTACTAATGCGGTGTTATTTAGTTTTAAGATAACCAACCACTTACCATCATGTGGGCTGTGTTCCTTTGTCTTTTCTATAAAAAAAACTTAATTTATCAAATTTATGTTTAAAAAAAGGTTTTAATTTTCCGGATAGAATAGAATAGAATATTTTTTTATACAATATTATTTATTATTACATAATACTTATTGAAAATCATTTTTTATTTACCACTGGTTCGAAAAATACATATGTCCTGGGAAGAACCAGCAAGAAACTCAGCGGAACTTTTTTTTTCAAACATATTTCACTTAACAATAATTTCGTTTATACAATTTTTAAATGATTTTTCGTAGAACCAGCATGGTGGCGATCACCTTATTACCAGGGGCTATTTTCATTCATGTATTCCTTTATATTATAATAACCCTTTTTGTACAGTTTTTCTTTAATAAAACTTTTAAACTTGTTTATTGACAAACTGAATATGTTCTGGGATTTTGTTGTAAAAGCGTATACATTGCCCCATAAATGAATTACTGATTCGGTGGAGTCTTATATAAGCTTATGTATGTTCCTAGTGTTTAAAGTATGCACGTCCTTCTTCTTATTAAAGTTAATTATGTTTTTATGCACATACATTACATTCTCATATAGAAAGATCAATCAAAGATATTCCGATACCAAAGTTAATATTATGTTTATTTCGTTAAAATTTTCTCGGAGGGACCCTACAATTTAGGTTATAAATCGCCCGTACGGCTCTGTTTTGGATAAAGGATAGCCTAGATCCCTCCTGGCATTGCTTGCTGTCTATGTGTTCGTAAAGTTACATCACAAACTATTCAGCCATTTCAAAGATTAGCCCGGATAGACAGACAGAAAAACAGACGACAAAAAATTTAAGAATGGTCATTTATGTGTTAATAACATGAAAATAACTCCCTAAACCTAATATAAACCAGTTGTTTCAATATTGCAGACAGATTCAATATTGATATGCATAGATTAAGAATCAATGAAGATGCGTTGTCATCCAGGACTAATAAGGAATGCCTCTTTACCAGTAAATAGGAAAATAAAATTGATCAATTTATATAAAAATTGCAATTTGATATGATATGGTTCAAGCTATAAAAATTTAAACTAAGCTATATAAGCACAATTAGCCTCCCTCACCTTATCACTCCTCTCTGCAGACCTAAATAATTAGTATGCATAAAGCAATAGACAGCAAACACTATCACAATGTTTATAACCTAATAATTTTGGTTATGTTAAAATCAAAGATGTTAAAAGAATTAATTTGCCAAGTTCCGCGTAATAAAATACAAAGTTTGAAGAGCACCTCCCGCCTAATTTCAAACAGCCACATAATTTTCGTAATCGAGCCATGTCCTTTCACGCCCTATTATCATCATTATTCAATGACGTACCTAAATTATGTTACATCGAAAGATATGTAATTGAACAATTAAAAGTATTTCAGTTTTGACCTTTAAACGGGAACTATGTATGTATTTTTATTAAGTATGCTAATGTATACTAATGGTCCGAGAGCTCATGGCGCATTTTTCATGAAGTGTTTGATGCATCATTCAACTCCACTCAATGAGCAGGTATTTGACAGTTGTCCTGGCCTAACTGAGTACACCTGGTACTGCGTATACAGTATGTCAAAAAAATCGCTCAAAAAATTGTGAATCAAATAATAATAATGACTATCCGTCAGCTAAGTTAATAAAGAAATAAGAAAAAAAATACTAGGGGCAAACTACCCCAAAATTTTATTTTCAAAAATTCCAAAAAATGTTTGAAAATACAACTTTGATTTAATCTGCCATTTTATATACATTATATGGTTTATATTTTTAAATTTAAGAAAGAGGTTTTGTGAGATTTATTATATATATATATATATATATATATATATATATATATATATATATATATATATATATCATCATTCATCATCATTACAGCCCTTCACAAGTCCACTGCTGAACATAGGCCTCCCCCAAAGAATGCCACAAAGCACGGTCCTGAGCCACCTGCATCCATCGACTTCCTGCATATCTTACCAGGTCGTCACTCCATCTAGTGGGGGGACGCCCTACACTTCGCTTGCCGGTACGAGGCTGCCACTCGAGAACCTTTCTTCCCCATCGGTTGTCGGTTCTTCGAGCTATATGGCCGGCCCATTGCCACTTCAGCTTACTAATCCGTTGGGCTATGTCGGTCACTCTGGTTCTACTGCGGATATCCTCATTTCTGAGTTTATCACGCAGAGAAACTCCGAGCATAGCCCTCTCCATAGCTCGCTGAGCGACCTTGAGCTTCCTCATACGGCCAGCAGTGAAGGACCACGTCTCAGTTCCGTAAGTCATCACTGGCAACACGCACTGGTTGTACAATTTCGTTTTAAGGTTTTGAGGTATGTCTGACGAGAAGATGTGTCGTAGATTCCCGAACGCTGCCCAGCCGAGTTGAATCCGTCGATTGACCTCTCGGTCGAAGTTGGACTTACCTAGTCGGACTATTTGTCCCAGGTAAACATACTCGTCAACAACTTCGAGCTTAGTGTTCCCAACAACTACCGGCATAGGTGTGACATGGACATTAAACATGATCTTTGTTTTGTCCATGTTCATCTTAAGACCTATCCGTTGGGAAACACTATTGAGGTCATTGAGCATAGTGCTTAGGTCCTCCAGCGATTCTGCCATGAGGACTATATCGTCGGCAAATCGAAGGTGAGTGATGTACTCGCCATTGATGTTGATACCGTATCCTTTCCAGTCCAGAAGCTTGAAAACGTCTTCCAAAGCAGCGGTGAAGAGTTTCGGGGATATGACGTCACCCTGTCTTACACCTCTCTGCAATTGGATAGGTTTCGTACTCTGGTTCTGTACTCGGATAGCCATCGTAGCCCTACTGTACAAGCACTTCAACACTTCGATATACCGAGAGTCAACTTGGCACCGCTGAAGGGACTGCAGCACCGCCCAAATTTCGACGGAATCAAAGGCTTTCTCATAGTCCACATACGCCAGACATAGTGGCAAATTGTACTCCTCGGACTTCTGTACAATTTGCCGTAGGGTATGTATGTGGTCTATGGTGCTAAAGCCCTTTCGGAAACCGGCTTGTTCGGGAGGCTGGAAGTCATCAAGTCTGCGCGCGAGACGATTCGTAATGACTCTCGAAAACAGCACGTAGACGCGGCACAGAAGGGAAATCTGTCTGTAGTTCTTCAAGAGAGCGTTGTCGCCTTTCTTGAAGAACAAGACCACCGCACTTCTGCTCCACGCCTCCGGTGTAATGCCACCATGGAGGACGGAATTAAAGAGCTTCTGAAGGACTTCAAGTACCGGTTTTCCACCCGCTTTCAGAAGCTCCGCTGTAATTCCATCCTCGCCTGGGGCCTTGCCGTTTTTAAGGTGCTGGAGAGCCATTCTAATCTTGCTCAGACTGACGTCCGGGATATCATCGGAATAATGTCGGATAAGACTCGCTCTTGGATCGTTACTCACACTTGCGTGTGGTTCCAACGATGACGTGTACAGCTGCCCATAGAACCTCTCAATCTCACTCAAAATCTCAGGTGCCCCGGAAACGATGCTGCCACATTCGGTCTTCAGCTTTGACAGTTGGCTCTTTCTGGCAGACAGATCTCTGGCAAAGACTTTGGAGCCTTGGTTCCGCTCGATCGCTTCTTCAATACGAGCTGTATTGAAGTTGCGTAAGTCCCGCCGCATGCATTTGGAGATCTGTCTGTTCAGTTGCCTGTATGCTGTCAAATCTGTTGAAGAATGTAGCTTCATCTCCCGTCTAACAGCCATGAGATTAAGAGTGTGATCGGAGAGTTTTTGTGTTCTTCTGCGGCGGGTCTTGCAGAACTTAGCTCCGACCGCATGGACAGTTTCCACGAGCTTGTCATTCAAATCGTCCACTTCATTGCAGTCTTCTAGGCACTGAAAACGGTTTTGTAACTCGAGCTGAAAGGTTTCGGGACTTTGGATTAGAGCACGAGGGGGACGGAGCGTTGACTTCATTAGACGAGACCTCTCCAACTTAACGTTTAGGTTCAGTGTGCCTCTAACCATTCGGTGATCGCTGCCGGTTTTCACCCTCGCGATCACTGAGACATCACTGAACAGTTGTCGTTTGGTCGTCATAATGAAGTCAATCTCATTTTTTGTCGAACCGTCGGGGCTCGACCAGGTCCACTTCCTGTGGGGCCGCTTCTGGAAGAAAGAGTTCATCATAAAGAGTCCCTCTTTCTCCATGAAGTCGGCCAGCTGCTGGCCCCTTGGGTTCCGTTGCCCTATTCCAAATTTCCCCACTTTCAGCTCACCGTTCTCTCTTGTGCCTAGTTTTGCATTGAAGTCTCCCATTAACACCGTATATTGGGTTTTGGAGGAATGCATGGCTCTAGAGATATCCTCATACATTTCCTTCACCTCCTCATCGGGGTGTGCCGAGGTTGGTGCGTAAACCTGTATGACCTTCAGCGAATACCGTTTGGTGATTTTGAGTATAAGGTACGCAACCCTCCTCGACACACTCTCAATCTTTACAACGTTGTTAACGAGAGACTTGTGGACGATAAATCCGACACCTCCTTGGGACAGATGGTCGACCTCCCGGTGATAGAACAAGTTTCCGGATTCGAGGATTACCGTGTCCTCCCCCTCTCTTCGGACTTCGGATAATCCTATAATATGCCAGCGTAACTTGTCTATCTCTTCTTCCAGCTCCACAATCTTCTCGTCAGTCCTCAGGGTCCGTGCGTTGTATGTTGCCAGGTCAAGTCGTTGTAGGTGGCAACCGAACCTCCACCGGAGAATCTTAGCACCCCCTGCCCCGCCGTTACCATGGTCACCACCGTAGCCAGGAATAGCGGGGCCGCCGGGGACTGGGGGCCGTCTCTTCGTAACTTTCATTATGGGGGGTATATTGCCATAGTTGCCACGCTTGGCGAGCGGGTTGGCAACCGCAGTTTTTTATTGTATTTTGCCGTTACCAGGAAGATGCTGCTGCCCATCTCCTGCCTGTGTCCCTTTGTCGCCTTTTACGACACCCACGGGAAGATATGGGGTAGTGGATATTCTTAACCGCCACTACACGGCACGGCAATATATATATATATATATATATATATATATATATATATATATATATATATATATATATATAATCAAAAATTCTCACTAAAGAGCAAGCAGTTTCTGCGGGGGTTAATATTTAGAGACGATAGCAGGAAACCCGACCGTATGACATTGCTCTCTTGGGAAACGGTAAGGCCCTATTGTGGGATGCTACTTGCGTAGATACTTTGGCGGCCTCTTATATCAGGGGTACCTCGTTTAGAGCCGGGGCGGCATTAGAGGCAGCTAAACTGAGTAAGTGGTGGAAATATGAGTCTGTGAGAGATGACTACATATTTGTGCCATTTGCTGTAGAGACTATCGGTCTGTGGGATCCACGTGCGGTGAAGTTCCTAAAGGAACTCTATGCGCGACTGGTTGTTGCTGCTGGAGATAAGAATGAAATATAATGAAATAAAAATGCTGGTTCTTTTCTCGCTGAAAGGCTAAGTATAGCCATTCAGCGAGGAAACGCAAACAGCGTTCACTATAGCGCGTTGAACGATAGCACGTGAAGTAGGACTGTATGATAATTGTATGTATATATGTATATATATGACTGTATGAAATAAATACGTAGTATATATTAAAGATTAAATAAAAAAGGTATGCATTTCCAATGAAATCTGTTTCCTGTGTATTTGGTAAAGTGAAAAATGTTGGTAGTGTTATCACATTCTCAGACAGTGCATCACAAAGGTGCCAAATATTGTTAAAAAAATCGACAAGAGCGTAAGCTAAAATATAGTGATGTCGTTTACCAGTGAATTTATCTCTTAATCTCAACCCAAGGTTATCATAGTTAAGATAGATTTTATACGTGGTAGAGCCGTGCTGCAGCTATATTAGTAGTACCTATAGTTGTAGCACGAATGGGTTGGCTCGACCGGGGAAGGACCACGTTCTCACAGAATACCAGCGTTAAATAGCAGCTTAACGCTGCTGTGTTTCTTATGGTGAGTGTAGAGAACCGGAGACCCATTTTACTGGAAAAGAGGAATTCCATCTAATTCCTCACGGGTGTCGACGCATCTGCATTTTGATTCTTTATTGAGGATAAATGTAGATGTCTATGGGTCACAGCAACCACTTACCATCAGGTGGACTGTGTGCTCGTTTGTCACCCTATCCTATAAAAAAAATAGATATAGATATATTTTATTGTCAGAAATTTTTCCCATGTACCCAATAAGATAAGTAAAAAAATCTTACTTCTATCAAACCGACAATTAATTCCTTATTACCATTAGCTGTAATTATTGTTGTGCATTTAAGTAAACTTCATTTTTATATTCTTCTTGAAAATAAATATTTAAAACTAGTTGGACTGTGTGCTCGTTTGTCACTCTTATTCCATAAAAAACGTATACAATTTTCTGTAAATAATTTGCTGCTATAAATTTTACCCAATAAAATAACATACGATATGAACTAGTATTAATTTTTTGTCTGTGTAATTACGAACTGTACAACACAATAACCCATAAAGGTAATTTAGTTTTAATTATCTCGGTTGTAGCATATTTCTCGCCATCAAAGGGTAAAAAAGGAACAAACTGTTGGTTTAATTTTCGTTACCGATCGTCCAACACCTATATTGAAATAATGTGTTTTAAATTGGGTATATTTCGATGTAAATGAGTTATTCGTTCTGCTTGGTTTCAAAAGTTATTAAATTATTTTTAGGGAAAGAACCGGGCATTGACATCTTATGGTTCGAGAGCTCATTAAGCATTTTTCATGAAGTGTTTGATGGATCACGAAACTTTGTTGAAAAGTATCAGTCCACTCAATAAGCAACTATTTGACTGTTTGCCTGGCCTACCTGGATACACCAGGTACTGCGCATACAGGTAAGTCGCAAAAAAATCGCCCAAAAAAGATATTATATAATATATTTTATAATATAATTATGTGTAATATCATACCTATGCATATTTTTCCTTTCAATTGTAACAGCTGTAAAGGATCACGTGATAGGCAGCAAATGGCTAGTGTATTTTAGTTACTATCATAGTCTAATGTCTTATGGAATTTCGTCATAGGGTAATGCGACTGATATTGAAGCTATATTTGTTTTGCAAAAGAGAGCTGTACGGGCGATTTATAACCTAAATTGTAAAGAGTCCCTTAGAGAAATATTTAAAGAAATAAACATATTAATTTTGGCATCGCAATATATTTATGAAAATGTAATGTATGTACATAAAAACATAAATATCTTTAATAAGAATAAGGATGTTCCTACCTTAAACACTAGGAACAAACATAAACTTGTAATGCCAGTTACTAGACTCCACAGAATTAGTAATTCATTTATGGGGCAATGTATACGCTTTTACAACAAAATCCCAGAACATGTTCAAAGTTTATCAATAAACAGTTTTTCTTTAATACACACACAAAAAGGATTAGTATCTTATCAATAATACATGAATGAAAATAACCCCTGGAAATAAGGTGATCGCCACCATGCTGGTTCTATGTAAATTCATTTAAAATTGTATAAACAAAATTATTGTTAAGTGAAATTATGTTTAAAAAAAGTCCCGCTGAATTTCTTGCTAGTTCTTCCCAGGACTGAGGTATTTTCCGAACTAGTGGTAAATAAAAAATGACTTTCAATAAGTATTATGTAATAATCAATATTGAATAAAAATCATTCTATTCTATTCTATTCTAATGGGAGCGCGAAGATAAGGTTATATCTATTCTATCATGTTTTTTTTTTAATTACTGTACGCAGCCGAGGGAGAAAATCAGAAGAAATATAATATACGAATTCAGATTATCCACCCTATGGTAAATTTCTTAAGGTGGATGAACGAAATAACCCGTACTAGGCAGGTGGCTCTTCTAGGAAAGCCCTCTAAACAATTTCTATTGCAAATTAGCAGTGCAATATAGGCTGTGAAGCAATCTATTTAGTCCACAAAGATGACTACGCATCTCTAGCTTTCTTTGTTTAAAGTCGCCTACAGGTGTCCATGGATTGCATAGACACCTGCCATCAGGTGGACAGTTAGTTCTTATGTCAATTAAAATAAAAAAAAAAAACCTTGTTTTATATCCCGTTTTCGTTTCTTTTCCGTTTTTAAAAAGGGTCTCCGGTTTTCAACACACACCGTCCAAAACACAGCAGCATTATTCTATTATTATATGCTGGTATTCCGTGAGAGTGAGGCCGTCCCTATCGACCCATTCGTGCTACAACCATAAAATAGCTGCAGCATGGCTCTGCCACATATAACTTGCTTATGAAACTTACTTTGAGCGAACTAAGTTTTAACAAAGCAAACGTAATCCCGAAAAGGGCTCGAAACCATATCGAATGCTTTGAGAACTTGTTCTGGAATTCATATTTTGCTAAATTTAATTGTTAAGTAAAAGTAAAGTTAGCCTATATATGCCCTACTGCTGGGTAGAAACCTCTATTTCTGAAAGGTCTGCTGCGCTGCCCCAATGCGTGTTGCTGAACTTAAAATATCTTCAAAATTCTTTTTTCTTATTTCTCAAATACACCTGGTTTACTCACAATGTTTTCCTTCACCGACGCGAACGTGGTAAATCAGCAATTATAATTGCAATTAACAATTTCATTCGTGCCGGCGGGGATCGAACCCGGGTTGCTCGCGTTTTGTGAAACTTAACTTGGTCACCTGAGCTGCGGCTCAAGTGTAGCCACCTATTAGGTTAATTCATTCGAATGTTACGTAGGCACCATCGGCTTCGATAGGCAGTTGGTTATCAAGTAGCCTATATAAAAGTGTTATGGCGAAAAAAATGCGAAGTGTAGGGTGGTACCCACTACATGGAGTCACGAACTCGTAAGACATGCTGGAAGTCGATGGATGCAGACGGTTCAGTACTGTTTTTTGTTGCATTCCTTGCATGCCTATCTTTAGCAGTGAATTTGAGAGAGGCTGTAATACCACGTTGAAATATTTTAGGACAAGTTTTTTTTTAGATACAATATGGCTTACAAACAAGCACAGTCCACCTGATGATAAGTGGATTCTGAGACCCATATACATCTCCATTTATCCTCGATTAAGAATTAAAATGCAGATGCGCTATCACCCCTGAGGACTAAGATGGAATGCCTCAATTCCGATAAAAAAGGTCTCCGGTTCTCTACGCTCACCATATGAAACACAACAGCATTAAACTGCTATTATAAGCTGGTATTCTGTGAGAGCGTGGTGCTCTACCCCGGTCGAGCGTTCCCATTCGTGCTACAGCCATAATATACATAGATGCAGCGTGGCTCTATCACGTTGAATAGTGACAAATAATAAGGGGTATTTAATTTAATAAAATAAAATTATTAAGTGCAATGAAACTTTTGTTAACAATATTCAAAATTTTGTGCAAATGCGGCAGAACAAAACTTCATATATAAATACCAGTGCCTGCATAGCTTCATGATACAATTTGTTCTATTCTGTGCACGAATGTTGAATGCGTCTGAAACATTGTTCCGAGTCCGATATATAATAAATTGAGCCAAGCGCTTTATCGCGAACTTGTTGAAATACAGAACTCTCCGTTATTTACGGTTGAGCTGAGTTAGCGTCGAGTTTTATTGCATACGGCAATACGATGACAAAACAATAGACACGACGTTCGATGCAGGGGGTGACCTTGCATGTTCAAACACAGTGAGGCTGTATTGTATAGGGCTTTGTCGGAATTAATTTTATTTGAGTTTTTATTTAACTAATACTAAAATTTAAAAATAAACTATATAGCACAGAAATTAATTTAGATTATTTTAACTTTAATAGAATTTAATGATTTACGATTGAATATTTTAAAACAAGTTGCAAACAAATAAGATAGCAGGACACAAACAAAGAGAAACAAAAAGCGGTCTCACTACTATAAGTACAGCAATTTCTTCCAGAAAACCTAAAAAGGAAAAAAGGCAATAAATAGAAGTCAATTATTAGGTAGAGTGCATTATATATAAATTAATCTAAAATCGAAGACATAAATCAATAAACATGCCGTAATATACTTAAATGGCAGACTTGTGATCATAAACCGACAGAAAGAGATGAAAGGAGGGGGTATAAACTAATTTATACCCCCTCCTTTCATCTCTTTCTCGTAACTAACTAACTATAGTTAGTTACAGCCTATATACGTCCCACTAATGGGCACAGGCCTCCCTTCATTTGTGAAGGGGTTTTAGGGCAAGGAAATGTCCGCCGCGCTGCCCCAATGCGTGTTGACAAAATTCACATGTCTGCGAAAAATTTTTTTCTTATTTTTCAGACATACAGGTTTCCTCCCGATGTTTTCCTTCACCGCCGAGCACGTAGATAATAATTTATTATTTTAAGTGTAAATTAGATTGAAAGACAATTTTTCTTGTATTTTAAAGGAGTCTATTGTTTGAGCACGTCAGCACGAATATTATCCAGTTTTTGGAACGAAGTTCTTTATATTTTTAGACTTTATAGATTTTTCCGTCACGATCCCTTCTGACGTAGACGATTTTGGCGGCTATAAGGAAGCGAGATGGAATAATATCCATCTCCCTCGCACTTTTTCTTATCTTGCCATTAAAGAAATATTATTTTATTTTAAATGAGGGTTCATTTTAATAGACGCTAGTAATTCATTTATTTGTATTTGTTAATCAATAATATAACCGTCGACTACCGTGTTCTTTCCAATTGGCTTGACTCACTGGCACTGCGTAGAGATGTTGCATCTCTTTGCGTATTTTATCGCATGTACCACGGGGAGTGCTCTGAGAAATTGTTCGGAATAATTCCAGCCGCTCAATTTCACCATCACACATCGCGACAAAACTCGCGATACCATCCATACCATCTGGATGATGACGGTCCACCATTGTGCGATTTAGAAGTTTTTTTCCTCGCACAACTTCCTTGTGGAATCGATTACTACCAGCGATTTTTCCTGACCGATACGACTCAGAGACCTTCAAGAAAAGAGCCTACTCCTTTTTAAAAGGCCGGCAACGCATCTGCGATTCCCCTGGTTCCCCTGGTGTTGCAGTTGTTCATGGGCGGCGGTAGTCACTTACCATCAGGTGAGCCGTATGCTCGTTTGCTCGCCCTTCTCCTATAAAAAAAATAGTAATACGTTTATCAATAGGAACTTCGTTCCAACCGAGTGTTCTACGACACTTACGCATGTTTTTAAATTCTGTCTGTCCAGAATATTCGAAATAGCAGAACCTATTGTGATGTAACTTTACAAACAGATAAAAGCAACGTCGAAAGGGATCTACGATCAGACTACAGGAGCAATCTAGGGAAATTGTTGCCCTACGAAACTCCTACGTACTTTATTAAAACATGGTAGAGCCACGCTGCAGCTTTATTATGGTTGTAGCACGTATGGATCGGCTCGACCGGGGGAGGACCACGCTCTCTCTCTCTTGATAAAATACGATGTTTGAAGGACTTAAATCTAAAGAACCAGGAGAAGCCGGATGGCCCGTTATAATTATAATATAATTAACTATGTAATAAGTAATTTAAATATCCCTTATACCACCAATTTCTTTTAAAATATATCATTATATTTTAAAATATATCTTTACAGCCCATCTTAAGTCCACTATTGAACAGAGGCTTTCCCCAAGGAAACGTCAATCCAGAAATAAAACAGAGGGATACGTTTATAATAACTAAACGTCGCCCAGATATCCTTTTAAGGCGCCGTTCTTACCCATCTCAGTTAATCCAATTGAATGTAATTATTGCGCAAAAACAAAATCGAAGAAACAGTTAAGGGTTGTGTGAAGACAGAAATTAATTAAGTATTTTCTTCGTTATAAATCATAACGATGACAATAAGTCGCTATTTAAAAGTGTACCTTGCAGAGATTTAAAATGGAACCGTGTAAATGTTATATCTAATGAACAGGCTTATTATTTTTAACCTATGAAGAAAATAACCAAAGTCGGACAGAAGTGCTCGCGTCCGCACCGGACAGTGCCCGCGGAAAACGTACGTCGTTGAATGTACTTACGCCATCGTATTTCTAAAATTCTCCTGTCTTTAATAATAATTCGCTGGAAAATTACGAGCAGCAAGGTAGCGTTTTCATATCTACAAAACATAATACTAACTAATACTCAACAAACGCGAGTCGCTGTGTAAGATATCAAAAAATAGAGGTGGGTTTCTTTTTATTTGATAAATGAAAAAAAAATTGAAAGTATGGGGACATTGCTCTAACAGGGCGGGACTGCGTTTCTATTATGCATTTTGATTTTTCTTAATCCGCGCACTGTAAATAATCTGTTTCATTAATTATTTGAAAATAACACCGACAATAATTATTAATGAAATATATAGAAGAGATAATTATTTATATAATTAAATATGATTTACTTATATTTATTATCTTATAGCTGGAATTGTATTTTATTGTAAATTATACTATTATTATAATTTACAAAGAAATATTCTTTGGTATTTTATTCTCATAATCATTTGAATTATGATAATCAAAATCAACTCATGCCGTGAGATACTATTGTTTGTCATGGATTATTTCTTGAACTCCAATAGACGGCAATTTTTCTACTTCGAACTACTATCGCTAATGGTGGTACGCTTTACCACAAATTCTACCTAACATACAAAACTTTCATTCTTTTGTGATAAATCTAATACATAAAAGTTAATGTTTGTTTGGTCGTATTATATACGCTGCCACACCGTTCATCAGATTGCGGTAAAACTGTAAACTTATTGCTTGCATTTGCGCTAAGGTTATAGGCATCATATCCTATCGAAAAATTTATTTGAAATTTATTATTCAAATTCAATGAGTGCGTTATCATTCGTTATTAAACAATATAACTCTTCCAAATTTAAAAGGATATTTCCTCAATTATATCTTCTGCGGCAGCAACGTGCCGGGGTACCAGCTAGTCTTCTAATAAATAATCATTTTCCCGCGAAGACTGTACTACTTTAGATGTAAATATTTAATAATTTTGCCTATTAAGGTTTATCGTTGTTTATTTCCCTGTTTTATCTTATTTTTCATGAGCATTTTCTTACATTTAAAAGTTTTATTTCTATTTATTTAGCTTATCGATTAATTAAATTTTAATAGTAGTGTAATGGCATTTTACATAACTTTTTAAACGTATTATTTACTACACGTATGCCATATGAGTCTATTAACATAATGCCAAACAAATAACATGCAAATATTTAAACACAACAGAGTTCCTGCTATTCATACAATCGCATTCATCGGATAAATGCCTTCAAACGTATTCAGCGGAATCACCCGTAGGTATTGTATTCTTCGTTTGATTATTCAATTCGCATTTCAAATATTTCGTCGAAATCCAAAACTAGCCGATAATCATACCGCACAATTCGCGGGCATGGGGTACCGTTTGTTCAGTTGTACAGTAATAGAAGTTCTGAGAGACTGATTAACTCATATTATATCATAGTCACATCACAGTTCAAGCCTCTAGACATAGAGATCTTTAATTTTAAAGCAGCTGCCTTTTATGATGTAGGCATTCACTAAGGTCGGGTTACGGAAAATTCAAAGCCTAAAAGGGTGAAATAGGAAGAAAGAGAACACATTACAGTTTATATAAAACTTTTTATTTTACGGGATGTTTAACTCGAAAACTATTGAAATTAAAATAAACCCTTAAGTTTTTAAAACGAGGGAGCAAAGTTTGTACGTCAAATGTTTGTATTAAGACGTACTGCCAAAACCGCGGCTCATAGTGGTGTGATTTTATAAAAATTGCTCGTCGCAGTGTCGGCGTGCTACGCAGTCGGTTGGCCATTGTAAGAAAATGAACGCTCTCGAGGTAGCTTGTATTACTTATTTTTACTAGCAAGAACGACGAAGCGAAAGAAAAAAAGAAGATTCATTATTTACTAGATGCTTGCGTGGTAGTCAGTCGCAAATTCACCTATAGCCACAAGCCTAGTGCGTATGTAGTAGCAAAAAAAAACTTTATAAAATGAATTCAATGAAACTTGTCGCTAACTATAGTGATTATTTATAGATAAAGATTTCCAAATATCCTTTGCTATAGGCAGGACTCCCCCATGGATTGCCACGCTGCGCAGGCGGATTGGCAACCACAGTTTTGTTACTGAATTTCTACCAGGAAAATGTAGCCCATGTCCTTCTTCAGTTTTGCTCTCTCGACCACGACCACGACCTCCTACGACACGCACGGGATGATACAGTATATATACACGTACAGAATATTTACCGGTTAGTCACTATAGTCTACCACACTCATCAATAGACTACCTGCGTATTTAAGGAGATAGTCGCCCAATCTAGTAGGGGCCGCCCAAGACTACACTTGCCAGTACAAAAGCTGCCACTCGAGAACCTTTCTTGCTCATCGGTTCCCGGTTCTTTGAGCAATATGCCCGATTTATTTCCACTTCATGTAACTACACTGCTGGGCTGTCAATTGCTCTTGTTTTTATTTAGAAACTTAGAGTAATTACACATAGAGTGATAGTGTCATTCAAAATTCCGTTCAAAGTTGAAGGCACAACACAATGAATGTGTGCATAAGCGGCCTGTTATTACGTTTGCCCACACGCACGCAAGCAAATGAGTAATGTATGCAAGTTAATGACATTTTCCCCAAAAAGTGGGGAAAATGTAATAGTAGACATAGTCATAGAATTAATATTTAGGTTGCGTTTATAATTATTTATTAACTATTTGCAAAGAGAAAAATGTAACATTATTTATTTTTGTTAACTTTTGTAATATTTAAATTATTAATATACGTAATATCTTGTGTTATATTCACAAATCTAATTATATTATTATGCTAGAAGTGGTATATTTATATAAATATCTGTTATTGATCTTCCATAAAATCTTATATTATTTGTAAATTTTAATTTTTGTATAATACTTCTGTGTTATATAGAGAAGTGAAAGAAATGGAGGAGGCAAATGCCTACGTCAATTTTTTCCAGTATTTCCAATCCAGCCCCACTTACACGTAACAAGTGAATAGTTGTCAGAAAATCATTTTAGCTGTCAGATATTTTTTCATTAGTTATTCATTACTAGCTGTGGCTGTGGCCTGCGCCTTCACCCGCATATTAAATCATACACTGATCTCGATTCTTGTCATTCTAAGAATCTACATGATATATTTAATTTAAATCGGTCTTAACGTAAAGGTTACAACATACAACTTTCACAGAATGGATATAATATTAGAAGGAATCACGAGACTTAAGAGTGCCGTCAGCTTCACGTGATTATTATTATTACTTTATTGGATATTATGTTTTGCATTAAAACAAAATAAGATTCAGAAGGAGATAAACTATTCAAATTAAACATGAAATTAAAAATGTTTATTAAATAATATAAAATAAAATATACTCTAGTACTTAAAAACAGTATCTCTTAATGACCATAAAACTACGACTGTTTTCTAAACAACTGCCGCTTTGATGACGCTATCATCAAAATGTTATCTTTTTTAGATTCATAAAAGAATCGAACAAAAAATGTTAAATATATGTAAATTAGAATAAAAAAACAATCATAGGCTATGATATTTATCCTAAAATACATACCATAAAAAGGTAAAAACAACTGCACATAATCAAAACAAAATAAAATTAACTTATTTTTTTTCGTGGCAAATGGGAACCCTAATAATATTTGGTAAATAAAAATACATATTTATATGTGAATGAGACTATTGGCAGTATGTATGTATTTTTTTCAATATGCATTTTTTAAATTATAATAATAAGAAAAAATGGGATAAAATATTTTACTACACCTAGCAACATTTTCATTATATTGGCGTCTGTCAAAATTATTATTTATTATTTGGTTTTGATGAATGTTTTTTTACAAAAATATAACATGCTCAGCAGTAATTACTCGTGAAATGAGATTTTTAATTTTTTTTAGTGATTATGTGATGAGTTGTGGCACCCTTTCACAGTAAAATACGTCATTTTTTTGAATAATTGTGCGAGCTGTTTACACGACTACGTGGACTCGAGTACTAACGCGCCAAAAGTCGTACTTAGCCTTTAAAGGCTAACTTGAAATGGCTTCACTTTGCGTGCGCCTACTGCGGTTCTAAGCCTAAGCCTAAGCCTAGCCTACTTCTATGTTTAGAAATATTTTCGTCACAATTTTTTTTGTGCAAAGAAATTCCGAGTATAGCGCTTCCCATCGCCCGCTGAATGACTTTCAGTACATAATTATTAATCACGTTACATAATTTAAAAAGCATTAATATTTTATAAGCAAAACGCTGCCAGAAAGTTCTGTAAGTAGATAAACCTTAATATAAAACTCTGTTTTAGATTACTTGTTACGTCTCTACAATATTGCATAGAAAATACAAAATGTCCTATATGTCGTAAATGCCGTACAAGATGTTTTAACGTTAAAATAAGTAGCAACTCCGGACTATCGTGTATAATGAGATACTGAGAAGGAAAAATACTTACACGTTTCCGTGAAACATCTTTAATAAAGTGGTGTTTCTGCCGAAAGTATAGGATTTAGTCAGCAAAGACAACATTTCGCACAAAATAAAATTATGGCAATGTACTCAATTATAAAAAATTATGACTGATAAGTAAGAAATCTTTTTTCTTTTAAAATTTATGTTATGTTTTGTTAAATACGGAAAAGGTTTTATAAGATAAAAATTTAATACTATAGAATATTACTTAACACTGGAATTCGAGTAGGCTTCTTTATCTTTATTTTTCACTAGCCACCCGCCCCGGCTTCGCCTAGGTGTGTGGTGTCATTTAGATTTTTTAGAATAATTTTATTTTTACAAAAATAATTCTCAATATTCAATTAAAAATAGACTAGAAATCTATCCTAGACAACTCCTGACACTGCTCCCTATCTTTTCGTGAAGTTTCTTCACTATCGATTCAGTCATTTCAAAGATTAGTCCGGAGAAATATAGACAGACAGACAACATTTTTTACAAATGGCTATTCATATCACAATGTTCGATAAAAGGCCTTTATTTCGATATTGCAAACAGACTCTTCAATATTATTTACATGTATAAAATATAATCCCTCCATTGAATAAAACTACTTTTATGGATTCTATCACGTTAAATTATTCCAGACGTTTCGGGTGCTTTACAGTACCCGTAGTCACGGGGGACTGGGGTAAGAGGGTGTAGTGTTCGCGTAATTATAATAAATCATATATAATCCTTCCATTTTATTTTGTATGTTGTATAATATAATATTCGATTTCTGTTCTTATCTATACTCACAGACTTTAATTGGAGGTGATCTATATATCGACCGGGGAAGGATTACGCTCTCACAGAATATTAGCGTGAAATAGTTTAATGATGCTGTGTTTTGTTTCGTGTGTGTAGAGAACCGTTGACTCTTTTTATTAGAATAGAATAGAATAGAATAATTTTTTATTCAATATAGATCACATATGTAATTCTTATTGAAAGTCATTTTTTACTTTACCACTGGTTCGAAAAAAAAACCTCTGTCCTGGGAAGAACCAGCAAGAAACTCAGCTAGACTTTTTTTTAAAGCAAATTTTACATTAGGGCCATTCTCATTTTGCAAATTTTTTTTGTGCAATTGTATTAAAACATGAAATACTTGTATTGTTTCTAGAATACTTATCTACAATTAATTGAAGTAGCTTTTATTAACAGGATTTTTCATTAAAACTTAAATAACATAAATATTTTTTTAATCATCATTAAGAAAGTGACGAAAATGTCACCTCCATGTCGTGTGCAAAATCAATTTATGATACTATAGGCTAACATAAAATATATATATCAATAATAAATTAATTATTTCTTTTTTTTTACAATAAAACATGGAAAATCTTTCTAAAAACACAAAATAATTAAAACTCAAATGAAATAAATGATGCCAAATATTTCATAACTTTTGTGCATGGAAAAATCATCACCTCCATGGATAAACTAATTGAACGCCACAATTCAATAAATCGGTAAATACAGTTCCTGAACGAATACAGACAATAAACACAACGCCATCTTGAAAATTTTTGACAGTTTGTCTGTGCTGGGATAATAATTTTGGAGTAAAAACCTATAAAGTAAGATTTTTTTTAAATTAGCATGCTATTTCAGTCACTTTTGTGGATTCCTTATCACAAAGTATTAATTTAATTAAGGTCTATCGAATATCGTAAAACGATGGGCCACTATAGCCGTTAAATTGGTATTTCGTCATTTTTAGTAATCAGGATTTGAGATTATGAAAAAACGGTATCTAAGTTTAAAATCTCACTTCCATGGATGTCACCTACGTGGATTACGGTTATCCACGGAGGTGACTTAACGTCCATGGATGTGATAGTACTGTGATTGCTCTTCGGTAATTTAAACATTATCAATGTGATTAATTGTAATATGTAAGTATTTCTTGATCCAGAGTTATTATAGCACAAAAAATCAGGAACAGATCAATCACAAGACAAAAGAATGCAAGAGGCGACGTCGGAAAAAACAAAGTCCAATCCACAGTTGAACGAACGGGCTAAAGCTACAGAAAGAGAACGTTATAGAAATCTGAAATAAAATTATATCTATTGATCAAATGTCAGAAAGAAAACAAAAAAAAAACAGAAAAAAGAATGGCGTAAGAGGCAAAAAAATTGTAGAATAAATGGAAAATGCAGGGAAAGATTTTTATCTAGTTCGCGTGATAATCGCCTTAAAGTGACATTGAAAATGATCCAGTTTCAGTTAGACATTTAAACATTAGGCATTATCCTAATGTTTCAAGCATACATTCTCTTTCGGTCTTAAGTATATGATCTCGTTTTGTCTGAAGCCGTATTTCGTCATTTTACAGAGGCCTATCTCCATCAGTGTTAGAAAATTACTCGCCTAGAATACTTAATTCATCAAGTAGTTGTAGTAAATACTACATCATACCAAAACAAAACTAGACTTAATACTTTTAAGACGACTTAGCTGTGCAAAATGTGATAGAAATTGATCTCATAATGGAATAAGAAAGTCATATACACGAAGTCCTATTTTTGAAGAATCTCTTCCTGGCTCAAGTCATGACATTCCACATAGAGTGCCAGAAAATACTGTGATAATAACTGAAGAATCTCTTCCTAGCCCCAATCATGATATCCCACATGAACTGCAAGAAAACACGATGATAGTAACTGAAGAACCCAAAACATTTGACAGAACTCAAATAACAGCTGTAACTTCTTTTCGGGAATTGATCAAAGGCAACTGATTAAATTGGTTTACAGAAATACAAACATATTTTACACTGGTTAAATTGTCACTGTACTGAATTATAATTCTCTAATCTTTTACGTGGTAGAGCCACGCTGCAGCTATATTTTGGTTGTAGCATGAATGGGTCAGCTCGACTGGGGCGTACTGGGACAACGTAAAATAGCAGCTTAATGCTGATGTGTTTCGTATAGTGAGTGTATAAAACCGGAGACCCTTTTTACTGGAAAAGAAGCATTCTATCTTAGTCCTCAGGGGTGACGATACATCTCTATTTTGATTCATAATCGGGGATTGATGTAGATGCTATGGGCCACAACAACCACTTACCATCAGGTGAATTGGGTGCTCTTTTGTCACGCTACTTCTATAAACCAAAATTTTAGTATTATATCAAGTTTGATTCCAGTTGACAAGTGTGATGAAGAATACACGGAGTTCGTTTGGCGTTTGGTTCGTTTGAAACGATGTTTCGGATTGTAGTTATTACTTTTACTTTATCACATTGCTGTCGAAGAAATGTTAAAAAAAAATATTATTACGTTCATTCCCTCATCTTCGCCTAAATTATTGTAATGAAAAAGATTCATTGCTTGGTTTTATTTTTTTCTAAAAATGATACAGTTGATACTACTTTTTATTATTTTAAAATGGTTTCTCATTTATAATAATTTAATTAGTCTCAGTTACTTTATTTCGTAAGAGTTTGCAAGTTATATGCTAACTAAATAATGTTCATTAATAATAATAATTTAATTACTATTAAAAGGTTGCTTATGTGACCACATAGAACCTAATAAAAGTTTTGTTAACCAACATGTGTTCCTATAAAACTTATTAGGAATAGATATAATTAACATAATTTTAATTAAACGTAAATACGTAGGTACTTTATTAATACTTAAAATTAATAAATACTAAACTGATTAGTTATATACAGATAATAATTAAAAATATCGTTTTTTCGTCCATAAATCATTAATAATTTATTAAAATTATACAAATATGTCACTACCGTGGAGTTGTGTCACTTCCATGGAAAGGTGTTTTCATTTTTCATGTTTTTTGTGAAAACTACAGTGAAAATAGCTAGGCTTTTATGTGCTCCATTTATCAAGATAAGATACCTTTCATTTGAGACTAATTTGAATCATATCAAAATAAAAAAAATTTTTTTAGAATTTTAAGTCCGTTTTTGAGAATGGGCCATTAATGGTTGTACAAACTATATAAGTACAAAATTTATTTTAGAAACAGCTTGGAAGCGACCACCTCATCCCAGGGGTTATTTTCAACCATGTATTCATTTATACTATAATAACCCTTTTTATACAGTTTCAACTCAACAAAACATTTAAACTTGGTAATAGAGAGAGCCTGTACACTTTCCGGGACCTTGTTATAACAGCGTATACATTGCCCCAAGGATGAATTACTGACTCTGTGGAGTCGAGAAATTGGTATCACTAGCTTGTGTTTGTTCCTAGTGTTTACAGAATGTATTTCACTTTTTTTACTAAAACTACCTTTGTTTTTGACTCTCTCGGTTTAGATTGTAAATAGCTCTAATGGCCCCCTTCTGTAAAACAAAAATAGTTTCTGAATCAGCCGCATTTCCCCATAGCAATTTTTGACAAATATTACAGAAATTATAATTATTTTTTATGTACTGTGTACCTGATATTTCTTGATACGGTAGTTTATTGGAACTCATTCCTTAAAATTCAAAAAAGTGGCCACTCGCTGGGTTCCTCGAATTTTAACAGACGCCTAAAGAAAGCTAGAGTTGACATTTCATAGCTAAATTTAGCAATAATTGAAGAAGATCCAGATTCTTTTTGTACACGTTTTTTGACCCGGATACGAAAAACCAAACCAAGGTGTGGAAAAGATCGTCTACTCCGCCAGCCAAGAGATTAAAGGTGTCTGCGTCCGTTGGAAAAATAATATAAGTAAAGTATCGACTATATAAGTAAAGTAAAGAAGTAAAGAGCTGTGGTATCTCAGATGGTTAGCGCTCGCTGTAAGCTTCCCAGTACTCGAGCAACCCGGGTTCGATCCTCGCCGGCACCAATGAAATTGTTAGTTGCAATTTTAAGTAATGATTTACCACGTGCTCGGCGATGAAGGAAAACATCGTGAGGAAATCTGCATGACTGAGAAATAAGAAAAAAATATTTCGAAGACATGTGAAGTTCGCCAACACGCATTAGGGCAGCGCGATGGACAATTCCTTGCCCTAAGACTCTCACAGAAATGCGAGGAGGCCTGTGCCCAGCAGTGGGATGTAAATAATCTGCAACTTTACTTTAATTTTACTTTTTTGTAAGTAAAGGAAAGACAGTAATCGGAAATTATTACGCATCATTAATCAAGAAACTACACGAATGATTAAAGAATAACCGTCGAGGAAAATTGCTTGCTGGAGTGCTTTTTAATCATGTTAATGCCCCTGCCCATCGATCTGATGCTGCAGGCGCTGCCATCCAAACTGCTGGGATTCAGTTGTTGCAACACCCATATATTCTCCGGATCAAGCTCCGAGTGATTTTCACCTTTTTAATCACCTGAAAAAGCAGTAGCGTGTTATAAAATTTGACGGCGACTATGAGGTGATGTAGAGAAGCCTTTTTGGAGCGCAGGATCAAGCCCTTTTTTCCAAAAGAATTAACAAACTGCAAAACGCTTTTCAAGGTGTAGAAGATTAAAAGGCGATTAGGTACGTTAAAATATAAATACAAGTTAAATATACTTATCACCGAGCTTAAAACTTATTAATCATCCTAGTATATCATTAAACTATGGCGATGTTATTGACAATTTCACAAAACAATATATATATATATATATATATATATATATATATATATATATATATATATATATATATATATATATATATATATTCTGGTTTATTTGACCTTCATTACCTTTTCTTCTCATTATTAGTTTACTTTTGCTGCACTACCTCCCATATGTTTATCTCCGCTTAGCCTAATGGTTAACTGGGAGAGAATGCCTTAAGGCATGCATTAAGCATTAAGTCATTAAGTGCACTAAGTCCGCCATATGTACGATTTTTCTTTAGTGTATAAAACTTTAAATAAATGAATAAAATAAATAAGTATAAGTCACCTATATGAGCTCCAAAAAAATCTAAATAACGTTGTACATTTCTAAAGATCCAATGTTAAGCAACTGCTATGCCAGCTTGTCGCCGAGTCAAATCTAAACTCATTTATTTGAAGATTAGGGCTGGAGAAGAGACTACTACGCTGTCCCAATGCGTGCTAGTGGACTTAACATTTTCTCGAAATACTTTATAACTACTTAGACATACAGGTACCATCACGATGATATACCGAGCAAGTTCTAAATATGTCCTTAAAATTACAATTAATAGTTTCATTAATGCTGGGGGGAATCAAAGTCTGTTTGCTCACGTACTATGAAATTTTAAGATGAACGCTTATCCCTTGAGCTCTCATTAAGTACCTAAAGCAAATTAAAGTTACAACTTATATACGTCTTTTATAAATATAAATAAAACTGTATTATCCACAAAGCCACCGGAGTTTCGGAGGTATCAACGAATTCCCAATTTACACAGAGACTGTGAATTTCCTCTCCGAATATTTCAGGGAGCTTTGTCTCAACTCGCTAGTTGCAAACGCAGTCAACTACGTTCCAATCGCAAACGTTGCACTCGGTCTCCAGAGACCCCGTAACGTTATTATTGAACCACCAATTTCACTCAATTCCGACAACCCAAAGGTCGCAGGTACGTCACACAATCACATTACGCCATATAGCCAATGTGTCAAACACTAATAAACAAACGGATGAGATGCGTTGCACCCGTAGGTAGGCACGACGCCATATCGCGTATACCGCGAATGTACACACCGTACACTCATTAATTTGAATATATATTCAATTTTAATACTTGCTAGAGCCATGCTGCAGTTATATTATGGCTGTAGCTCGAATGGGACGGCTCGTACAGTAAAGGACCACGCTCTTAAAATATATGCGTGAAATAGCAGCTTAATGCTGGTGTGTTTCGTATGATGAGTGTAGAGAATCGCAGAGCCGTTTTACTGGAAATGAGGCATTTTAATTTAATCCGCAAGGATGACATTTTTTTCCTATTGTATTATAGATGTAGGTATCTAATAGACACAACATCGACTTATCATCAGATGTGTATATAAAAAATTCATGTATTAGCCATATACCAATAGAATTGAATACAATATAACCTAATTTACTTATTAAAAGATGTCTATTAACGTGCAAATGGAAACTAAACTAGTAAGGCGTCCACGTCTATTCCTTACAAACTTACACATTAATTAATATAAGCAGATTTGTTTGTATTTATTATGTTAAGACTACGTTAATACTACCGAATCCTTTGACCCGCCGTAGACTGGAATGCATAATATTATATTAATTACAACGACCGTGTCGAACTTATCAAAGTTTTGGTGCAAAGCGAATATAGTTGAAACGATATTAATGCTTGCAATATCAGAAAGTGCAATTTCGCTAATAGAAAGTGGGGGCTTATTGCGAACTACCTCATGAACTGTCTATGTTTTGTGCTAATATAATATGAGTTTCGCTTGACATTTACGTCCACTTTTAGCTGGAATTTTAGACAAAGAGCAACTATTCAAATTATGTTTCTATTTCTGCGTTTCCTTCGCCAGCAGATTTGAGAACGTTGGTGGATATTTATTTATTGGAACAAAGTTCCTTGTCGGACGGTACGTATTTGGCGGATGGGGGCTAGGCGAGAAAAAGTGTAAGATTTATCCCTTCTGACGTAGTGTAGACAGCCTTGGAGGCTATAAGGAAGCGAAACGGTATAATATCCATCTCCCTCGCACTTTTTCTTATCTTGCCATGAAAAAAATATTATTTTATTTTAAATGACGCTTTATTATAATAAACGCTAGTAATTCATTTATTTGTATTTGTTAATCAATAATATAATACGTTTATCAATAATAATATACTACGAAAGGAAATTCGTTACAACCGAGTGTTCTACGACACTCACGCATGTATTTTTTATTTAAATATTTATTCACATCTTAAAAGCTTACAGAAGTACAAATTCAAAACGCTTAAAAGATTCGATTATCGAATATCTCATTAAAATTACTAATTTTCACATGCAACATTACCTATACCTTATAAGCAAGTTAGATTTGTATTACATTATTTATGTTTATGTATGTGTATTAATTAAATAAAATTACTGTTTAAATATCAATAAAATAAATGTCAAATTTAGATCTAATAAATACAGAAAAACACAACAGAAAATCAGTTAAATAATCGATATTTAGAACTCAGAATTAAGTTAATTATAAATATTTACAAAATTTAGAATCAATGTCAATATTAAGTGCAAATATATAATATAAACGTGCACATGTCGTTCAAAATACTTCGGAAATCATTAGTCCTCTTGCCTCTTTATTTGTAGGGATTTGGCTTATTCATCACGCATGGTCGGCGGATCGACGATCACAATAACAGACGTGGGTGCCCCCCCGGCCACGCGTCGCTAATCTGGGTATTTTTATAAGGGTGAAATACGAGCATAGAGTACACCTGACAGCAAGTGGATGCTGTAGCCCATAAACATCGACATCTATTCTCGATTAAGAATCATTTCGTAATAATTTTCAGTAAAAAGGATAAAAGGTCTCCGCTTTGCATAATAGTTTTTTGTATTTACGCGAACACTACACATTCAAATAAAACTAGTTTTTGCGGATGTTATCGCGTAAATGGACTTATTTTATATTCCCGACGTTTTGAGCACTTTACAGCACCCATGTTCACAGGGGGGACTAAGGTTTTTTACTTCCCAAAGACGGAACAAAAATTAATAACTTTAATCTCGACGTGTAAAATATTTTTTTAACGGGTCCTATGTATACTAATGCAAGTACAACTGTATAGGAGAGCGGTTTAAAGTTTCAAAAACTTGTAACTTTTATCTATCTAACAAAAAATTAAATAAATTTACCTTTCATTATCCTTCAGTAACTCAAATAATGATATATCGGAATCCTTTTAATTGTTATTTAGATTTTTTTGGAGCTCGTATAAGTGACTTATACTTATTTATTTTATTCATTCATTTAAAGTTTTATGCACAAAAGAAAAATCGTACATATGGCGGACTTAGTGCACTTAATGACTTAATGCTTAATGCATGCCTTAAGCCATTCTCCCCCAGTCAACCATTAGGCTAAGCGGAGATAAACATATGGGAGGTAGTGCAGCAAAAGTAAACTAATACTGAGAAGAAAAGGTAATGAAGGTCAAATAAACCAGAATATGTGTATATATATTATTTTTTTGTTTTGTGAAACTGTCAATAACATCGCCATAGTTTAATGATATACTAGGATGATTAATAAGTTTTAAACTCTGTGATAAGTATATTTAACTTGTATTTATATTTTAACGTACCTAATCGCCTTTTAATCTTATACACCTTGAAAAGCGTTTTGCAGTTTGTTAATTCTTTTGGAAAAAAGGCTTGATCCTGCGCTCCAAAAAGGCTTCTCCACATCACCTCATAGTCGCCGTCAAATTTATAACACGCTACTGCTTTTGCAGGTGATTAAAAAGGTGAAAATCACTCGGAGCTTGATCCGGAGAATATATGGGTGTTGCAACAACTGAATCCCAGCAGTTTGGATGGCAGCGCCTGCAGCATCAGATCGATGGGCAGGGACATTAATATGATTAAAAAGCACTCCAGTAGGCAATTTTCCTCGACGATTATTCTTTAGCCCTTCGTGTAGTTTCTTGATTAATGATGCGTAATAATTTCCGATTACTGTCTTTCCTTTCCTTATATAAAAGTAAAAGTAAAGTAAAGTTGCAGCCTATTTACGTTTCACTGCTGGGCACAGGCCTCCTCGCATTTCTGAGAGAGTTTTAGGGCAAGGTCACACGTCGTCTACCTTAACAATTTCTTCGATTTTTATAACGTTTTTTTGCGTAGCGGCCGTTGTTGGTCGCCCGTAGCGAGTGTCGTCATTGCAGGAGATTCTGCCGCGTTTCAATTCATATAATTCGTAGAAAGACGGAGCATTGTCTGCTAAAGTAGACTGCAGTTTTTCAAAAACACTTATTGTAAAAAAATTACAAACACAAATATATAATAACCGCACGAAGTTGGAGTTTCTCCATTTTCCACACGAATCGAATTCAAAATGGGTATAGTTTTAATTTAGTTTTTTCTGGCATCGGCTACTAACGAATTTAAGATTCGAAAAAAAAGAACGCATTTCTATAACTCATTTATAAGTATCCTATTCCGAAAACTTAACAATAGCAATACGTTTAAATTTTAAGTTGATTAAGTATCATTAACAAATTTAGGTAATCTTTTATCTATGATGGTTGAGCGAAGATAGTTTTTCACTCTCTTTAGGCAGGAAAATCTCCGCTTATCACTGCAATTGCTGACTGTCGTCGATACGCACATTCTGCTTTTTTGAATTTTAGCGCGCGACTCATTGAAGCTCGCACCCCTATTCATGCGTATTATAGTCATGTGCCTAAAAATGTGTTTTCAGTTAAAAGGGTCTCCCTTTTTACTGGAAAAGAGGCATTCCATCTTAGTCCTCAAGGCTGACAACACATCTGCATTTTAATTCGTAAACGAAGATAGATGTAGATGTCTATGGGCCACAGCAACCACTTACGATTACTTACCATCAGTGGACTGTGTGCTCGTTTGTCACTCTATTTCTATAAAAAAATAGTGTAAAGTGAAAATCAAAATACTTCTGTACCAAATTGTTATCGAAACACGTATCGAGATACGCACTTATTTTTTTTAATTTCTTTTGCTAAACATTACCACTAAATAACTAATATATTACGATCTTTTCTTTAAAGTCTAGAGATATAAAGTTTGTAACGTAACAATCAGTAAATTATTATTGAATACGAACTAAATTGCAAACCTATATTTGTATGAATGTTCTTTTATTACTATAATATTGTATTGCAAAATAACTGTATTAAGCCAAATATTAAATTGAATTGATTCTCCAGTTGCAATAATTATTTGGAAACGTGAAAATAGCGATACAGCATAAAACGTCCTATACACGGTCCATCTTAACGTAGGTCACGCCAAGGTCATGCACGATGCACGATGAAACAGAAACAGAAACAGAAACTTTTTTATTCAATATAGATTATAAATAATACTTATTGAAAGTCACTTTTTTGTATAATTACCACTGGTTCGAAAAAAACCTCTGTCCTGGGAAGAACCAGCAAGAAACCCAGCGGGACTTTTTTTTTAAATAACAGTTTACAATCATGTATGTTATACAAATTAACAACACAACAAATTAGAAATAGCTTGGGAGCGATCACCTCACTTCCAGGGGTTATTATCGTCTATAAATTCTTTAATATTATAATAACCCTTTTTATACAAACTTAGTTTAATAAAGTTTTTGAACTTTGAGCAGGTCAAATTTTGCATATTTTCTGGAATTTTGTTGTAAAAGCGTATACATCGCCCCAAGAATGAATTACTGACTCGATGGAGTCGAGTAACAGGTACTACTAGCTTGTGTCTGTTCCTAGTATTTACAGAATGAATATCACTTAGTTTTGTAAAACTACTTTTATTTTTGTGTACGTTCATTACATTTTCATAAATGTATTGAGAGGCCAAAGTTAATATATTAATTTCCTTAAATTTTTGTCGCAGCGACTCTTTAGGCTTTAAATCATAAATTGCTCTTATGGCCCTCTTCTGTAAAACAAATATAATTTCAGTGTCAGCTGCGTCTCCCCATAGCAAGATACCATACGACATTATGCTATGGAAATAATTTGCATTATGCTAAAGTAAACTAGTCTAGCTGTTTCAACACTAGTTAGACTTCTAATCTTTTTTACGGCATATGCTGCAGAACTAAGTCTGCTTGCTAGTTTTGATATATAGGGGCTCCATTGAAGCCTCGCGTCTAGTGTGATTCCAAGAAAAATGGTGGTATCTACAAGACTCAGTTTCTCCCCATTTAAAATTACATTAGTATTTAATTGTTTGACATTTGGAGTCACAAATTTCATATATTTCGTTTTAGTACCATTTAAATGCAAATTATTAACATTGAACCAATTTACTAATTTAGATATAGCATTATTTACTTCGTCATATTTTAGCAATCGTCGACTTAATTTAAAAATTAAAGAAGTGTCATCTGCAAATAATACTATATCATGGTTATCTCCTACTATGTAAGGTAAGTCATTAATGTACACAAGAAACAGAAAGGGGCCGAGAATTGAGCCTTGAGGCACGCCCATTTGTACCATCGACCCGGAAGAACTCATACTGTTAATGACAACTTTTTGCGTTCTCTTACTTAAATATGAAATAATTAATTTAAGAGCATCACTTCTTACACCGTAGTGTTGAAGTTTCCTGATTAATGTTTCATGGTGAACACAATTGAAGGCTTTGGATAGGTCACAAAATATACCCAAAGCATCCTGTGAATTCTCCCATGCATTAAATATATATTTAATCAGCTCAACACCGGCATCAGTTGTCGAGCGACCCCTTGTGAAACCAAATTCATTTTTATGAAGTAAATTATTTCTATTAAAGAACTTTAACTTTTGTTCAAGAATAATTTTTTCAAAAACCTTACTAAGTGTTGGTAGTACTGAAATAGGTCTAAAATTGGCGGGGTCTAATGTACTACCAGATTTAAATAAAGGTATTACTTTAATATACTTCATTAAATCAGGAAACACACCAGATTCGATACTAGTATTAAAAATAGTAGCTAAATGAGGCGCTATTGTATCTATTATAGACGCAATAACTTTAACGGAAATCCCCCACAGATCCGCAGTTTTCTTAACATCAATAGTTTTAAAATATTTTACAATATCTTTTGATGATACTTTATGAAATGTAAAATTCTTTGTACACCGCGTTTACATTTTGTTTAAGTAATGGATTCGGCGACCGCAGGAGAAGAATCAGTGACTTAGGTGGTTAATATCGGAATATCAGTAAAATATTTCTCAAAAACCATTGCAACGTCCTGATCTGATTCGGTTAATTTGTTATTAACACTTAACTGGTAGTTTGAATTGCGAGAGTTGATCTTACCAGTTTCGCTATTAATTATACTCCACGTCATTTTAATTTTATTAGAAGCCGTCTTAGTTTTGTTGCACAAATGCATGATGCAAAACGACAATGAGTAGGCTTGACTTACAGCCAAGCTTACAGCAATGATGTACGTCAAGTGACGTACGTCAAGCCTATTCATTGTCGTTTTGCATCGTGCATTGTGCACTTTGAGCCATAGAAAATAGAGGAGCTGCCCAGAGCGTCTATATATTTTATTGATTATACAAATATGGTTATATTCGACATTGAACTGTCAATATGCTGCTTATCTCTTTTTCACTCAGCGAAGTGTAAATCTAAGTGTCG